>CM060836.1:33370000-33967500 GCA_030762175.1 Metallyticus violacea
ATGTGGAAATTACAGTTACCCTTATAAAGTATGGGATGTAGACAAAAGACTGTTGTTCTAAGTTAACTTTAGAAATGACTGATTTGCAAGATTAAATTTCTCCATTGTAGTTTCAAAATTTCTACATAACATTATAATACAAATATGCTCTCATCTTCTAGGTTACCTTTTACAAATTGTATACGAGGCATAATACCCATCAGCCGAAGTTGTGTCAGGTCATGCTGCAACCTTTTTGCACTTTTATTCAAAATTTCTTCCACTTCTGTGTCACTTTCTGAGCCTTTTGCCACCCAAAAAACATTTACAATCTTAAAATCTGCTGCAACCTTAACCTGGAAAACAAAATTATAATGATAACTAAGACTTAGATTTTTACCTCATAATATCTCATTGCTACTTTAAAGCACTTTTATAATAATCACATGTCCTTGCAAAAAACTACAAGATACAGCACATATACTTACATGATTAGTGTGTGAAATATGCACAAAAAGTGCAAAATAAACATGCATATATATACTTTAAAAGTAGTTTCAGAAAAATTGCTACATATATTTCCAAGGCAACAGCATTTTTTTCTGTTCTATACAAGAATATTCAGAACTATTATTATTTTCTGTTGAAGTGGCAATATATTACATCCCCCCCATTGCCAGCCCATATCTAATGAACTTGTGGCCATTCCCTCTTTGGCATAAGGTATTGTAGACGATTTCTGAAGCTGAGATACCCATAGGATACTGCTACATTATCCCACTGTAGATAAGAGATGGAATTGCAATCCATACATTGGGACATTCTGTACAAATAAATAAATTTTGGTGAATATGATGAGTTAGTGATGGTACAAATGAGCTCAAAGTCCTTGGTGCACAATAAATTGCTAAATACTGTTTAAATTCTTGGGCAACAAATGGTTTTCTATTATTCACATGAATGTTTATAAATGAAGATTAGTCTTTTGCACACTACAGGATATTGTGGCAGTGAAATTTCTGAAAAGAAAAGCATCTTATTAATATCTTTCTGTAGATACAGTTTCTACATTTTTCTCCATTTATCCTTTCTAATATTTTGACTGATTTCTTTCTGATTATATCGTTTTCATCAAAAAAAGTAAAATCATTTAAGGATAGAATAAAATTTATACCAAAGTTGATAAAAGAAACAAGATAGTAGTATTGAGAGTACTACATTACTAGAATGCAGGAAGTATTAAAGAACAAAGAATTTGTAAAAATACTGTCAGATTTGTTATGAATGCATAGAATCCATATAAATTAAAAATTAGCAGTATTATACCCACCTTATAATTAAACAGAGCAATCCAACATTAGAAAGATACATGGCTATCCAATATTTATAAACCTGGTAATGGTATGCAATCTATCATAAACAACAACACACTATCATATTACCTAGCAAGATGATTACAAAACAGGTTTAAACTCTGCCAACATTTGAAACTCTCAGCATAGAAAATTAGAGTAAACAAATAGAAAAAAATAAAATATAAAAAAATTACAAAATACTAACTCTGGTTTATTTTGACACAAATTCTCTTTTCCAAATATACCAAAGGCAAACTATTAAAGTACCTAAGAGAATGGATGAAATTAATTAAAATTAACTGTGGACACATACAGGAATACATAAAACTTAATATGCATCAATTAACTTACTTTATTAAGGGAAGCTCCTATCCCCTGTTTTAGCTAATATATTTATGAGTAGGTTTCAAACTCACACTTTTCTGTGCATATTTGTTCATTTGGTTTTATTTATGGACACTCTTTAACATCTCAGTTCATCAGCGTCCCATTCAAATCAGAGCGTGAAATGGTTGACAAAATTTGCTCAGAAGTCTCTTCTTTCAGCCTTGAGGTTCTCTTTTTGCCATAAATCTATGACACTGGACCCACACTTTACTTCCTTACTGAATTATTAGACTTATAAGAATCAAACTTATTATTACATATAAAATGGAAATAAGGTATGTGCTACCATTTCTAGACTTCAAAATAAAAACAGATAGGAATTTGAAATATACAGGAAAGGCATACACACAAATAACTACATAAAAGCCAATAGCTTCAACCAAGACAACATACACATGAAGTAATCAATAGTTTAGCACATAGACTTGTGAATTTACATTTGAAAAAAACGAATATCACCTGGAATATTGCCAAATAGAAAAACCAGCAGTGAATAATGGGTGTTTTAAGGAATTAATTTCCAAGAAGGTACAGAAGTTGGAGGAACCTAGCAGCTGAGGGAAATCTTAACTATCTCAGCAGTAGCAGAAAAGACAAATTTGGGCTAAACAGAAATGTTAGAAGATCTTTAAAGAACTTAACATCATATTAGCACCAAAGATAAGTTTAGTAAAAATCTTATAAAGAACAAACATATAAATAGAAAAATATCTCAGGAATAAATAATATAAATAATGCAGACTGTGAAAAATCTATATTGGAAAAGCAAAAAAAAAAAAAATATATAAGTACCTGAGAGAAAGCATACAACTGGAACATAAAGTATAAGCTAACAGAGATATATACTATGGCAGCTCATTTTTGTAACATGCAGAATTGAACACGTGAAAAAAATCTACATTCACAAATACAAGCATTGGCTAATGAACTTGATATCCTGGGGGAAGAAAATACAACTTCAAGTTCATCATATGTCCTTCACAGCCAAACAGTATATCCTCCAAAGACTACAGTAATCCTTTCAACAATTGACAAGTAGCTGATGATGCAAACAAAGGTCTGAGAAACATGATCTATTAAAACAAAAATTAGTGAAGTTGCATGAGCATTTAGTTCAATTGATCACAACATTTAACAATCTAGCTTTGACATTGCTTGCAGACTAGCATATGAACCTATCCCAGCCAAAGCACTTATGGTAGTGCTTAGCTAGCTTTGGCAGAAAATACTATAACAGAACTCTTTGCCAAAAAATTCTTTGTTCTATTGAGAGTGATGCACAGCTTGAAAACTTTCTAGCTACTTATCCTGACAAATGCCCTTCTACCTTTTCATAAGACATGTAAGATTATGTCACCAAGTCTTTAAGACCTTTCAACATTTAGAGCTTTAATTAGAAGAGTCCAATGAGGATAAATTCCCTGAAATCAAGTAATGATACGCATTAAATTTGCAATACTATTGGTGATGACAGAGAATCGTAATATAAACTTCTATATTATTATAATTATTATTATTCATACACATAATTAACAATGTGCCGTAAGTAGGAAGTGTGGCAGACAAAGTGGCACCTGGGCAAGTTTTCTCCAGGTGCTCTGGTTTTTCTTGCCACTCTTCCATCATTGCTCCATTATCATCATATAATCATCAATTAGTATAATGTACTCTGCCGATTTATCCATGTGCATGTTACAAAAACGGTCTGGGCTGCACTATGCTGCTCATGTACAGAACTCCAATACCTTAGGTGAGGCGAGTGAGTTGGCATTAGAACACACACACCGCCACGGGTGGCCGAGGTCGTTATGGCACGGACTCGTGAGCGGGAGGTCTGCGGTTCGAATCCCGCCAGGACCGTCCTCCCTGACTGGGGTTTTTTCCAGGTTTTCCTCAGTCTTCATAACTGGCAAATGCCGGGGAGGTACCTAAACTTAGGCCTGGAACGCTTCCTTCCTTAAAAAAAAAAATCCTTTCCGAATTTATCATTTCATTTCATGTATCATCAGTGTCCACCGCCTGTGGTGCCTCAGTAGTGAAAACGGGCGTTAAACACTACTCAAAAAAAAAAAAAAAAAAAAAAAAAAAAAAAAAAAAAAAAAACACACACACACACACAAATGATAAAACGTTTTTGAACAAGGCAGGGGTAGAATGATCTGCAGATCTTTTTAACTTAAAATGGTTCCTATTTGAGAAACACTAGCCTACAAACACTGCTTTATGAGTGACCTAAATGTTTATATCCTCACACTTAAATACAACTGCCCCCCAAAAAATGTTGGTTTCAACTTTCATCTCAAGTATGAAACTATTTAATGAACAGATATTACATGTAATGCATTTGTTTCACAATACATGCATACAAACGATATACTACAGAAATATTTACATACTTACTTCTGAAATCTCAATACCACGACCTACAAGCTCAGAGGCAGTTTCACCTGTTGCCATCATATCAGTAATATTTCTCATAAACAATTTATTTAATATTACTTGTCTTCGATGGTCATGTTTAAACATACTTTTTGTAGGTAATGATGGTTGACCACTAGTTTGCTCTGCTTTGTACCAAGAAGACCTGTACAGTAAAGATTTAAAATTGGAATCTTAAATTGTTTTTTATATTTATAATTATTCATAATATATTGGACAACACTTTTAGCATCTGTTGTAAGAAAGATAAGTATACTGGATTACATTTCATTTGTAATACCTAAATTTTAAAAAGGTGAATTCATAGCACCAGCTACCAGCAATGGCAGGTACATAGCGCCAATAAGTACCTAACTTGCAAATGGCCAGTTTTAAATGTGCTTCACTGTTACAGTCTATAAGTTTACATATCCTTCCTCTTAGTGCTATAGCCCTCACGGGTCTGGGCTGACTGCAGTGGACCGCTACATCCTCTACCTCCATCTTGCAACATCATCAGCAGAGGGCATATTGCAGTGTGGCATGCAATGAGGCAGTGATACCCCACCAGTCACCATCATGTGGCTTTTTAGCTCCTAGGGGAGGACCAACTGCTACTACATGTCAGAATGCTCTTTTTGCATGTTGTATTGTGTTTTCTGCTATACTAATGATTTGAAATTTTTGCCACTGATCCTGGAGCAGGTGAAATAAACAGCCTTATGGTAAAAGTTTCATGAATAGCAACAAGGCTGTTACTTAAATATCTATTGTCATGAAATTGGTGACAGCATACATTGAGCAGTTACAAGCACCTGAAAGAGTTCAACATGTAATTGTTGAGACTTATTAAGCTTTAGGCCATTTATTTTAAACTTAATATAGAGTAATATTACATGCCTTTTGCCTCCTCTCTTTACATTTATATGCAACATACTTAATGTGGCATTACTGTTAACAAACCCACTTACAGCTTATAATTAGATATTATTATATTACTACCTATTGTTCTATTAATGCTTCTATTATGTGCTAACCAACACTATATATACTCTAAATAAAAAATAACTACAAACTAAATAGTCTGATAATTACTATCTTCTAATTAAATTACAAATAAAGGTATTTTTTTCAAATTTGACTCACTCTCTTCAGCTGCAAACTACTCCAGAGCCTTAGAAAGCTTCAATTGTGGTTACTCCACACACTACTGGAACTACTTTATATGTAATTTCCATTTGTAATTAATTTTTAACAGCTCTGTTTCCCTTGTTTATTTACATTCCTCCATCATTTACTTTTTCCTTTACCCAAATAATTGCCAATTTCCGTAATAACATTCACTGATTTCAAATTCAACATCTTTTCCCCCTCTGTATCTGTTGGTAGATTGGCCTATTTCTCCATCCTTAATTTTTCTCTCATTATTTTAGTTTCTTCACATTCAGAATAGTATGCCAATAATTATCTTTAATTCCAAACATTGGACATTCATCTAAATTGCTTCTCCCCCTTAAGCCTTTCAAATTCACCATGCCTGTTCTAGCTCATGCAATTTCTTCCCTCACAATTCTGTTCCTAATTCCACATATTTTTCCCTACCCCATTCTATCTTTAATTCCCTGTAAATCCTCAATTACTTTTTATTATTGAAGCTATTAAATATTTTTTGGGTTTCAATATCTTCAATTCTTAGTTTAATTATTTTCCAAAAACCTCTTACTTTTAATTTCCTCTCTTTCCAAGTCACCTCCAAGCCAATTTTTTCCATTACATCATAATTCTATTCACCCAAGTATTACACCACATAACATTCTCTCGCAAATTTAAATATTGTTTCAAAATATTTTGTATATCTAAACTCTTTATCCTGAACCAGAATTTCAAAATTCTTACCATTTATTTTCCCTTTATTCCTTACTCTTCCTAATTCTGCTCATGTAACCCTATTAGGTGAAACTTTTGGCAGTCCCAGAATTTGTTTACAAAAATTCCTGTGGACCAAGTTCACATTTAATCAATTCTCCTCAATATCCCAATTTTCTACTACAAAATTTTAGTTTCAATTACTGCTGAGTATATTCTCTCCAGCCACTTAATGTGCATTTTATGCCTGCAAACATTTATATTTTTCAAAGTCACCTTCCTTTTATTAATACCTTTATCATTTGTTCATTCAAACCACCATTGCTACTGAGTTTTATACCTAAATAGTCAAATTTTATAACCATTTCAATTTCTGTCCCTTTCCAACCATTGTTCACAACTTCGTGTACATTTGTTTTCTTGTAGACAAATTTTTTAGATTACTATTATCCTATTATGCAAATGATTATTCTATTATGTTTATAAATTCATTATTTTATTATAACATCTCTAAATCTATTATTCCCTTGTAATCATTTTATAAAACTTTTTTTTTCCAAATCTTTTCTTCATAATGGACAAAAGATGACTGTTTTTTATGTTCAAAGACCAGAAGAACATTATTATTATTCTTATGGATTTTGTTAAAAAATTATCTTTGATAAACCTGGTCTTTTCTCGCATATTTTTGTCCTCAATATGTCCAAAAGGTTAGCATAATAGCTGCAGTGATATGATCCCGTGGAAAAATAATAAATTAGCAGTATACCCTTGACATCCCAGAAAAAAAACACTATGATCTTCCCAGCCAATTTCACACTCAAGGCGCTTTCTTTGGTGTTTTTTTTTTTTTTTTTGAGTAGTGTATAATGCCCTTTTTACTACTGAGACACCACAAGCCGTGGACACTGGTGATACATGAAATGATATATTGTGAAACGGTATTTTTTTAAGGAAGGAAGCATTCCTGGCCTAAGTTTAGGGTACCTCCCCAGCATTTGCCAGTTATGAGGACTCAGGGAAACCTGGAAAAACCCCAGTCAGGGAGGATGGTCCTGGCAGGATTTGAACCCCTGACCTCCCGCTCATGAATCCGCGCCTTAACGACCTCGGCCACCAGTGGCAGTTCTTTGGTGGTGAGAATCATGATTCTTCCATTGTTTAAATTGCATTTAAAGGTGCGTAGTGTGCACCCATATTCCGTTACTGGTCACAAATCAATGCTTAAAGCCAGTGGGATCTATCTTAAAATGGGTCAAACTTTGTTGAGTGATTTGCAATCTGATTTCCTTTAGTTGGTGATTCTTCTGAAAAACATTGCGCATGTTATTGATCATTTCCATGTTATGACGGATTTTGGTCATTCACTGCTTGGGTCATCTTCCAAGCTTTCACAGTCACATTTCTTTATTTGGAATTTATTTTTCTTTAAATTAACACACAATTTTAAATATTACAATAAGATCTATGTCTTCACCAATTCAATAATACTAACTAACAGTATAAAATTAATACATATCATTATGACTCTATTACAATATTTTAATTCCGACACATCCAACTATTATCCTATACTTGCGAGTTGCTTAATTCCTTAGGACTATATACAAACTAACATCCAGGTTCACAGCCATATTTACATTACATGATTCACTTAGAAATGGTGGAAAATGATGGTGCAGAGTCCCCTAGAGTGTTTGTCCTATATGTATGAATTTCTGTTGTATTTCTTCTTTACCAAGAACTTAATAATTACAGATGTTCAATATTTGCCATTTTTTGCATATACACATGTCTGCACTGCAACAAACAGCTAAAGCTACTATGATTCTTGACAAATCCACAAATGTTTCTATGGAAGATGACGGGTTTGGATAACAACACTGCTGCAAACTGTGGGTCATTTCAAGAACATTTCAAATTAGTATTAACTAAAAATGTTAATTGGGAACAATGCACAGTGAAGCTAATCATATAGTGAGATCATTGTATGATTGAGTCGAACTAACACTCTTTTGCTCCACTTACTTGTTTAAAATATGTAGAACCAGTTTCACAACCTCTTTGTCCGCATCATCAGCTCATTGTGGAATGGAGGATAAACCATTTTGCTATTAGAATATGTATTCTGCTCTGGTGGAGGTATAATGAACTTAAAGTTTATGTTTTCATCCCCAGAAGTGTCAAAGTTCATTTAACTGTCTTTGTACTTGTAAGTGTAGATTTTCTCTCATGTTGCTAATTCTGTAGGTCCATGTACTGATTTTAATAATTTTGTTTTTTTCAATATGTTGTGGTTTACTGTCCAGAAATGAGATACCACTGCTGATTTTTCTAACTGCTTGTATTTTATGTTCCTGAAATAATCTTTTAACCTTGCGCCTATGTTTCTCTTTCTTTTTCCAATGAAAATTTTTTCACATTCTACACAACTTATTCTATAAATACCTGCTTTTTTCTCTTGTGGAATACTGTCATTAACATTGTCAATCAGGAAATTTTTAACATTAATTCTGTTTATAGGTGCTAATCTGATATTAAAATCTTAAAGAATATTCTGAGATATTTTGTAGCCCATGGATATATGAATTTTTTAAAAATTACATTATCTTTCTTTGCTAAATGTGTTGTGGTTTCTTTAAGTTTTTTCCTCTTGAATTTCTGTACTTTTTTGTGTAGTAGTTCTTTTTTACCGCTGTTCTTTCTATTTGTTTGTATTCTTTAAAGTATTCTTCTTTGCTCATTTTTAGGTTAACTAGCCAATGTGTTAAGCTGTTGATACCTGCATGTTTGTGCATTGTGGGGTTAAAACTGTCAGCTTTGATGTGGTGATCATGAACATTATTATCATTTATTTAAGAATTACAAGCCTGGTTGTTCACTGTAGCACTATGGTTAAGATAACTTTGTATGTAGCAAATTTAAAATTTACAGCTTGAATGTATTAATTTGGCATGGGACTGTACATTATCCTGACTAATGTAAAATAGTAGCACTCAAAACTATGTACTTAAAAAAATATCTAGATGTTTAGATATAAATTGAGGAAAATAAACTAATTTCCTTATTCATTTTAGGTTTATAATTATTAAGTGAAACTTCATTATGTGCACCACAAAAGTGAAACTTTTTAAACTTACCTAGAATAAAGTACAAGCCAAATAATTTCAACGGTCAGAAAAATTGAATTTCATCCATTCATATATGCACACCAATCTAAACCTAGCCTCAAGCGAATCTTAGAAACAGAGGACCTAAGTGTACTGCAGCTCACAACGGCCTAACAGCCTTCACTCACTCCTTTTCATAATACAAACCAAACAGTCGGAAAAAATGGATTCACTGATTAATTCATACACACTAACCTATACCAAACCTCAAGTGAATCTTAGAAACTGCAGGACCCAATGGTTTATTACTTTAGCAATAATATCTCCACCTATTCTACTGTTATATTGTGTAAGTTTCAAGCTCACATACATGGAAGGAAGTTTGGAATTGGGATGCACATACTGAAGTTTCAACAACAACAACAACAACAACAACAACAACAACAACAACAACAATAATAATAATAATAATAATAATAATAATAATAATAAAATTTTTCCAAACTTCCAATAGCCCTCTCTCACTATATAATTCTGTGATTAAAAAAAAAAAACACTTAAAGCTAATATTGTGAAAGATACTGTGGAAGAAAATAGCTGTTTAATACCCGTATATTTTTCAATCCAAAGCAAACAATTATTAGCAGATTGCACTGGTACTTGTAAACATATTTTGAATTTGACTGTTGAAAGTCCGCCAGACTGAATGGTAATTATATAGAAAGAATGGACCATGAGCTTATAAGCCTTATTTCATAATAAAATGGATATTTTTGAGTGACATGGCAAATAATATAATTCAGAAGCTATTACATTTTTCTTTTTACTTGGAACACTTATTTCCCTAATCATATCCCGACTTGTTTAGCTTAAACGAACTTAATCTAACCCAACAACATATTCGTTATCAATTAGTTCGTCTAACTTCAACCTAACCTAAGGGTCACATGTTTATTATGGATCGTATGCATACAACCGACAATCTTAAACATGTAACAAAGTTAGGTTTAAGGTGAGTTTCATTAGCGACTCGTTTGAGTAAAAATAACGTAACATACAATATCGGATTGTCTTCTACGCATAAACGTGTATTTCATATTTATTTCACTTGGCCCTATACGTATACAGTCCTATCTTTCTATATAATTACCTGAACATTTACAAATTGTACTCATTTAGTCGTACCGTTTTGGTCTTCCTTTCGTCATTAGCTTATTCATAAATCGAAGTTCTCTCGATGCATATTTATTAAGTTGACATACATTACAATGAAAATATCGCACTGGTAAAACTACTTTTCCTTTCAGATAAGCTTCAGCAACTACTAAATTTCTCAAAATGAATGAAAAAGTCATTTTGCATTTCACTATAACACTTCTAACAAACAAATTTTAGTTTCGTTCCTTGGAACAGCTGTGATTTCAGGGGCCCAACTCCCAGCCGATTCGTTCATAAACAAATGATCAGCGGAACTGCAGCATACATTGCAGAAACAAAACAACCGAATACAAACAAGCTACATAGGAACAAAATATGCACCCCCACAAACAACAATGTAATACACCAATCAAAGCAGTTACTTTCAAACTTTATCAACATGGGTTAGTAATGTATATTTCATAAACATGTGTTGAAGGCTTCCGCGAGAGAGATGGCTAGATTTTTTTTTTGTTTGTTTATTTACGGACACTAACATCTCAGGTCATCATCGTCCCATTCTATTCAGGGCGTGAAACTTGCGACAAATTTTGCTCAAAGGACTCTTCTTTCAGGCTTGAGGTTCTTTTTCGTGCCGTAAATGTACGACACGGAGCCCACGGCTTTACTTCTCTTCCGAAGGAAGTCGTACGCTGAAACACCAAGGTACGGCGAAATATTTAGGACACTATTCCTCACGTTAGAACTTATGTTCTACAACTCTTCTTAGTATATTAATCATGGGGAACACATAGGAACAGAACGTACCAGCATATTACATGAAACTCTTTCATAGATGAAATATTCAAAATATTTCTCTCCTCTATCATTGACACATGCATCAACCTGCCGTCCCATTGAATTCCTGATGCGCTGGTGTATCCCTAGAAAATTGTGTATTGTTTCGCAGCCTTCCCCTATACGGGCAGGAAGACTCTCTGCATCTTATACTAGGGCTCGATACACAAGAGCTTTCAAATGCCCCCCAAAATAAAAGTCTATGGGTTTAGGTCCGGAGAGCGTGGATGCCAGGAAATCGGTCCATCTCCACCTATCTATCTGTCACGGAATCTGTTATTTAAAAGCCGACGGACATTAACACTGAAATGAGGAGGAGCTTCATCGTGCATGAAGTACGTGTTTCGTCGCACTGGTAAAGGCACATCTACCAGAACAGGTACTATTCCCTAAGAAAGCGTTGTAAGTTTATCCATTGAGCCTGGGCGGAAGAACATGAGGCTCTAACAAACAATCACCAATAATGCTGGCTCAATCATTGACAGAAAATCTTTGTTGATGACGTGATTCAACAGTTGCGTGAGGATTCACATCAGCCCATACGTGACGAGTGTGAAAATTTACAATCTGAATACACTGAAACGACGCCTCAGTCGTGAACAACACAGTTGCACTATAATCAGGGTGGACATCGTATTAAATAAATCATTTGCAGAAGTGCACCCATGCAGGAAAACCAGCTGCTGATAGTCCCTGCACACGCTGTAAATAGTTTAGCAGCTTATCATGTAACACTTTCCATACAGTCATGTGGTCAACATTATTTGTTGCAACTAAATGTCTTACGCTGACAATAGGGTTGTCGTCAACTGCATGAAGAATTGCCTTTCCCCCAGTAAAAACAGGCGTTAAACACCATAAAAAAAAGTTGCACAAACAATTTTAACCCAAACAACCGAACAATAAAATAGAATGCAAAATACAGTTTACTACACACATCAAAATTGATGGCGCAAACGGAAACAATTGAAAGTATACAATAGGTGGAAAAAAGTTCCAGTAAACATGGGTTCTCATTCCAGTCATCTACGAGATAATTTCAAATGTGTGGTTACAAGCTACCGCTGAGTTTATTATGAAACATTTTCCTAGTTAATGTAGTCTTTTCGTTTAATTTCCATTTCGTTGGCTCAACGTTCACTCATAGCTTAACTTAACAAGGAATACAATTCTACTTTCACACTATATACACTATTTCACAAGTTCTGTATATAATTAAATTAAATCAGTATTATTTTAATAAAAAAAGAAGATAAAAAACCAGTTACCTACAACCTACCAAATAAGCAATTCCATGTCATTAATAGCAGCAAAATGCTTCAACCTCGATTGCCGCCATTTTGTGTATTATTGATACTGGCATTATGGCTTTGGTAAGGCCCACCCTATTTATCAGATCGCAATGCAGATATCGACAGTAGAAAAAACAATAGTTGACCAGACCAGGAACTGTAATAGAAAGTGTTTAGTACACCATGGGTTTCTCTTGTATGTCTTAATTATGGCAGTGCACCACACAATACCATACTTACATTTCCTGAATAGCAATAACAAAGAAATGGTGGATAAAAAGTACACACCGTGCAGGTTTTGAAGTTATGAAGAAGCAGTATTGTGCATTAAAATTTTCTTACTAAAATTTGTGGTTAAAGTAATTTCCTTTGTGCAATTTTCCTTAGTCTACTGTTTTATGAGATAGTGAGGGTGTTAACAACGAAAGGAAATATCCAGATGAACGTACAGTTTTATAGCAAGACGAAGAGAGTTTTAATTAATGTTGGGAGCAGGGTATTATGTTTCGACTCCGTTGAAAGTGAGGTAAAGACAGACAAGTACACCCGTTTATAACTATTGCCAAGGAAGATAACATCTTTTTCTTTAAATAAGGAATGATAAATATTATCCTGTCCCAAATATGTCTATTACTTTTAAGGTGTCCAGTTATTTTGAAGTTCTTAAAAAGAGTTTTAGTTTTTAAAGTACACACAATACACTGAAACGTTTTATTAAGAGCGGTATGATAGAACATGTTTCTATTTTATTTTTAAGTAACAATCAGAGAGAGAACAGTTTTACCAATATAAGATAAAATGGATTCATATGGATACATAGAATAAATGGTTAATATAACATATCCTTTACATCCCCTCAATTTTAACATTTTGAGAAAAAAAACTTTAATACAAAGGATTCCCAATTTATATGAAACAAACATTTTTCAAAGTTACAATTTTCAAGACACAAGCATTTTTTAAATCATTTCACTTTCACATTTTTTAAACAATTTTCTTTTTAAATATATCAAATTCTGTAGAACCTAAAGATTTGGTAAATATGTCAGCAATCTGCTCTGCAGATGGATAATACCTTAAATCCAAAATTCCTGCATCATGTTTTTCTTTTAGGAAATAATATTTAACATCTACATGCTTGCTGTAGTGTTCATTTTTTCCTTTTTAATCAATTCAAAGGCAGACAAGCTATCAATGAACAATGTGGTTGGTACATTTTTACCAGTTGATTCACAAAGTAAACTACTTCAGAATAACAGTTCTCTGCAACATTCAGCTGCTGAATAAATTCTACTTCAGTGCTGCTGGTAGATACAATGAGTTGTTTGGGACTTCAGCTTACAGGTCCTCCAGCATAAAATATGACACAGCCAGAAGCGCTTCGGAGAGTTTCAGGGTCATTGGCAAATCGCTATCATGTATGGCCATCAAACAATCAAAGCTGTCAGTGAAATGGAGATTTCATAGTTTTCGTTCCAGTCAAATGTAGTAAAGATATTTTCACATTAGCAAAATCCACTCGAGTTGAATTTTTCAGATGTGTGCTACTGTAACTGAGTAAACGAGATCTGGTCGGATTTTAGATGAAACATAAAGAGGCTTCCAACTATTTCACGATAAGGAAATTTCATTTCTTAATTTTTTTTTTTTTTTTTTTCCTTATTTTCAGCCAGATTGTAATTAGCCATCTAATATTTTTCAAGAATCCGCTCTACATAACTTCCTTGATTGAGCTTTAAGTTGTCAGGTGTGATAGTGATTTCGAATTCAACGAAAGTTTTGGGTTTGTCGAAAATCGTGATATCAAATTCCTTCTTTATTTCATAAAGAAGTTCATCGATTAGGGTTTTATCTTGTGCGAAAATTGCTCTATCGTGAACATAGATAGCCAATATTATGGTTTAAGCATTGTTTGGAAAAATACAAGGTTCATTTTTCAATGATGACAACCCTTTTTTATTAAGAAATCGGCGAGTCTTATGTTCCAGTTCATATTTGATTGTCTCAGTCCATGTAGACTCTTCTTAAGCCCGCAGATTTTCGCAGTGGCATTTTTATACCCTTCAGGAACTTTCATAAAATTTCTTCATCCAGATGACCTCAAAGGAATGCGGTTTTCACATCAAACGTCTTATGAATGAATCCTTTTCGAAGAGCTACGGCCATCAGAAGTCTTAGAGAATCAGTGCCTACGATGGGGCTGTATGTTTCAGAGAAATGTTCATCACAAGTCTGTCCACCGTCTCGTATAAGTCTAGCATTAAGTTTTTTCCTGTTTTATTTTTTTATTTTTTAAATATCCACCTGTTAGTTAGGCTTTTCTTTCCATCAGCAAACTTACTATTGACATAAATCCAGTGTTATTCGTTTTTAAGGACTGCTTTTCTTCATTAGTTGCCTTGATCCACTGCCCTTTTTCTTTACCTATAATGGCATTCTCATATCAAGAAAAACATTTTCAAAAGTTATGAACATTTAATTGGTAATCTTTTCGTTTTTCAGGTATTTTCTTTACTGTTGATAATCTTCGTTGGACTTTTTCGGAATCTTCCACACTCTTCAATTGTACTTTCTTGGGATGATGATGTATCTTCATAGACGGAGGTCCCAGTTTCTGATTCTCTTTAGTTGCAATCTTCTCGTTCATCATCTTCCTTTTGTTCATCTTCGGTGTTTTCATGATGGGTTAGGAGAGCGTCTTCATCGCTGTCGAAGTCGAGAGTATTCACCTTTGGAGATTCTTCGACTTTTTCAGGTTTGCAGGCATAGACGTCCCTCGATGCGATTTTTATACGCTTCTCAGGATCCCAAAGCCCATAACTATTATTTATGTATCCAACAAATATGTACTTTTTGGCTCTTGGATCCAACTTTTTTGTGTTCTATAGACTTTTGGCACTGACTTCGCATTCAAAAATTAGGAGTCGGGACAAATGCGGTTTCTTTTTCAATCATAATTCAGTTGGAGTTGTTTCGAACAGCCTTGGATGGACTTCGGTTAAACAAATCATTTGATGTCATCAAGGCTTCACCCCACAATTCCTTTGGTAATCCAAAGTCGAACATCAGAGCTCGGGTTTTATTCATGAAGGTAGTCTTTCAGCACGAGCATTCCACTGTGGAGTATGAGGAGTGAAATCCAGCTCTATTCCCTTCTAATCACAAAATTCAGTAAATTCATATGAAACATATTCACCACCGTTGTCCATTCTAATCTTCTGAACCTATTTTGACCATAATTTTCAATTTTAGTGATGTAGTTGGTTAGTGTATTTCGGACTTCATCTTTCAGCAGGAAAACTGCGGAGAAATGTGTAAAGTCATCAAGTACTGAACCAATGTACCTATAATCGTCCCAAGAAAGATTTTCTATAGGTCCAACAACGTCTATATGTAGAATTTGAATAGGTTCTGTATCAGGGTACGATTGAGTCCAAATGATTTGCAACATACTGGACTTCAGACAAACTTCACAGGTTTCAAGGTTTTCCAAGTTGGATTTTTAAAGTTTCATCCCCTTAGACATGTTTTCAAGTTTTTTTTCCCAAATAATTTCATTCCCTGTTGTCCAAGCTTCCTTTGCCATTTGATATTCTTAGCTGTTGCGATGAGGGCTTCCGCATCATTTTCATTATTCAGTTTTATTTCAGATAACCCACTTGAATTTTCCTTACTGCTTAGAACAAGTTCATTTTTTTTGATAAATTTCGACTTTTTCGTTCTAAAAGACTATCTTGTCATTCTTTTGAGTGATAGCATTAACAGAAAGCAAGTTTTTAGGCAAGTCGGGCACGAATAAAACGTTGGACAATTTGCATTCGGGCGTTTCAATCATTTCGGATCTTTTGGCTTTAATGGATTCACTATTTTTAGCGATGGTGGCCGTGGTATTAGACGAACTAGTTCTTTCCAGATATTTTTCATTGTTAGTCACGTGAGAGCTAGCAGCCGAATCAGTTATCCATAAAGCAACATTTTCCATTGAATTCTTATTATTTTCATTTGCTAGAAAAGCAGCTTGAGTACTGGTGTTTTGTTTTTTAATTCTATTTTTGCGATGAAAAAATGTTTCTTGTTTTTACATATATGACATCAATAACTCTGACCAGTTTTACGTTGACTCTTATGTGTTGTGAAACGCTGCTCGGCTATTCTCTGGAATAAAACGCAACAGGAATGTAATCGTTGTTTGATATCCGCGATTCCTGGCTTAAAAGACGGGACGTTAGATTTATTAATGTTTTAGCGTCTTTCGGAGCTGAGTTCCATGATGTGAAGAAGTTATCATAATTCCCCGGAAGATAAGATATTTTTGCCATTAACATTTCGTCATCAATTTTATTATGATTTTCTTCAGTTTTCGAGAGGGGGTTCAGACGGTAACTGAGAGTTTCTGAAGTGCTTAAATTTTACGCCATGTATTTTTATTGATCGAATTTATAAATAATTTTTTTTTCATAAGATGCCAATTTTTTGGTGCTCAATTTAGTGTACATTTCATTCTTCGTTTTGCACGAAAGAATGTGTGCGCGATATTTATTTTCCAAGAGAACCAACAATCGCTTATGGGACACACGCGTCTTTCCCTTTCCATTCATCCTTTTCTTTGTCGTTAATTATATTAGATAGTTTGGATTTGCCATTCACGAGATTTATTAACGCTCTAGATTCGAAGAAAATCTAAATTTCAAACTTCCAGGGTGGAAAAGATGTGTTATCAGTGAGTTTTTCAATGCTATTTATTAGTCCTTCTACCGTATTTCGACGGTTTGACAATTTTTAAAATGTTAATACGTTTTACCTTCGATTTGTCGATTACGGACCCGTAACCTAGAAGGATTTTAGTTTTCAAAGTACACAGAATTATGCACTAAAACGTTTCATTAGACTGATAAACTAAGAGCGATATGATACATTTTTCTCTTTTATTTTTAAGTAACAATTCGAGAGAGAATAGCGTTACCAATACAAGATAAAATCGATTCACATCAATATAGAATGATTAAAATTATATATCCTTTAGTACTTATATTTTATATACAATTGTGCTTAACTTTGGAGAAGTTTATAATTAACATTATTTCATATTTCTTTTACAAATGTCAATTTTTTGTAAATAATTTCAGATTAAAAACCAGCGAAACATTTCTAATTATAAATAATGTTATATTGTAAACATAACACTGCATAAGAGCTTGATATTTGCTATTGGCAGTAATAGGGCCACTTTTGCCGGGATTGTTTTCATATTGGGGCCTCGTAAGTACAGACGATCTTGGTCTTGATATAAGATGCCTACTTCGCGAAAGTATGGTCAAGTATATATAAGTTATTTTAAAGCATGCAGTTGAAACTTTTTGTTCCACGAAAGAATAGAATGTATTGGTAAAAATTTACAGTGACATCGCATAAGAACTGTTTGCCAATTTGAATAGTTTATTATGGATATATCAATATTCAATTGTATATTTTAATGCATACAGCATCCTTGCGTTGGTTTGTTTACGGACGTTCTTTAACATCTCACAGCGTATCCTTGTGTTATCGTTACATACGGCTATATCGCAGCACAGCATCAATTTCAGTCGAGAAATGGCAGAAGAATTAAGCTTCCCTATTACTCTCGAACAAATTTTATTTTAATAGTCCATTTGATTTTGTTTATTTATATATTTAAAAAATATATTTTCGTGGAGAACCTTAAAAATTAACAAACTATGATGTTGGAATGAAATATGCAATTGAAACAAAAGGCCAATATCAGTCATACGTCATAGTTTATTTGCATTACTTACACGGGTGACCGAGGTCGTTAAAACTAAAACTCCTGAACGAGAGGTCTGAAGTTCCATTCGCGATTTTCCCAGGATTTCCTCATATATGGCAAATGCCGGGGAAGTACTCTAAACATAAGTCTGGATATATCCTCTTAAATTTGCTGTGATAAATTGGACGGTATGGGAAACATTTGTATTTTTATCTTTCCTTGATGATCTTCATTCTCTCTTATAGATTTTTATCTTTTGAATTTATTTATCATTTTTATTATTGTGTCTTTGTTAAAAGCATTGATTATTGCTGTATTAATTATCTGTTGGTATTCCATTTTGTTCTCCTTAGGAATATTTTTTAAGCAAATTGACACATCAGCAACTCACTTTAGCACCAAAAATCATGAAATTAAACCACAGACTAGAAAGAACTTCACAATCCAAAGGAACTATCTACTTGGGAAAAAAATTTCATTCTAAAAATAAGAAAAACAGTAAGTTCCTACAAGAGCCATCAGAGACCGCCACAGAAGCATGTAGGAATCCAGTTACCAAATCTAGTAGTCGGTTAACAGCATATTTGGAGCCCCCAAAACATGTCCTAGTATTATATAAATAAGTGCAGTTAGTGTAAACATGTTTAATACATTAGTGTAGAATTATATTACACCCCATTGTCTACAGCTTTCAATTTATTCAATTTATTTAATTCCATTAAAACCTTTACCAATGTTAACTCAAATGTGAGTTCATAGGATCTGGTGCAACACATGCTGCTCTAAGCTATATAAATGTGCAATTATTTTGTGTATTTACTTTTTCATGCCTGGTACACGATACAGAAACATTCCATCATTGTCATAATAACAATCGCTAACTTTATACGTCCCACCTCTTTTTCTTTTTTCTTTTGGTATTATAATTCTAGAAGCAAATACATCTTCCTGCATTTTCAATGATCTAGGCTCTTTGGGTACAGTCTGTTCATTTAAATCTTCTTTTTCCAGTGTATAGTTATCATTTTTCATTTGGATTGTCATCAACTTTTGTAAACTTTGATCATTTACTGACTCTTTAGATGAAGTTAAAATCTCTTCTTTATACTTTTCAAGAGTTACAAGTTGCTGTCTTGTAGTGGATCTGACTCCCTTTACAAAAAATGAATCTCCATATGGAGCTTTTTTGCCAATAAACTTCTGGGGCAAATCAAATTCTGTATTTTCCATCTCTGCACCTGATGTCAATTTTTCTGCTGCTTCCTGATTGATTCCTTCAGTATGTTTTTGTTTCATCTGATTGTAGCTATCTATTATCTGAGCAAAAACATATTTTTTTGGTTTTCGTGGATTATGTTTAATTGACACGGTTTTCATCCATTCAGTTGCATCTGCAAATACATAACAGAAAATGAATTAGGTATGCCCATTTGATTATCTTATGGACTATTAGAACTATGAGAGCCATACCAAAAGTTGTTGGCTGTTTCTGAACTATTAATTAACCCAATGAAAAATTTACTGCTTACGAGGTTCAAAAAGTATCGCGAATTTTGTGTTTTTTCAAAAAGTATTCATTTATTCATGAATATCTATTTTGTCCCCTTAAAAGTAATCCCCACCAGATATTATACACATGTGCCAACGTTTTTTTCAATCCTCGAAGGACTTTAAAAAATCGTTTTTGTGATCTTGTTCAGCTCCTCCTTCAATGCCGTCTTTATCTCCTCAATCATGGGTCTCTTAAGTTTTGAGAACAAAAAAAGGTCACAGGGAGCCAGGTCTGGGGAGTGCGGCGGCTGCGGCAGTGTTGTTTTTGCCCAAAAATTCGCGCACAAGCAAGCTGTGTGAGCAGGGGCGTTATCATGGTGTAAAAGCTAATTTTTGTTCTTCCACAAATCTGGGCATTTCTGGCGGATTGCGCATAACTTGCAGGTAATATTTATTCCTTATTGACCGTTCTACCCTGTGGCAAGAACTCATAATGCACCACGCCCCTTCAATCGAAGAAAACTGTAAGCAAAACCTTTACATTCGACCGAACTTGGCGCGCTTTTTTCGGTCTTGGATTGTGTGGCAGTATTCATTGGGATGATTGAACTTTAGTTTCCACGTCATAACCATAAACCCATGATTCGTCACCAATTATGACCCCTCTGGAGCAACTTTGGTCGTCGCGGAGAGAGTTCAACAGTTTTTTCAGCAACGTTAATGCGATGGCGTTTATGGTGAAATTGAGCAACTTTGGTACGAATTTTGCGGCGACCCGTCTCATGCCCAAATCATTGGTAAAAATCGAATGGCACGAGGCAATCGATATGTTTAGGTCCTCATCAACTTCTCTAACGGTGATTCGACGATTGGCCAATACTATTTTCTTCACTTCTTCTATGTTTTTGTCTGTTGCTGACGAGCTCGGGCGTCCGGGACGCTCTTCGTCGTTCACATCTTCTCGACCCCTCTGAGAACATTTTGTACCACCGATAAACATTGCTTTGGTCCAAGGTAGCTTCACCATATGCCACAGTCAACATTCGGAATGCATCCGCGCACTTAATTTTGTTTTTCACACAAAATTTGATACATATTCTTTGTTCCATTTTTTGGAATAGGCAAAAATCGAAGACGAGCCAAAACACGTCCAAGCAAAATAGCTGTCAACAATTAACTGAACTTCAAAATGGCCGAGCTTCTCAACATAAGTGAAGGACATGAGTACCAACATAACGCCACAAAACAATCGAAAATCGAATATACGTAGCCCGCGGAAATTCAAAATTCGCGATACTTTTAGAAGAGACCTCGTATAGTTATTAAGGCATAGATCTTTGACCTTGAAACATACAAATGCTTTTGCTCCCTCTACTACCTTACACAGCAGGTATGAGAATTGAAGCTCAGTGTTCAGGCAGACCGAGAACACAATGGAGCTTGATGTCATAACTTTTGTTTACAATAACTACAAAAAGAAATGAAATGTACAAGAATGGCATTCTTCTTTAATAAATGTTTTGGTGAGTCTACTTCTTTTACAGCAATAGCCAGAAATGGAATAATAAATTATCAAGAAGTCAGCAATCTCTCAAAAATGAAACTTGTTCTGATTGCCCTGCAACAGCAGTCACGCAAGAAAATGTGAAGTTATGGGGGAAAATGGTGTAAGTACATCCTTACATAACATTCTGCATTGAAGGGACTCTAAATATTGGGTCAATAGTGATCCAAACCATCATTCATGATTTTTGGGCTTCATAAAGAGAGTGTGCACAAGTGGCACATTCTTTGACAGTGGTGCAAAAAGACCCAAGTAGAGTGGTTTTATGGTTAAGAAATTTGATGACCGACCTATTAATATGATATGTTGAAATATGGATGTATAATTAGAATACTTAAATGAAAAGGCAGTCTTCCATGTAGTGCTTTCCTGGAAAGGGACCATCAATGAAAGGCTGAAGGAGTCAGGGCTCTGAAAAGAAAATGATGGCAAATTTTTCCTCTAAGATGGGTTAAATCACCTTAATGACCTTGGACACAGGACACACATTGAATGGTATGTAAAAGAACCCAAAGCCATTGTCACATGCTCAAAATCAAGAATGCGCATCTTCTACTAAATCATAACAATGTCTTAGTATATATGGCTTCTACTACATCATGACAATGTCTTAGTACATATGGTTGCCACAATATTAGATTTCTTGGAGAAGGAAATAGCAAGAGTATTACCACAACTACTCTACTCACCTGACCTGGGTGCATGTGATTTTTTTCTTGTTGCCAAAGACCAAGGAAACATTTGTGGGCATTCTGTCTACTGAAGAGGCCAACATTGTGTACAAGAGTGCACTAATTGACAACCTCAAAGAAGCTTGTACTAAGGCACTTTCTAGATAATTTTAGAGGATGCAAAAATCTATAAGCATCTATAGAGAGTGTTGTTTTGTAAATAAAATTCTTTTCTGAGAAAGTGCTAAAATCTATCAGTATTGGCCTCATATTATGTTTTACGGTGGTGCTACCATGGATATTTGCACATAATGCATTTTCTAAAACAAAACCAATGACACTCTCTCTTACAAATGGAACAGGTCTTTTGCAACAAGAAAAAAATCACATGTACTTTTAACATTAATTTTACATTTTAGAATAACATTAGCAATTTTAATGCTCAAAAGCACCAAATGTTAGCTTCAAAGCACATAATTAATTACTCTTTCTCTTTTGAGTTGATTTGCTTTATTTGCAGATGCTCTTTAACATTTCAGGCCATCATGTCCCATTCAATTCAGGGCATGAAACAGTGGACAAATTTTGCCCAGAGGCCTCTTCTTTAAGGCTTTAGGTCCTTTTATGCTGTAAATGTACGACATGGGACCCACGGCTTTACTTCCCTTCTGAAAGAAGCCATACTTAGAATTTTTACGCCTGAAAAAAATCCATCGATCCTCGCCGGGTTTGAACCCGCAATCCTGGGTTTAGAAAGCAGTATGGTTACTATTACACTACCAGGACCGACTTCTCTTTTGAGGATCTATTATATTACTTAAATGCAATAAGTAGAATTTCCATTATTATATCATGTTTTAGCTGGCAAATCTATTACACACTCAAATTTCTCCAATTAGGCCTGGTCTTACAGTTGAAGTTTAAGCCCTAACTTAACTAACCTTTCTTTCAGCTTAAGCTCCTTGAGTTTTACAGTTATGTTATAACCTTTAGCTTTGGTAAGCTGAACACTTTGATACAGCTTAGGTAGGCGATGCATAGGCATGTGCACTTAATATAACGGTTTATCTTTTTTTGTTTATTGTTTACAATTTTGCTAAGTTGAGAAAATAAAGCGTAGGACTGTAATATAACAAAATAATATTTTATTGTTAATTAGCTAGAGTCAATTTAATACTCTAATGCTCTGCTTATCATTGAAATTAATACAAACGGCAAAAATCAAAGGTTATGGCCAAGGAATTGTAGATAAGAAAATCAAGAAATTCAAACAAGAGAAAGAGTTGAAACAGGTTACAACATTGTCAGCAAAAGCAGAAACTCCATTCACAAGAAATTTACTTACCCTTGGGCCACCAAAAAGTTCCAGAAAATACTCTGAAAGTTTGGGATTACAGTGAACAAATTCAGCCTAAATGTGCTCAACTACGGTGATAATGATAGAATACCTGATGAGAAGAAGTCAGGAAAATATCAAATAAACTGTTTGGAATGCAACAAGGTATATATTGGCAAAATAAAATGAAGCGTTGGAATTAGGCTAAAGGAACACTGGAGAAACATCAGATAGATAAATCAGTGGTTGCACATCACTTTTGAAGAGATAAGTATGATATAAAAATGGAAGTCATATTATTGAAATTTGTAGATAGACCCTTGGAGCTGGGAATATGGGAAAAATGTTTATAAAAATATGAAGATAAGATTATGAGCTTCGTAATCGCAACAGAAGACAAATTAATCCAAAAGTCCATAAAATGTCCACTAGAGCCACACCAAGTCCCTTCAACCAAAAACAAATCCGGCAATCAACCACAGCTGATGAGGTGGGCGAAGGCCTGTGAAACATGTTCTATTTAATTCAATGGTATGTGGAGCATAAGAGTATTAAATCAACTCATTAGCTAATTAAGAATAAATTAATTGCTTTACTGTATTAATTCCAACATGAAATTAATTTCAAATTTAATAATAATAATAATAATAATAATAATAATAATAATAATAATAATTTTGAAATCCGCAACAAAAAAAGAACAGTAAATTTTGCTACTCTATAGAATTTCTCTCTATTTTTAACTCTCTCTTCATGTGTTGAAGGAAATTTTATAAATATTTCTCTTAACAGTTCCACATGGTGTGAAACCTTCCTCACCACTCTGCTCACTGTTGATTTTGATATGCTGCAGAAATCACCTGTTGTGTATAACCTCAAAGTTAGAAGAAATATTTTTCTGCCAATAGAACCTCGTTCCTGAAATTTTAATTATTAAAATTGCTATTAAACATTTTCAATTCTTTTCTAAAGTAAATTATACCTATATGAGTTATACATTTCTAATACTATTATCAGTATGTTGCATGTTTTATTTCATATCCAATGATTTCCAACATAATGTTGCTACCTGTTTACCTAACCTAAATCTCAGGTAGAACTCAGAATTAATCCGTAAATGAAAATGATCTGAACCTGTTATATATGTTCTTAGTCTCTTTATCCTTTCAATTTGAGGTAGAAGAAACTGAATTTCTTCATCACTTATCTTTATTTTTCTGAAAACATTCTGACCTACATTAATAATGTAGCCTAAACCATGCTCTTAGTCTCTTTATCCTTTCAATTTGAGGTAGAAGAAACTAAATTTCTTCATCACTTATCTTATTTTTCTGAAAACATTTTGACATACATTAATAACATAGCCTAAACCATGCTCCTCCTCAGTTTAAACCAAGAATCAATTACGCAAAGCTTATCATTCAATTTGTACAATGTAAAATCCATATGTACCTTAAGTCTCAGCTTAAACCTGAACTGTAATACTGGGCCTTACAAACAATTATTGGCAGAACATGTTTTATGGTCCTCTGTCTGCATCCTTGACTGCTAGTTAGCTATCAGAATTAAATGAGCATCACATTTGCCTTAAAATTGAGGTGGAGGAATAAGTTCTAAGCTGTGAGTAAATACTTTTATTTGAAAAAGTGGACAACTGTGCAGATAAAATTCTACAAATTCACCAGTAATGAGGACTATTTATTCCTAGATAAATGAGTTTAAACATGGCCACACATGCACCAAAAATTAACCATGCTTTGGATCATACTTCTTCTGATATCAGCTTGATCTTCAAGACAAGAAGTAATTCTATTGTTGATTTGCTTAATGATGACCTGAATTTTGTTTGATTTTTTTTCTCACAACACTAAAAATTCTTTCTGTAGGAGAGGTATACACTTAGTACTGCAGACAATTTTACGCAATGATTTATAATTGTTTACTTTTATTTCTAATATCTGCAATTTTACATAAATTCTCATATATTGTAAATCCATTTAAAATGCATTCTGGGAAAGTATCACATTGGCAACTTGCAAATTTCACTAACCAAACTGTGGGAATCTTTAAACAAAATATTGAAGAGATGAACAGAAACATTTTTTCTAAGTGCAATATTCACAACTTCTGCAAGCTTAAGAAATTCATCTTCAAGTAGAAATTTCTTTATAATGTAGCGACAAGCTGCCATATAAATCTCTAACACAATTATAAAATATCTCATCAGTCATTGTCTTTCAAGCACAATCTGGCTTTTATTCCAATTACTAAGTCCTCATTAGCTTCTGATATTTCCTCTTTTTAAATTTGGCACTGGAAATTGAGGTAGCTTGTCTGAAGCGCATTAGAGAGCCCTATCTAGTTCTTCCAATGTTGATGTTTTTGGTGTTTTCTTCTTCTTAGAGAATGAACTATAATTTACAAAACTCTTCACAATGTTATTATGGCTTTTCAGTATAGTATTTAGCATTGACACTAAATTAAGTCTCATTGCTAAATCAATTCATGAACCCACAAGAGAATGAACTTGGGCTAGAATATCTATTTTCTGTAATGGAAAATATTTTACTGGATTTACAGTTATAACAAAACACTGGATCACAGAATAAAATGAATACTCTGAAGCCCTAAACTTGGTGCAAGCACTACAGTATACAACACAACTTGTCCAGAGGTTGAAAACAAAGAAAGCAGAAACCACAGAATAACACTATCATGAAAATAGAAGCATGCCATTAGGAACTGGGGGCTCTTGATAAGATAAGTACATGGTGGAAAACATAAAATCATAAAATTTAAAATCACAAAAATGTTTACATCATTGTTATGGATGTTCCGTTGGAATTTTAAATTTATGACGTAAAATGCATGAAAACAAAATTGGAGAGTGAAAAATTGAGGTTTGCTATATGACATTTTTTAAATATTAGTTTTAGTTTAGCAATTTTTAAACTTTTAGGAAGTTTTGCACATTCCAATGAGCAGTTACATGTAAGAGTGTGTGCAAATTAATGAACATAATGTTTTAGTATCCAATCTGGAAATATCATGTTTCAATGCTAAAAAGAGAGCCAAATTTTACAACGATCAAAGCTTTAATGTATATATATATATATATATATATATATATATAGTTTATTGCTAAGAATTCCCTGTGTAAATAATACTTCTCCCAAAATTTAAGGGAAGGTGTCATAGACCAGCAGTTGAGTTCCCTGAATATATTATATAATTGTTCCTGAAAGATGTGTTAAAGAGTTTTAAACTTTTTCACCGTATTGAATATCTGCCTAATGGGGTCAAATATAAAAAAATTTCAGTCACACAGGATTAACCCTATATCTATTAGATATGTATAAAAATATATTTTTGAAAAATTTCACAGGTTTTGAATTTTATTTTTTTTTATTTTTTCATATGCTTGGGGCAGTGAAAGGATTATTTACACATCACAGATGGAGTAGCTGAAGCTATCACTCCATGCCACTTGTGCTTAGTTTTGTAAATACTGTTCACACATTACCTTCCATTTTATTCCTTGATCTTAGTGTAAACTTCATAAGATGGTTTCTTAAGGCAGGATCAACTTCCAATGTTCCGTCCTTTAGTTTCTCCCAGTTGTGTTGTACAACACTGTCATGTCTCAATATTTTATCCGCATCTTCTGGCTGCCATTTACTTTTGATAATTTTCTGCAATCACAAATATCATTCTACATAGGTTTAGATTACCCACTGATAAAAAGAAAAGATCTTGCAAAGTGCCAACTACAAATATTAATATAATATAAAACAACAATAAGCCTGAGGAAATTCTTAACTGTAAAATATGGAAGAATTCAGAATACAAGCAATGTTTCAATAATAAACACACAAATGAGCTATTTATATTCAAAGTTAAGCTGTATAATGAAGGTAAACAAAAAATGCAGACCAACCATTTACTAATTATTAGGTTTTCCCATTTCCACTTTTAGTAAAAATATATTATTTTTAAGAAGGGAAAAATCACAAGGTACTACTTTTTTTTTATAAAACATGTTTACTCTTTGTGTAATTTAGCAAAAAAATAAACAAATCTAGGGGCATTCTTGAGCAACAGCGAGAGAGACCAAGGCATTAAACAAGTGGAGAAAATATAAATATGATGGTCGATTAGATTCATGATAACTTTCTATTTAAAATGAAAGAGCTATGGAATCAATGGAGAAGCTTCTCCATTATATTCTACTGCAAAGGAATGTTCAAAATGTTTCATGCTGGAAACTGCTTTTTGGGACTCTGTGGGCATTTTTGTTTACTTTCTTCATGAATGTAAAGCATTGAGTTCTGCTTATCATTGCCAGTTTCTGGATGAATTAAAAGCAGCCTCTGACGTGGCAACCACTCAGAGAGGTCACTATTTTCCTGATACTGCTCCTTTAATGTTCTATATGCTGGAAAAAATTTACTGGAAACCATTGCTCACCGTTCAGATTTACAGCCCTGTGATGATTATTTGTTTGGAATGCTTAAAGAGTCAGGAGGAATGAAAATTGGACCATATTGCAGAGATACAGGAGTTCATGACTGCAAACACACGTCCCACTTCTTTCATCACGGATGAAATTAAAAGCTGCCAATTCAAAAGGAAGGGTGTATGATTGTTTTTAAATTAGGAAATTATATAGAAACATAAATGGCAGTTCTAGATGCTTAAAACTAGGGAGCCCAGATTGAAACAGAAAATTCCAATAAGAGAATTAAATGGAAACGTGGCCATGAAAATAAAGTGGGCAGCATTAGCACAACTATTTTATTCAAAATGTTCTGTTACACTTATATGCTACTGTATTTATTTTAATAAATATAAATGCATTTAAACTATGCACTGGGAATCAAAAGCTAATTAGTTAGTTATCACAATGCAGAGGTCAGACCTCTGCAAAAACAATAATCTTACATTAATAAATAACGTGCTTATATTTAAAAGTATGAGGTAATGTGGAACATTAATATTGTCTACACAGCAACTAGCCTTAGACTACTAGTACATCGCATCAAAGTACTTACAGAGAAGAAAGAAGAATATAGAAAATCAAGAGTCAAACATAAATATAAGCTTTAGTGCTGAAATAATAGTTCTCCTTTCTTCTCCTTAGAAGGGCTTGGACATTTCGGCTCATGGGGTTCACTATTACTTTCATGTTCTCTAATTTCGCTAGTATCTGTGGTTTCAAAATTACCAGATATACAATATTTTCCATGCAGAAGGTTGATTATTTGAACAATATTAAAATGCTGATTGCAGTGTGCATTTACTGGATGTATTATGCCAGTTATTAGGAAATTTTTGCCCTTGTAGAATGCTACATTCTGTTTAAGCTAAGTATAAAACTTGCTATTTATGAACAAAGCTATTATTGAAAAACACCTCATTAACTTGTTTGCATAACTACATAAAAAAACATATACTTTTAGATGATTATTACCTTAATGATGTCCTCTGTAGCAGGAAAACACCGAGACAATCTTTCTATACACCATTCCTCAGAGCTTAAGTTATGAAGATAACGGATTTGTTCTTTCTCAGCCCAAGTTAACATATTGGGTAAATGGTTTTTGAAGTATTTTCTTTCAACAATCTTTAATCTTAGTTTTTCTTTCCATGCTTTTGCTTCTCTGAAAAATACAACAGTTTACAGTAACACACAAATGAAAAAATGCATGCACTGGATAGTTCTAAAATGTCAAACACTACAGTTCAAAAAGTTATCTTTTTTTCTCTGCACAAACCCTTGTTGGGAAATTATTGGAGCTTAGAACAGAAAAGAAAAGGCAGGAAAATCTCATGACTTATAGAATTTTCATCTTGTGTCAACAAAACTGTCAATAAAACCTTCCTTAAAATTTGCAACAGGTCTTTTGTATATAATGAAAAATAGTGCAATTCCAAGTGAAATTCTAAAAATTTAAATAACATGTTGTGAAGTACATATTATATAGTTTCAATCTTCCTTGCAATATGTCATCTCATGTGAAGAAGTCTAGTCATTAGAGTTACTTGGATTCTTAGGCGATACATTTAAGTTTCCCAATCAAGTAGTGCATAAGTGATCAACATTTCTGTATGCTTCCTTACATTAACAGTACCTGCATTAACCTTTTTAAAAAATTGAGTCGAAATTGTAACATACATTCAATAAAATGAATTTTAGTGGTGTGTAGTTTAGTTTAGTTCTCGGAGCATTCAGTGAGTTCGTGAAGCAGCCACAGAGGCCTACGAACATTGAACTTGTCATATACAAATACCACAGTAGTTTTCAATCTGTATTTACGAAAATTTGTTTACATTTACATAAATAATTACAATAAAAATAAAAAAGAACACTTAGAACAACTCAACCAACACCAAAAACAGACAAACAGTCAATCATACAACTTTTATTAATAGATATTTACACATACATTGATATGTTGTGCAGTATACTATTATCACTCATATATTCCTTTACAGAATAATAGGCCTTTTTACATAGGTATTTTCTAAGAGCAGATTTAAAAGAATTGTCATTGTTTATTAAGGCTTTTAGGCTAGAGGGAAGAGCATTGTATACTAAAATGCACTCATAATAAACGCCTTTTTGATGGCATGAAAGTGCTGAAATTGGACGATGTAGATTTGATTTTTGTCTACTATTCTTGTCATGTATATTGTGATTTTGAACAAATTTTTGTTTATTTCTTATATAAAAGCTCATGAGGGATAAAATATATTCGCAAGGAAGAGTTAAAATTTCAAATTTCCTAAAGAGTTTCTGCATGAATGTCTACTGTGTGTATCAGCAATTATTCGTATGACTTTTTTCTGTAACAGGAAGACACGTTCACTTTTAACTGAATTTCCCCAAAATATTAGGCCGTACTTCATTATTGAGTTGAAATGAGCATAATAAACTAGTTTTAAAGTCTTAATTGACTCCAACATTACTAATGCACGTATTGCATAGCATGCACTGCTTAGTTTAGGTGTAATAAGATCAATGTGATCTTTCCAATTCAGATGGTTATCAATTATTAAACCAAGGAATTTAATATATTTGGTTTGTGAAAGTACATTGTTATAATATCCTATCTGTAATTGTGGATCTGGAGATCTGTGAGTAATGAATTTCATAACATTTGTTTTATCTAGATTTAGAGACAATTTGTTTGCTTTGAACCATACACACAATGAACTGAGAACCAGATTTAGTTTAATGGCACAATCATTAAGGCTCTTTCCATTTATCAATATGCTTGTGTCATCTGCAAATAGAACAGCATTCCCTACACCCTGGATAGATAAGGAGAGGTCATTTATATATATATTAGAAAAAGAAGAGGACCCAGAACAGATCCTTGAGGTACTCCTTATCATTCCCCACTCCGATGCAATGTTTTTATTTTTGAAGGGACAATTTATCACTACTTTTTGTTTCCTTTTGTCAAGGTAGAATATAAACCATTTTAAATATTGGTTTTTTATTCCATAGAAAGCTAATTTATCTATCAGAATTTCATGATTGACACAGTCAAAAGCCTTAGCTAAGTCACAAAATATTCCTCCTACATGTGCTCTTTCATTAAATGCAGTTAAAATTTCATTAGTGAGTTTATAGATTGCATTTTCTGTTGAAATTCCTTTTCTAAAGCCAAACTATTCACTAACTAGAATATTGTTACTTTCAAGAAAGTATGTTACAATTTCGACTCAATTTTTTAAAATGTTAATATTTGACACCACTGTTACCAAAGTTCACTATATTTTATACAAGTACCTGCATATTTTATTAAACCTTAAGTACTGTGTCATTATTTTGCCCACTCTCAGAAGAATAGTAGTAGCACCACATTAAGGATGCAATAAGTGCGTAGCAATACAGATGCAGTTGTTAGTTAAAAAAAATATGTTTTTAATGTATATTGTGTTATTTTACTTCTTGTGTGTGTGCTTTTCAAGGAATGTTTAAGATATTTAATGTAGAATAAAGGATTTTTATTGTGTAAATTTATAAAAATTAATCAGCCATGTCATGTAGACTTTCAGGAATGCTTTTCTGAAGCTGATCTACTTAATATGAGATGCAGTTCCGGACAAGAAAATTAATTGAAAACTTACAGTTTAACTAAGGAAAAGTCTGATTGCACAATTAGAATGATCACTGCAAAAAATCTCTATCATAGTTAGCTCAATAAGGAGGAGTCAGTTATAAATTAGCACAATGTACTACAAAAATATTGCAATTTTGTCCATATAAGATAAAGAAGTGCAAGCTTGCAACCCAGATATCTAGAGAGCATAAAATGTTTCTGCGACTGGATTCTTCAGTTCATGAATGGCCACATTTTATATCCTCAATTAGTGTTTTTAGTGACAAGGCATATTTTCACTTGAATGGTCAAACTAATAATCAAAATAATTGATGCTGGTTAGCAAAATTCAGTACTCATACAAAAAAATGTGTTTGAGGCTAAGGTTGCTGTATGGGTGCCATAAACACAAAAATTATTACTGGCTTTATTTTCTTTTTCACGAAAACATTAATGGTGGGTGATAAAGAGCTCTAATTTTCGAACATTTTTTCTCAATTAACTGAAGAACTAATATTATGGTGTGTTATAGGAAGATAGGAGTATAGTTCATGCAATTCAAATGTCACTGAGTATGAATGATAACACCTTTTTAAGAGAGATTCTTGAAAAGGTATGCATTTTCCATAGTGGATTTTTATGGCAAAATGATTCTCCTTATTTAGCTCTATCTATTCATCCAATTTATTTTTATTTTTAATAATATATAAACTGTTTGCTAATTACACAAGCCAGTGCATGGGCTGCTCCTCTATGCAAAGCCACAACCATGAGCAAGCCAAAGTGAAATGATATTGTATCTATGATAATAATTAAGCTTATGTCTCATGACCACATTTGAGAAATACATCAGTGATTTACAAGGGTGAATCAAATAAAAAACAGAATTTTGAATTTACTGCTTGTGAAAAACATACCTTTGAGACATTATGCATGGGGGTTTTAAGAGCCATTTCATTTTCTGTAGCATCATGCCTGAGCAAGAAGTAACTTATCGATTGCAGGAGAGGAGACACAACTGGTCTAAATTTTGTAAGATTAGTAGCACAGTTTGGGGATGAGATGCTGCCTAAGACAAAAGTGTATGCGCGACAAAATAATCTACAGAAGAACGAGAAAATATGGAAAATTAGTTGCGAACATTGACGCTAAGGTTGGAATAAGTTATGGAAGTGTTCAGGTCCATCATTCCAGATAACATAGATTATAAAAAGTTTCTGCAAGGTGTTTTACTCAAATTCTGAGCATCAAAAGGCTACAGGCATGGAAGTGTATCAGAGGCTTTAGGCTCAAGGAGAAATGTTTTTGCATCGAATCATAACTAGTGATGAAACAAGGGTACTAATTTTTTTACCAATTTAATACCATCCAGCAGACTTGAGATCATATGAAATCAGAGAAGAATATTTTCATAACTTTTCTCTCTAATTTAATATTCTATGCATTTAGGGCAAACCAACACTGGGAAGTGAAAATTCCAAAATTAAAGACTGTTTCATATGTGAATGGATATACCATTTCTTTACTGATCAGGAACACAATGATATGGAAGCTTGATAAAGTGTGTGTCTGTATCAGAATCAATATAAATTACTTCATTTTATTCTCTATTATTCAGTCTGTAAAACATTTTTAAAAATATCTGGAATTCATGGATTTAAAGCAGAAACTTTTTGCATACTGTTGTTTCTGAAAATGATCATGATGCGATTGATGACCACAAACAAGTTTCACAGACACAAATGCATCTGTAGTTCTAAAGATGGTGCAAACACTGAACTGATGCAGGCTCTGAAGCATGTATACATCAACTATGCTACTAGCTCATACAAGATACCAGGAAAACTTATGAAGCTGTGATTTGAATAGCAGCTGTAAGTGTCCTAGCTAGGAATCCTGTTATTATTTCCTTTGTATCATGTATGCCTCTTAATAATTACCCCTATATCATTAATGTCATTTAAATATTGCTCAGTATCCTCTGATTTTTACTTATGGGACACTTTCAAAGCAAAGGGTCTATAAATTCAATTTGCAAATATTGGATGAACTGCAAAACAACATAAGAGAAGAAGAAAAATGCATTTAGGTGTTACAGCACCAGTCTTGCAGTCAAGTTGGGAATACTTTCAGAATGTCTATGAAAAAGGTAAGCACACTTTCCACAAGCGAGCATGTTTTCCTGTTACAGGAAAAAGCCATATGAGAAATCAATGTACACATAGCAGACATTCATGCAGAACCTCTATAGGTAATTTGAAAATTTAACTTTTGCATGAGTAGATATATTCCTTCATAAGCTTTTACATAAGAAATAAAGATAAATTTGTACAAAATCAAAATATACAAGACAATAATACTAGACAAAAAGCAAATCTTCATGGATCAGTTTCAGTTTATTATGAATGCATTTTAGTACAAAAAGCTCTTCTCCTCTAGCCTAAGTGCCTTAAAAAAATGGTAAATCCTTCAAGTTCTTACAAAATACCAATGCAAAAAGGCTTTCCTGTAAAGAAATACATGAGTGACAACATATTATACTGAATTAAAAACACTGCAATAATTTTATATCAATACATATATAAACATGTATATAGTAAAATTTGTGCAACTGAGTGATTTGTTTGTATCTGGTTTTTGTTGTTTTGAGTAAGTTGTTCTAGGTGTTGGTTTTTAATTTTTTTCTAATCATTTATGCAGATGTACAGAATATTTTTTGTAAATGTAGAATGTGTGCTACTGTGGCAATTGTAAATGACAAATTCTATGTTCCTAAATCTCCGTGACTGCTTCGCGAACTCACTGAATGCTCCAGGAACTGAACTAAATAAATTAAACTACACTCTGTTCCACTGAATTCCATCCTTAAAAATATATCGAACAACAGTAAGGGGCAATTAATTAAATTATACTTACTTTTCGTGTTGATCATATAAATTGTGTATATTCATGAAATCCGATTCCATATTTTCCAAGTCAAGATTTTCCACTTTCACATCTTTTTCGACTTCATGAAAAGCATCCAATTGTTTTTGTATTCCAGGATTAGCAGTGTGATTTGTCACATTTGGAACTTTGTTTCTAAAACGTAGAAACATACAGCAAGAGGTTCCAAAACCCCTTTTCACTGATTCGCGTAACATTATACTTTGATAGCTCACTTTTTCGATACCGAATATTATAATTACGATTTAACAACACACAATGCAAATTACTTTTCATTCTGTTTACTTGTAGAATTTACGCATGAATTGCCTCCTTCTGCCATCTCAGTGTCGCCAGATAACCGTGAATGAAAATCCCTACATCTAACATTAAATAACCCTACTTTCATAAAAAAATCCTATAAAAATATAGAATGCTATCCACTGCGAATTATACAAGTTAATAAAATTAGCAAAACAAGAACGTAATCTTCTATTTACCTTACTTATTTTGAATACCGACACAAAGCAGTGAAAAAATTGTGCTGAGGTGATGATACTAGAAATAATCTCAGTTCTCTTTTTCCACGCCTTCTGTTGCCAACGATAAGATACTTAAAATCTCAGGTATCTCTTAACTGTTAGTGGTATCTATATATGATAGCAACTTTAACACTAGTACCGGATAGTCACTGAACACTTTATTAGAAGTTCTCATGCTCAAATTGATGTGCTTTCCAAATGCTACCATTGGCACTATCTTTTCCTAGTTTTAATGCCAAAAACCACGGGAAAAATGTGTTCAACGTCGGGTTTAGAATGTGGCAAGACCAAACCAATTAAAGCCATTGTACCAATCTTCCTAAATGCTAATTCTTCATTGACATTTTCAAATTCATTAAGTTTATTCTAGAAGTCAATAAGTTTCAGTTTTGTTAAATCGTTTTTCTCGTCGACCAAAAAGTAGTAGAGGATGTTTTTGCCATTTGTCTCTGATTTAATGAGACCCAGTTTTCTTTGTTCCAAATTACTTTATTAATTATTTAAACGAGCATAGGATCGTTCACTACCTGTCCTAAAGCAATTCCAGGATGCAAAAATATCAAAGATGAGAGCCGTTGCTTTTAAAGTGGAAGTTTCTTCAAAAACTATCTGATAAAACTTAATGAGCTTTGTTTAGTTTAGTTCCTGGAGCATTCAGCGAGTTCGCGAAGCAGTCACGAGACCTTCGAACATAGAACTTTTAATACAGTTACAGTTAATATGAATGTAAAATATCATGGTCTGCAAGCATATATCAAAGGTGGAGTGTAAACCACTGATTATGTACCCTCTGCGTGTCATATAATTTATTTCTGAAATTTTTCTGTTAGTGACATTTCAGGATTAAGGGACTTTTAAACATTTGACGTTACTAAGAGACCACAAATGCTGCTGCTGCTCCCAGCGCCGGAGCATTGAGAGAAAAGAAGAATGGGTTTCCTAGGGGGAGGCCAGTTCCGAGCGACAGCGGAGAAAGAGGGAACGTATTAGCTAGATAATACCACCTCATTATTAACAATGTAATAGCGTAGATAGTAAAGTCGCTGCACTGGGTGAATGGAAATTATAACTTGGGTTCACATCCCATCTTTTTTTTTTTTTTTTTTTTTTTTTTTTTTTTTTTTTTTTTTTTTTTTTTTTTTTTTGGCACCAGTTAGGAGATTTGCGACAATTACAAATGTTTTACTCCTGAATTAGTTGCGAATTGGAATTAGAGCTTCTAGGATTTTCCCGAGGTTAGCCTTAGGTTAGTGTGTGTGTATATGAATTAGTTGCGAATTGGAAAAGATATTTTTAACTTGCTCACATATTCAATCTCATTTAAAATCGCCATTCTGACTTCATAAACCTTATCTTACTCCTTAATTAGTTGCGAATTGGAAGTACAGCAGTTCGTCACTTCAAAATGCAATAACCATTCCCTTTTTCTCTCAATGCTCCGGCACATTACCTACATATCACGTAGCGTTTGAACAAACTAAATGGAAGCCTTTCAAGATTCTGTTACCTTGCTCACATATTCCCCCCTAGGAAACCCTCTCTCCATGCCTTGAGCAGAGTAGTACAGAGGAGCACAAGCAGCAACATTCCCTGCAGCAGCGAATTTTTCGTCTCTTTTTAACGTCAAGTTCAAGTGTCAAGGAGCATGAGATTGCCGAGGTTATACACGACGTTACTACAAGGCAGAAATTCTGGGAGTAACTGGCTGCAGTCCCAAGCGATAACGGAGAAAGCGGAACTGCTGTTCGGTTGGCCTTGTAACAATGTAAATGTTGCATGTATAATTTTTTTAAACATAATGTAACCTCAAAGGTATCTTTAATTCCGAATTATTTGATGACAGATAGGCAGTGTTTCGAAAAGATAAAACTTCGCAAACTTCTGGTGGGGGAGTGTTAATAGCTATTAAATCTATAGTTAATATTTCTCTTAATACCAGTAACTTTGGATAAAACTATATTACAATAATATTAAATTTATTATAAACACGCGTTATTTTCCTCCAACTACTAATATAAATAATTTTAACGAATATTTTGCTCAAAGAAAACAAAATTTTCAATTTTTTAACTGCCGTGTAATTGTTACGGGTGACTTAATTTATACGAAATATATGACACAAAGTATGATCTCAGTAAGGGTAGTATTAAAGTAAAATTATTTAATAATATGTTGTCTTTTACCAATATGCGGTCTATGAATAACGAAAAGAATATAAGTGAAAGAACCTTAGATTTAATTCTACCTAATATAACAACACTTATAGTAATAGAAGGTAGCAATTCTCTGGTACCCATTGATGTATACTATCCTACTCTAAATTCAACATTTAAAATTGACAAAGTAGGGAAAGGAAGTATAGTCAACAAATACTTATACTTTTTGTAAAGCAGATGTAATAACATATACAAACTTATGATTGTAAATGGGACCATATAGCAGCATCTCAAGATGTTAACTATTCAGTGGCAATCTTCTATGACAAAATTTACTCAATACTACTAGACACTCAAAAGAAAACAATACAAACATACACATCCTATTTGGTTTACCAAAGAAATAATAAATTACATAAGACTAAAGAGAAGAACCTAGAAATAAAAGTGTATCAGAAAATCTTGAATGTGCATCCATTATTTGGAATCCCAAGACCATTAAGTATGTTAACTTAATAGAAAAAGTACAATCAAAATTTTGAATATAAGTACTATTTAAAAGAATTAGAAATTATCCCATACTTATAAACTACGAAACCCTCTTAATAATATTTAAATTTAAAACTTTAAATTTTAGAACAGATATTATAGGAGTAATATTTCTGTATAAAATATTACATTCCACCATTGATGATATCAATATTATTGAAAATATATTCTTTTATGCACCAAATAGATTAAGTAGATTTAAATTTATTTCGCCTCCAGAGTAAATACAGAAATCCATAAAAACTAACCATGAAATAGAATGATATATCTATTCCTTATTTTGATGTAGATATTTTAATCATGTCCGAAACTCAGTTTACAAATGCAATAATCAATAATAATTTTTGTAAATTAACATAAATGTTGAAATGAAGAATAATTGCATTATTAATTGCCATGCCATTTTCTTTTTATAGGTCATTTTTTCTTTAGTGAATAAGTTAGATTTATAAAATATTGTACGAGACTGCATTTTGCAATTGGGCTTAAGTTGTTATGTTCAGAACAATAAATAAATAAATAATATTACTGCATTAGTAGTTCTTAAACTAATCCTGAAACCATATTGATTTGTGTAAAATATATTATTGTTTTCAAAATAATTGCAAAGTTACTTGTTAATTATCTTTTCAAGAATTTTTGAACATACAGAAATGTTGGAGATTGGCCTATAATTATCAGGCACACTCATGTTCCCTTTCTTAAAAATTGGAATGACTCTGGCTATGTTAGATGTGTAAAAGGAAATTGACCAGTTATTAAAGCAAGTAGTCAACGGATATAAAATATACATTATAATTTGTTTTACAAAATAATTTGACAATCCATAGTAATCTATTGATCTGAAATTTCTAAGATCATTAATCACATTTAAAATATCATTCTTGGTAATCTCTTTGTAGTTGAAAACAGAATTTAGTTTCACATTAGTAGATAATATTAGAATAGCAGATTTATAAGTGCGAGGAATGTTTAATTTTGCCTTGCTTGTATAATCAGTAACAAATTCATTACATTGATCAGGAGAAATTAAGGACTCAGTTATGACTTTAGCAGATGAATTATTTAATTTTATTAATTGCCATGCAGCCTTGCTCTTGTTAACAGGAGTTTCAATGTATCTCAAATTAAAATTTAATTTTTGCATTACTTATAGCAGATGTGTAGGTTCTATTCATATAAAGACATTAATTTTTAATATTTTGGTTATTAGTACTATTGCCAAGAGCTCTAAGAGCTAGAACTTTATTTTAAATAGCTCTCAGATTGAGAATACTTGTTACAAAGGATCCTAACAATAAGTTCAGTAAAGTGGCTGCAAAACAAACTATACAAAGAACTCATCAGAAAGACACAAAGCAGTATCAGAGAAATTTGAGAAAAATGTGTCCAGGGTCAAAGATTGAACTCTATAACAATTATTATGTAATGTAGAAATATATTAACCAACAGGCTTTTCCCCTGGTTGGCTCAAAAAAATTATTGAAAACCAGCAAATGATTTAAAAAATACAAAATTCAGAGTTGTAACCCAGCCTTTTCTTTAAGAAATTCACATTAAAACCCCTAAATAAGATAATATTACATTTATATTTAAAAATGTATTTTAGTAGACTTTTAATTTGTGTAAAATATGTTAATATCTTTGTTAGGAGAAAGATAAAAAGTGATACATCTATAGGATTCAATTACAATGACAGTAATCTCAAAGCATAGTTTAAACCGCCACGGGTGGCCGAGGTCGTTAAGGCATGGACTCGTGAGCGGGAGGTCTGCGGTTCGAATCCCGCCAGGACCGTCCTCCCTGACTGGGGTTTTTTCCAGGTTTTCCTCAGTCTTCATAACTGGCAAATGCCGGGGAGGTACCTAAAAACTTAGGCCTGGAACGCTTCCTTCCTTTAAAAAAAAAAAAAAATCCTTTCCCAATTTATCATTTCATCTCATATATCATCAGTGTCCACCGCCTGTGGTGCCTCAGTAGTAAAAACGGGCGTTAAACACTACTCAAAAAAAAAAAAGAAGCATAGTTTGTCAAAAATAAACTTAAGTCCAGGTTTAAGTACTTCAACTTTTTTTAAAAAAATATTAGTTTCACTGTTTTTATGTTGAAAACGAGAATAAACATTAACAACTATAAAAGTTATCAAGATTTATAAATTCAACTTCCTGGGAGGAGAGCCGGTGTTCATAAAATCATAAAAATTATAAATATCTGTAATGAGAGTAGCATTTAACAAGTCAATTTTATTCCTCAAGCATTGAACATTCATATATATGACGAGAAGGATTTGGAGGAACTACCCTTTGGCACAACATGAGCTAGTTACTTTACGTTTGTTTCATTTTCCCTACTGGGATAGATTAGTCATTCATTCTCTTCGGCCTTAAATGGAAAGAAAAGAAGAGGAAAAACAGCAACGTGAGAATTTTAAGCCAAATTTCAGAGTCAACTGAAATATTAATAATAATAATAATAATAATATCAATAAACATTTATTTTAAATTGTGAATAAATGACTGGGTGTAGAGTCCAAATTGACATGTGACATCGCTGGCACTGTTAACTTTGTATCAGGGGCAACACGATATACATGAAGTGAGAAGGTTGTAACTTGAAATTATTGCTTTTAGTATTTGGTTTATTACAGCGAACAATTATCTGACTTTTGTTTTTACGATAACTTACCTGAGTCCAGGGAACCAATGCGTTTCTCTCATTACGTCCTTCATTAAGCCGGGGCCTATGATTGACACTGTTAGCTAGGTCCGGCCACTTTCTGTGTTATTTAAACTAGATTCATCACACACAGCCACCATCATTTTTATTTTCAATAATTGCGTTTACAGCACTAGTTACGGGCATTAAGGCATGTCACAGTTTCTGCAAAACTGTTTTTAACATTGGCTAGAATGACAGTTAACAAATCCACCTGTTTGATGAGAAGAATTGCCTGATCCTTTTGAGATAATAAACTTTTTATTATCTTAATGTCACTTTTATTGCCACTATCCACAAGCACACTCAGGGTATCACAAATACTTTCAATGTCACTTTCCAGGTTATTAGATCTACTGCAACATTAGATCATTGAAAATAACTACATTATTTAATAATTTTGTACAACTTTTGTGTACAAAACTTTCACTGAATACACTTTCAGCCATTCACTACATTTACTGCCGCGTTAGACACACAATGGCCGGTACCTTTTACCATAGTCGCAAATGTACGGAGCAAGAGCCATAGACATCCACTCGCGTCGAGCGTCACCAGCCGAATTTATCTAACTAGCCATCTCCTCAGCTCCCAACAGTATATACGTATCGCATACCACTGTGTTGATTCATGCTGCTTTAGCAATTTCGTGAAACAAGTCCAAACAGGTCACAAATAAACAATGGAAAATAAAATCGAGCATATTGTCCAAAAGTGGACCGTGCGAATCATACACTCCAGACTTTTTATTTTTATCTAAAAGCCAAAATATTTTTTTTAGAAAATTTATACTATCTTTTATTTCCTAAATATGTCCTAATGCATTTTTTTTTTTTTTTTTTTTTTTTTTTTTTTTTGTTACATTCATATAAAACGGCGTGTTAAAGGGTTAAAGAAATTGTTCACGCTTCAAAATGTTATTCGGAATTTAGAGGTGGCAATGATTGTGTAATGTATTAAACATATTATTCAACAGGCTTTTCCCCTGGTTGGCTCAAAAAATTGTTGAAAACAATCGCAATTAAAAAGTGACAATAATACATCTATAGGATTCAATTACAATACCTGTAGCCTCAAAGTTCGTTTAGAAAAGTATAGCTATGTATTTTATAAATTCTTCATTGCATAGGTTTCTCTAAAAGTTTAAAGGCAGTGAGACCTGAGATAATGCATATGATTTAACTCAATCTTAGTACAGCGCTTCAAAAAGTAACAACAAAACAAACAATTTTTCTGTTAAAACATAAATCATTTTCAACAAATTCACTTCTTTATTTCACCATTAAAATATTTTTGGTTGTGTTTCTGCCAGGAATGCACCGCTCCCATATCTTTTTGCTCTCAAAGCATCCCGCAAGAGTGCAAAACATTACAGTCTTAAAAAACAAGATTGAACCTTTATGGGGATGCTGTAAGATATGAAATCTCGGTTTCTAAATAGTGTCAAGAGTTGCAGCGACTATGCGAAGGCGTGCATTATCGTAAAAGAAAAGAACGTCGTTGACAGAAGTTCTCTGCAACAGCTCGGTGTTGTTGGCTGGCTGGCCTCGTTCCTTCACCAACATTGGGCTCTTCTGGGCACCTTCATTATTTCACCTTCTTTCTGACGGTGTTACAAAATTGATCCTTTCACGTATCGAAGAGGGTCAATGGGACCTTGCTATTGAGTCTTTACTTTTTAAGCTGAAGATGTTCTTTAGACCATCTCTTGCTTTCGGGCTCGTAGGGGTGCACCCAGATTTCATTTTGTGCTCTTCTGTCAACAACCAAACAACTTGCAATGCTTGAGAGCCTCCATGAATGCATAGCGGGACATCCAACTTTGTAATTCAGTTTGACCTTATCAGTACGGCTGTGCGTTGCTCAGCATGGAATGATGTTCGGCCATTTTTAAACCCATTCATTCACTAGTACACTCCTATTTATTTTAGTATTCTTATATTAATTTTAAGAGGTTGTACAGCCTCAGACCACAGCATTCTGATGACTGTCTACATCGCATTCAGCTAAGGGTGCCGCCATGTTGCACATTCTCTGCACTTCCTATTAAAAACGACATGCCATTATGGGATAGTGCCAATGTTTTCTCTGGGAACGTATTTTCACTGAGCAGGATTTTCAAATCCCATGGTAATTGGTAACTATTTCAGTTGAAAAAGGAAATTTTAATCATTAATAGCTCCCAAATTTAAACAAAGTGATCAGCCACTTCACTTATCAAAGCCCTGGGATTAAGCAATAGGTTCCTGGTCTGTCATCCTCACTTCTGGTACATTTTATTTAAAATATACTCTACCGTAAAAGAATGGGCCAAACATTTTCGAATGGGTCGATAAAGCATTGAAGACGAAGAGCGTGCAGGTCGGCCCTTGGAGTGCTCACTCCTAAAAACATACCGTCACGGTGGCCGAGGTCGTTAAGGCACGGACTCGTGAGCGGGAGTTCTGGGGTTCGAATCCCGCCAGGACCGTCCTCCCTGACTTAGGCTTTTTCCAGAGTTTCCTCAGTCCTTATAAATTGCAAATGCCGGGGAGGTACCCTAAACTTAGGCCTGGAACATTCCCTTTCTATAAATATATTCTTTCCCAAAATATCATTTCATTCCATGTATCAACAGTGTTCACCTCACCACCTGTAGTGCCTCAGTAGTAAAAACGGGCGTTAAATACTATTAAAAAAAACTCCTAAAACGCTCTTGTTGAAGGAGAAATTATGGAAGACCGGTGGCTCAAAGTTACACAAATAGCAGCAAGGTTGGACCTTTCTGAAATAACAGTCCTTCGAATTTTTCATGAACATTTAAATATGAATAAGGTTAGTGCCTGGACTTCTTTCCTCAGTTCAAAAGCACCAACGAGTCACCTGTTGTCATTCTTGAATCTCTATCACGGCAACGAGAGATAAGTTCTGCAAACCATTGTTACAGGAGATGAAACTATAGTCCGTAAACCTGGCGAAGCACCGCTTCTAAGGGCCAAGGTCACTCAGTCAACCAAGAAGATCATGGTCACAATCTTTTGGGACTGGGAAGGAATACTCTTCATTGACTTCAAGGTGAGGAACACCACAGTAAATGGGGAGTACTATGCTGGCCTACTGCACAGACTACGTGCTTCCATCAAAGAGAAAAGTCGAGGAAAGCTGAGTGGTGGTGTTCGCTTTCTTCACGACAACGAGCCCGTGCACACAGATCTTGTTGCAAAGGAAGCTGTGAAGGAATGTGGCTTCAAGGAGATCGACCATTCACCCTACAGCCCAGATCTAGCTCTAAGTAACTATTTTCTCTTCTCAAAACTCAAGAAGAACCTTCGAGGAAGGAAATTTAAGTGCGACGAAGAAGTGATGAATGCTGTATATGCCGATTTTGCAGACAAGACTTCGGATTATTTGGGGGGCGGATTGAAATGTTAATTCAAAGATGTGAGAAGTTTATTGCAATAAAGGGTAACTATATTTAAAAGTGAAATGTAGTTTTTGTCTTTATCATACCTAGAAAATCTTAGGCCGGAAACTTATGGATCTATCTTCGCACATGCTCTTGAAGTATACCTCACTTCATCAGTGCAAATGTTTTATCCACGAAGTTCTTGCGCATTAAGAATTCGAGGTCACTCTTTCAATAGTTGGTTAATTAGTAAAATGTTCATTTGGGGGGGGGGGTGACTTCTTTAATATTTCAGGTCCCTGGCGTGAAAAGGCCGATAATTTTGCTCAGAGACATCTGCTTTCAGGCTTGAGGAACCCACGACTTTACTTCCCTTTCGAAGGAAGTCATACTTATGATTTTTACGGCCGAAAAATCCATTTACCCTAGCCGGGGTGGAACCCGCATTCTTAGGTTTACGCGGCAAGTATGGTTACCACTACAACACCAGGACCGCTAGTAAGATGTTGATGACAGTTACATATAACTAAAAAGCTTAGATGTGTTTGCAGTTTTATAGATCGCCGTTATGACTTAAGTTGCCTTAAAGTGGAAAGTTATCCCTCTGTCCTACAAGTAGAGGAAGCCCAGCAACATTATTAAGAGGACACACCTTTAAAAATCAACAACAGAGACAAAATTTCTGAAAGTATATGAGCTGACTTCTGTTTTGTATTATCGATTTATCTATACGGGTGGTCGAGGTCGTTAAGACGCGCACTCGTGAGCGGGTCTGGTGATCGATTCCCACCAGACCGTCCTCCCTGACTGAGGTTTTTTCCAGGTGTTCCACAGTTCTCATAAATGGTAAATGCAGGGAGGTACCCTGAATTTAGGCACGAAACGCTTCCTTCCTTAATAAGTAAATAACTGTATGTATGTGTATATACATCTTTCCCAATATATAATTTCTTTTCATGTATCTCAGTGTCATCGCCTGTGGTGCCTCAGTAGTAAAAACAAGCACTATTCAAATAACAAATCCTTATATAACAATGATGCCACAATAGCAAATTATTCACGTTTAAGGAAACTTTATTCCATATCTAATCAATTCTAAAGAGCACACTGCTATGTCTACAATAATTTCAAAATGCTGTTAGCAATAAAGGTGTTAAAGATCTTCTTATGTATACACGCACCTACCTTCGTCTTTCGTTTTGGTATATTTTTCGGGCGAGGAACTGCTGGAATTCATTCGCTTGCCTTTTCCTCCAGAATTCGTCATAAGTGGGCTCTTTTCTAATACCTTACAAAGTAGTTTTAATGTTAAAAGCGTCCCAGAGCTTCTTGAAAGTTTAAAATTCTCTTTTGCAGTGGAGTATTCACAGAATTGATAGACCGCCACGGACTCGTCAGTGGGAGGCCTGAAGTTCGAATCCTGCCAGGACCGTCCTCCCTGACTGAGGTTTTTCCAGGTTTTCCTCAGTAATCAGCCGGCGTTAAACACCATTCAAAAAAAAAAAAAAAAAAAAAAAAAACAGAATTGATTCTGTGGCAAAACTGATACCTCCTAATGTCAGGCAGTCTTTGATGCACCGATGGTTAACGCTTAGAGCAGTAATATTTTTTTTTGGAGTAGTGTTTAACGCCTGTTTTTACTACTAAGACACCACAGGCGGTGGACACTGATGATACATAAGATGAAATGATAAATTGGGAAAGGACTTTTTTTTTAAGGAAGGAAGCGTTCCAGGCCTAAGTTTAGGTACCTCCCCGGCATTTGCCTGTTATGAAGACTGAGGAAAACCTGGAAAAAAAGCCAGTCAGGGAGGACGGTCCTGGCGGGATTCGAACCGCAGACCTCCCACTCACGAGTCCGTGCCTTAACGACCTCGGCCACCCGTGGCGGTTAGAGCAGTAATATAATAACAATAAGAATAATATAGTGCATATCTATAATATATTTTAAATAAATTGAAATATACAACTAAACACTTAAAAAGAAAACTTGAATAAATGGGCTGCCTCTCAGCGTCACAAATTTTCTAGAAAAGTTCAATGGGCTTAAGCCTCCAGATTTCGGCGCTTGTGCAGTTCACATGCTATATCCTGCATTGTTTTTGAAAACCTCCCTAATACACAATGAAGATAGAACTCAATAATATAAGTTTGTTTGAATATAAAAGTATTTCATTAGGAATAAGTCTTGTAATATATATGAATAATACTAGTATTCCACCTATATGACGTTTCTTCTCTTTCCCCTCTCCAAGTACGGCAGAAGGAAAGCTAATACATATTAGGATGCTGTAAAAACATGCTTCCTTGTATCTCTACAATATTTTAAAACCCAACCTTCGCAATGCTTGCCAAGGTTAATAGCAAAGGGCGCCTATAAACACCGTTTTATAACCATACTATGGGTATACACGGTAGCCGAGAGGAGATACAACGAAACTTTAAAATAACAGTTTTACGACGGGATGTTCATAGTTTACTGTCTGGATATCCTGAGCTTTCATCGTTGTATGTTATAATGTAAGTTTGTGATTTTCATTTGACAGAAGAATGAGCCACATTTTAGTTAAAAAAAAAAAAAAAAAAAAAGTTTTCCGGTGCACTGTTTCCTATGTAGTGCCCCTTTACTACATTTTTATGGGCGTCTGTAAAATAATGTCAACCTTTCCGAAGGAAGCCATACTCGATTTTTACGCCTGAAACAAATCCATCGACTCTGGCTTGAACTGAACCCGCAATCTTGGGTCTAGTATGGTAACCACTAGACCACCAGGATCGACGAGGGCATTCCTCTACCCAGTATTGTTAAAAAGTAAATTTCTGTCACACCAACTCATGGTCAAATACTTTCCATAGTTGTGTTTTATTCGTCGCAATAATCTTGGGATTGCACATATTGATCACAGAGTTTCTGCCACAGTTGCAGCGTATTCTGCTTTTTTGTAAATGTGTTAAAACATCGACTGCGATTCAACTTTAAATCTCTTAAACTGAATTTTAGATTAAAAAAAAAAAGAGCACGGAGCTAGGTTAGTTAAGTATAATGAATAAAGAACAACAGTGATGCTGTTTTTCGCTTAAAAATCCCTTGGCCAAATACTTAGTTATAAGCGACCACTTTGTCATGATGAAATGGATTGTTGTTGATTTGGTTTGTTTAAGAATGGTCTTTAACATCTCAGGTCATCAGCGTCACATTCAATTCAGGGCGTGAAACGGTCGATATATTTTGCTCAGAGGCCTTTTCATCTGGCTTGAGGTTCTTTTACATGCCATAAATCTACGACATGGGACTCAAGGCTTGCATGTACTGTTTGAACGCCATTTCTCAGGATTTCCTTTATGTGTCCTCTATAGCAAAGATATCAAAGCTTTTTTGACAGTGAACTTTATTTAAAAAAATAATTGCAGAACAAAATATTATAAACTTAACCATATACTTGTACCTGTATTTTGTTATTTTAATATTTATCACATATATAAAAATGAAAAAAGCATAACTTCATTAAATATATAAATAATACACAAACCAAAATTAAAAGGATAACCCAAAACCTGGCAGTAAGTCACATAAAAGATTATTTCTATTGTCGATGTTGCAATTCATAAGCAGTTTTCAAGATAGTCACCAGATTCTGGATTTTGTGTGCTCCATTCTGTTAAAAAGTTATTCACACCAGTTAGTTTTTCCAAACAGAGAACTCATGAATAATGCTAGTTTGTATAAAACTGAGTCTTTTCCTTGTCCAGATGTTGCTTGTAAAATTCTAATTCTATTAACACAAATTGTTGACATTTTCTTTCATTGTAAACCATAATGCTGTTCATAGTTTTCAATTGCAAACATTCTGGTAATGATTTGATGCCTGAAGAAAATGGAGTTGACAAAAAAATGAATGGTGTCTTCTGAAGTATTCAAATTCATATTGAATTTGATGAGTTTCAAATCCAAAATTAAACATGCATACTTATTAGCAATAATTATGTGCCCTTATGTGGATAAAGTAGGAAAGTTAATGAAGTTTTTAGCTCATAACCACTGTTCCTAAAGCACAACTTTCATTTGGAATATGGAAATAAGATTAAACATATATACATTATACATACACATGTTAATTAATTTAATAGGGCCCGAGGATTTTCTTCTTCCCAGCATGTTTGTTCTTTCTTCCTTCAAAACCTTCTTGTGCCTTAGGTCAGCTGTTTTGTGTTTGGAAGAAAGAAAATCAACATTTTTAATGTCCCCTCTTTCAAACATAAAAACTTGTTAGCTGAAAAACTTCTTACTCTCCATTATAAAAGTACTGGGCTAAATATTACTCAAAAAGAAACCAATCTCTCTCATTTCATGACTTGATAGTTACTGATGAGAGATGGGGGTTTCAGGGACCATGTGCTTCACTACTTTCATTTTCAATGTTAGTATAAGCAAACATCTCTGACCAAACAATAATATATGTATCTCTGTGGAACAGTATAGCAACGTCAACTTAGCTGGTCTTGTAATTTTAAGGTCCAAAAAATTGTGCTATCACAGCTCATCATGTGACCCAATTCTCCACATTTCTATTCTCACATATTTGTGTCATTATACAGGTATATAACAACAGGTAATGGCGGTTCGGTGAGCAACTGAAGACAGGAGAAATTCTCCCGAAACACGTCTTATTTTTATGTAAGTAAATGGAGTTTAGTGTAAAAAATAAAAATGAATACCTAAATTTAGGAAGTATTACAATGTTTGAATTTCAGCATGCATTAGAAACAATAACATACTGCCCTGATAAATATTCCACTTTCTGTTCACCTTTAGTTATAGCATACTAGTATCAGTTTGTGTACACAAAATATTGCTACTAAAATGCATGTCATTTCCAAAACTGAGCTCTGTACAACTTAATCATTCTACCATATTTACCCTTAACCATGCTTTTCCTGATATACAGTTCTCTAAAATTGGTCCTTTCATATCCCAAAGAGAGTGAACAGAACTTTTCCAGTACAGAAATGAGATTTGAACTCCTACTTGGCTAGAAAAAGTAGGTACATTTCAATTCTCTACTGGAAAAGTCCTGTTGACTCTCTTTGGGGTGTGAAAGGACCAGTTTTAGAGAACTCTTTAGACTGCCTCTTGCTTTTGAGTTCAAAGTGATGCACATAGATCATTTACCTCTGACAATGTATGTCAAGATGTTTTATGATTCATTACTGTACCAGCCAAAAAGCTATGAAAATCTTCACACAAATCATCTTGTGCTCATCAATTAGCATCCATGGTACCAATCATGTACATAACTTGCAGTACTTGGATGGAATTTTTGTTACATCCAATATCTCTTGCCAGAATTTCTAAAGAAATTACCCATTTTCATGAATAATAGTATCATTCTAACTAACTTTCTTATGAATGCTGTCCATGCTGGGATGATCAGAGCTCATCATGGATTGATGTTCACTCAATTTTAAATGTACGATATATACCAACTCATATAATCTTCACTCACCAATACAAACATCTCCATACTGTTACAACATTCTTCTATGCATAAAATATAGTGAACTTTTGTAACAGTGATGTCAAATATTAACATTTTAAAAAAACTGAGCCGAGATTGTAACATACACACCACTAAAATTCAATAAAAAGGAAGCTACTGAAACTAATCTTCCTTTTTATTGAATTTTAGTGGTGTGTATGTTACAATCTGGACTCAATTTTTTTTAAAATGTTAATTCTTCTATGCATTTCACACGGTTTCACATTCTCAAACCATTGAAATCTTATGGCTGCTAATTGTCCCTGTACAGTGCAAACTACCAAACCAATCAGGGTTGCTCAGGTGGCAATGTTTAAGACTTGTATTTGGGAGGTCATCCTTATCTTGGGTTTTTTTCATTGTTTCCCTGATCACTTAGATGATGCAGGGATGGATATTTACATTCCATGAATTCTTTGCTCTCTAATTTCTTATCACATCATTCTATTGGTTCTGTTACAGGGTCAAAGGTGCCAGGGCAAAGTGGGATTGCATGGTGTGATGGTGGCTTGCACTTTGGAATGGAAGTGGCCTTCTGAGGAGTTTGCATAACTTAGGAAGATGTGTCTCCACTGGCATTAGGATGTTCTATAGCCTGGAAGTGCCTCCATTGGGGGCATAGGCACAAAGGGTCTGCCGTGAGCAAGACTGAAGTACCGACATTTCTAAAAATATAAATTCAGGTGCTAAATTACTATATGTTTGTGAATTAATACATTTATTATTCAGTTATAAGTAGTTTTTATTTTACTGTGAAGCAATCCTGACCAATTGAAACTTTCTTGTCAGTAAAAGCTATGCAAAGTTCACAAGCAGTAACACTGAAAAAGGAATGACATTACATATGTATTAATGAATTATCAGTGTATAAATTAAGACATTAACAGGCAATATAAAAGTTAATAATAAAAATTGTGGCAATAAAAATACAATTATATACATATATATGTATGTATTAAATGTTTCTAGTTTATTGCTGGGTACTATTAAATATTGAAAAGAACCAACATACTTATCTGCCTATTGTTTAGCAACAAATTTTTACATTCAATTTTTAACTTGTGTCTTATGAATACTCTAAGCTAATACAAATTCTGTCTAGGTAATGAGTTAATGGAGTGTCTATTAACTGACTGTAAGATGGCATCCGCTGAAGTGTGAAAGGTAGCCGAAATATATTCTTATGCATGTGCGGACATTTACCAGAACACTAAAGAAATCTTTCAGGTCAGTTGCTGGCACTCTAATAGAACTGCAGAAGAATTTGAAACAAAGAAAATTAATTTAATAACAAAAAAAATGACATGTTGGCATATACATGAAAATCTTCATATTTTCAGATTTTGTATTAAAAGTTTTAAATTTCATCTAAAAGGTAAAATCAACATCTAAGCTAAGCATTGCTAGGAAAATAGCAGACTATGAGCCGAATAAATAAAGAACGTGTTCAAATATAAACATAGTGGAACCTGAAAGAGTGAAACAAAATTAATCACACAAACTGAGTCAAACATTTTTAAAACACTTTTACCTGCTCTACCTCTAAAATAAATATGGGCATTTGTGCACCAGTTCAAATTATAATTCTCCATAAATTACTAGAAAATTTTGAGTTGATTCTAGCTGGCATTCAAAATAACTTTCTTGGCCTCGCATGAAACTAAAACTCCATTTTCATCTTCCAGGACAGCAAATTGCATTAACCTACTGAGATCTGTATAGATAGCTCCATGCATGCTGAGATCATAGACATTATAATTTGTATTTGGAATAAAATTTGAAACTCAGGTTTTGCAATAATTAATTATTCCTTGCATTTTTAGATAATCTATTCATGAGTTAATTAGTGTGTATATAAGAGATTTCCTCATCATTTTACAGTATGATGCAGATATGCAGATGACTGTTTGCCATTATCAAAAAAAAAAAATAAATAAATAAAAAAGAGTGGGTAAAACTCATATACTTTAAGTCTAAATGAACAATCAAAAATTTAAAAGTGGAATATTTTTTTTCCCCTCCAATTTGTATTAAGATTTAAATTTTTAATTTAAAAACAAAATTGTTAGAGAGGCATTTTTATTCTGCAAAACAGACTGCTTCCTTATGATTCACTTTACTGCAGTATAAGTTTCACCAAGAAGACAATGGGACACCCAATTTGCCCTCAAAGTTCAGCTTTTTGCTGAACAAGAACTAGAGAAGCAGAAATAGATATAATACAATTTTTGCTATATTTCAAACGAACTACCACTACCACTACCACTACCACTACTACACACACACACACACACACACACACACACACACCCGCGCGCGCGTGTACTTACCTGTAAACATGTAAAACACTAGCAATAAAAATAGGCATACTTCACAACTCTTTAAAAAGTTGTGAAGTATGCCTATTCTATTTCTGCTTCTCTAGTTCTTGTTATTTTAGTTTAAATATATGTGTAATAGGGTTTTCATTATTGAATTGTTAAATTATGTATTACAGTTGCATAAATGAACCTAAGATGTTCATCGTAGCACCCTAGCTTATCTATACTGGGCTTAGTGTTTGTTCTGATAGATGATGTATGTAAGAAAGCAGACTGAAATGGTCTGAGGGCGCAATATGTTATTTACATGTGCAGAAGCATTTTGAACTGAATACATTCACAACTGTGTTTTGTCCAAAAAAAGGTCCAGTGAGCAGTAATTAAATTTTTGAGGGAGAGGATCTTAGTGGAGCCGAAATTTATTATCATATGAACAATGCATATGGGAATGTATGTTTGTCACGCAGAGTGTTCAGATGGTGTGGTGAATTTCATTATGAACATGTGCGCACGTAGGACATGCTCATTTATCCGTCACTGAGGAATCAATTGCAATTCATAAGGTAACCCAATGGAATATGATGGTTCTCAGAATCTTCTTGTGGGACACTCATATAGAATTAAATAATACTTTTTCAAGGAACAAGTAGCACAATGCAATTTATTAATCTGTAAGAAGGATACTTAGCTGTCTGAAATATTGTATGAATTGTGTGCCTATTTTTTGTTACTGTTTTTATATGTACTTCAATGCCTTTAATGAGCCATATAAATGTATATGTAAAAACAGCAACAAAAATAGGCAACCTTATATGTGTGTGTGTGTAAAAAGTTCTTTAAAAAGTTGTGAAATATGCCTATTTTTGTTCTTATTGTTTTACATGCATTCTGCAGCACAGAAGAGTTTCAGGATTATGCTGGCAAAGGAAAGAGTAAAATATGACCAGTCTATTTGTAAATATGCTGCTGAATTCTCATATATCTGGTACATACAAACGGTATGTCACTTTGAAAATTGTTCTGAACTAATACTGTTCAAATTTAATAAATAAATAAAATGAAACTTTACAGAATGCATTGATGCAATAATATTTAACAATATGTGAATGCCACTATTATTATGCTCATAGCATTCCTTACAATGCTTTTCAATATGTACCTACTGATATCACACTATTATCTATTTCTTTAAACAGTAGAATAACATTGTAATTAAAGTAAATTATACTGATTTGGAAGCTATAATTTATCTAAAAATCTCTATTCAAGGTTTATTTTTCACCTTTTTTGTATTTGATCTAATTTTTTTCCCTGCATAACTATAATTGCAGCATTTTAATTTAGATGATCAACATCAAATGATAAGTCCTAAAGTGTAAGAATTTAAAATCAACAGAAATAACTACAAAATGTGTGTTATTTGTGATGCCTGCAGAATGAAGTATGCTTTCTCAAAAGGAAACTTTTACTTTCATTTTCACTGAGCACAAACAATGCCATGTCATTCATTACAATAGAGTTTAACTCAAGTTTTGCTAGTATCAATTAATGTTCCAGCTTTCTAGCCAACAAGCATGCAGCTTCAAGAAGCATGACCACAATTGTTACTCTTTAAATGTTCTTTCCCAGCAATGAATAACAACAGCTGTCTTTAAAACTTCCTCTCAGCTTACATGAATAATAAATTAAGTATTATACATCAGCATTGTATAATGAGTCATATATTACTTAGTAAGTATACAACCACATTTCCAATCAAAGCTAAAGTCTTGACTACAAGTACAAAGGCATTTCTTTATCAGTGAACTGTATTTGTTTTCATATGACAAAGTCCTAGAATTAAAAATTCTCATTCACCATCACTTGAACCCAAAACAACATAGATCATAGTAGAGACTGGGACTAATAGATGGATCATTAACAAATATTAATGACATCCTTAATATTCTTAAATATTATTTTATTTTTAAGAAAATATATAACATGTATATTTAGTTTATTACATTTAATTAATGTACCTCTCTATATACAAAGTAGAATATCATTCCTTTCACATATACTTGCATAATAAAAGCCAATTCTCGCCTTGCAGTTGTTTCATGCTGCATGAGAATAACAATTTTTTTTTTCTGTATATATCTTACATAAAAACTTTACTGCCATGAATTTACATATTGGGCTTAAATTTGCATTAACAAATGAGTCAACATTTTGTCTGCAACATTTAAATCATTTTAAACTGAAAAGTAATGTTTATGTTGCTACTTTGTTTCATATTCTCAGGAAACAAAATATTCTGTCTAGGTTTGTGTTACAAAAGAAGATTTGCTTATAAAACATATGCAATGTTGAAGATTATGATATGAGTGAATGTTTGTCCCACAATAGAACAGCAAGTACCTAATTTTCTCAAGCGTCATAATCCAGATTTACATAAGTTCTGTAAGTTTTATGCAATTCTAGCATTATAAATTGATGATAAATTATAATGTTCATAGTGTTCTGATTTTTGTAGACTTACTAAAGGCTTGATTTTGTAGTCACTTTTACGACCATCTGCATTTGCTCATTATCTAATAATGGAAATGGAAAATTAAAGTATGGCTGATGACCCTATGCAAACTATAAAGGAAGCACAACGGTTGAAACTAAATAATTAATTCTGCCCCCTTACAAGTAGTTTTTGCCTGGTGAAGAGAAAAAAGCTATTAAAAGATTTAATACAGAACAATGCATTTTAATTAGCTGCAACATTTTAATAAATGAATCAGCTGCTCAGTGCCATGCAGAATTTCATAAACATTTTCTAGGGGTTTATCGAACTGAAAGGTCTATATTTCTTAAAATTACGCTTAAATTTCAAACAATAGGCTTAGTGTTGGACAAAAAAATTAAATTTAAGCACCATTTGTTAATAGAGGAAAAACTGAATGATATTGCTGCTTGATTACATCATTGCAAAAATCAAATTTAAAGAAGGGTCAGCTGTAAGTCAGTACATTCTGCTACAAAATTGCTAAAATTTCATCCCTAAAAGCTTATTGAAGTGTAAGTCTTACAGCCCACCAATTCTGGTTAAAAAAAAAAAACAGTCCATCTGTGAAAAAATTAAGCATGTTTTTAGTACTTTGATAATTGCATGGTGAGCTGGGTATAGTAGACAACTGTACTGTGTCCTCCTGAATGCTGACCTGGTCAAGTATGGGGAAAACAAAACAAAGACCCAGCACTACTAATATGGTAAGTACCCAATTTAAAAATTTGGTGCTAAGTCTTGTTTGTTTTTCAGTATAGGTTAGCAATGGTTCAGGGATAACATTTTCAAATACAGTGAGACACATTTAAAACATAAAACCTTCCATTCTATCACCAGTATGACCCCTTACTGCCATTGCTGGCATTTCCCTCCATCCAGTTATTGTATAGTTGCAAACTGTCTCCAATAGTAGGACATTAGTTGTGAATCAGTAATTCAGGTTAGTATAGTAGTGTGTTGTGTTGTGCAATGATCAAGTATTCACTACATAAACATGTATACATTTTGAAGATGTACATTGAGTGCAAGAAATCATGTGGTAGAAAAAAATAATTTATGTGTAAATTTCATGCTAATTCATCCATGATAAAATTGTGTCATATATTTCGTTGCAAAATATTAGCAGAGATTTATGATCTCATTCTCCAAATCTAACAATGTGTGATTGAGTGTATACCCTAAAACTTACACTCTGAATGAGCTTAAAAAAAATATTCATACAGAAATTAGGTCCATCAATGCAGAACAACAACTGAAATGTAATTCCTTAAGAAGATATAGAGTGTATGTGGTACAAAATAGGCAACACTTCCAACATCTTCTGTAAGAAGAAATGAGAGTACAGAATTCATTTTTTTTTTATTTGTAGCATCCAAGTTGTGGTGCATAAGTTTGCGGTGTTAGATATTGGCAATTTTTGCAGGGTTGTGTCAGTAAGAAGCCAACTTGCAAATAAAATGTTTTAAACATGCCTCATTGTATAACAAATTGTACTTTCAACATTACCAAAAGAAGGTACTCTTATGAATGAGGTAATTTTTGCAATGTTTACTTTTGTTTCAATAAATATGAATTTTACTATGTCATTATTTCTGTGTTATTGGGTAATTTTTATTAGCACAGATGCTATAAAGAACCATTATGAATGTTTATAATGCTAGAAGTGCATAAATAAAATTAATGTAATTTTTTTAATACACCAGCAAATTGTAAATTAATCTGTGCACTTATTTAGTTAGATATAAGCAATAAAATATCAATACTTATTATTTTATTATTTAAAATTTATTTGCATAAAATATTTTCAAAATTTTGCATCACATTGTTTCCCATTAATATATCACTAACCAAAGCTTTATAAGCACAGAACAAAATCATATGAACTAATTTATGTGTATGTTCTTACAGTAAGATGTTTTATTTTCATTTTGCCCATTTATACATTTCACTGAGACCAATGTAAAAGCAAGTAACTTCTTCTTTGGAAAATCAAATTACATAAAGAGCTATAAAATATATACCACTACCCACTCTTCATTTTCAACAAGTGATTTCATAATACACCTTTATATATATATATATTTTGCCAAACTAACAAATAGAATACTTACTCTGTTTACACATCACATTTGCACAAAAAATTCAGGGACAAATAAAATATCTATGCTTGAAGTGTTTGAGAAGAAATTCAAAAATACCATGCTTTTACTGAACATTACTAAAAATGCCAAAGAATATTTTTGAAAAAACAAAGACTTCAATGCTTCTGAAACTAATAGCTTTGTATTTAATGGTATTTTTGGTTTTCATTGCAGAACATACTTAGTGGACAGTCTGAAAGTGCCTGAAAAATATAAAATTTATGTTTCCTCCAGTTTAAGAAGAAAGGTGCAGTAAATCTACAAATGATGGTGGGCATGTCCAATAAACAGTAAACAAGAAAATAAATCTTTTCCTCTAGAACATTAAAATTATATTATAAATGTAGACCAGAAAATTAGTCGTAAAGCATGGGTTCGATAATTAAGCGCAATATGAAAAATTTGAGGTCACAGTTGGGTTTGTATACTCTGCTTACTGTGCCACCCTTACCACTGATGGTTTCTTTCTTTTTTTTTTTTTTTTTAAGTGTTTAATGCCCATTTTTACTATGGAGGCACCACATGCAGTATTCAATTGCTGTTACCTCTGAACTTTTATCCAAGTCCAAACATCAAGAAACCTTGGCATTTATCTCATTGAAAAACATTTAAATTCTAAGGGTGACTTGAATATTTGAGTCCTTTTATCTCAGGCATCCAGCTGGGGATTACAAACTTTTGTAATTAATTCATCATTCTTGTACTATATTGGGATTTTGAAGTTCATCAGGCTATCTTTACATTTCTTGATGAAGATATTTTTCCTTAAGCCAAGTTTTTTTGGTTGGTATGCTCAGTTTAACAATTTTGATTTCTTTTCTATTTCATGATTCATTTCTCAAAAATGATTGGCCAAAATTGATTAATGTTTGTTTATATCTTACAAAAATTTTTTATAATTCTGACATTAATATTCCCCCTCCCCCCATGTATATTTTATCACAATTTGAAGAATTAATCTCGTAGATGCCCAACTCCTTTTCTGGGGGAATTTTGTCTATATGATTCAATGATATGAGATTCTTTATATGTAAAGCCAAGTTGATGTTAAATTCTTTGAAAAAAATTTGAAAACCACAGGAGTGATAGATAATTCCCAACCCCTCCATATTCTCTTTCACTAATTGCAGTTTAGTAGCTTCTATCCATTCTTGCTTGTTGAATCTCTGTATCTTTTAATGTCATTTTTATTGAAGTCATTGTATTCTGATATTTTGATTATTTATATGCATATATTCTTTATTGTAATCCATCTTCTTTAAGGAATGAATGGTTATCATCTGTATGTTAAGCTACCAATTACTGCAGGATGGTGAGATCTAAGATTGAAACTACAGGTTGTTGCAAATAAACTTTAAGCACGTAAGATGCAACTTGAACCACCTATGAGACTAGCAGCCAAAGATGTGAACAAGGGTTCACAAAATATGCTCTGTCAATAAATGTTGGTAAGGTGGAGAAATAAGAGCACTTATTTGACTCACCAGCTAAATCATATAATTTATATGTTCTACAAAGTTGCATTTAGCAATAAATGATTTTAGTTTATATTTAAGCCTATATGTTATCAGAAAATGTATTCAAACAATGACATAGTATTGTGTTGCAATTCCAATGACAAATTAATGCCTGACACTAATAATGCAGTGCTAATGACTCAAGGCAGTAAGAAATATAGGCTGCAATAAACCCAAGGTTTATGTTATTTTGCTCTTGCCAACTATAATGGAAATTTTCATTTCTTTAGCTCCTTCCCACCAAGAAGACTGAGAGTAAAATACTGTAGAGGTGTATAGAAATGGTGGAAGATTTCAGTGAAATTAAGACAGAAACTATTCTCTTTAAAGCTGTAGAAATTATTTTATCTAACTACCAAATACCTTGTATCTTTACATTTTTATTTAAAAAAAAAAAGGGCTCTTAATCTTAGAATAACATAAAACATACATATTCAAGCAGAGAAAATGACGTTAATCAAATGCACATTCAAGGACCTGCAAAATGTGTGAAAAAATGTTGCTTTAACCATGAACATGTATGTTAACTTTTCGTGAAATTAATTACAGAACAAAGTCCTATACCAAAAGCTTCTTCCATCTAAATATACAGGTTTAGCTTATTCTAACAGATGTCACCAATATTAGTAAATTCTGAAGCAAAGTGTACTTTTAAAATACTGAAATAAAACTCTGTCCGTAAACTATTTTGGGTGGATGGGTGGGTGGGTGGGTGTGTGAGAGAGAGAGAGAGCAAGTGGTAAATTTGATTTTTGGAACAAGTTCTATGTTAAATATTGTTCTTACGAAGCTGTAGACAATGGAGTGGTAATGTATCCTAAACTTAGGTATTAATTTTTTACACTAAACTCCACTTACTTAAGTTTACTATTAGTGATGTAAGTCAACTCAGTTATTCTAAACTTATACTAATCATCACTGTTACAAACGTCCACCATATTTAACTAATCCACTTACTTACATAAAAATAATACATGTTTCGGGAGATTGTCCCAAAATGCATGTTATTTTTAAGTATATATATATACTTAAAAATAACATATAAAAATATATATGGGAAAAGGAGTAAAGTTAATTATCATGTGTGTGTGTGTGTGTGTGTGTGTGTGTGTGTGTGTATCATAAGTGGCAACATAGAACTTTACCTAAACTTAAGTATTCATTTTTTACACTAAACTACACTAACTTACTTAAAAATAACATGCATTTTGGGACAATCTCCCGAAACATGTATTGTTTTTATGTAAGTAAGTGGATTAGTTAAATATGGTGGACGTTTGTAACAGTGATGATTAGTATAAGTTTAGAATAACTGAGTTGACTTTGTAACACTTATCATATATATATGATTATTAACTTTACTCCTTTTCCCTCAATATATGTGAAATGCAACATAGATTTTTTTGGCAGTTTGTTTCAAACATTATCAATAAAAACGTTGAACAATCAATAACAACAGTGAGGATACTGGATATATTACAATAATTTCTAGAACTTTAATTGCTTTGTTTTGTTTCACTTATTATTGTTTTAACATTCCAAATTCTGAAATATAAAGTAGTTCATTTTGTTTCTTCCCTGTTGAATTAATTCTTGATTAATTATAGAAAACAGCATCATTGCAACAGCTTTAATTAAAGAATCCCAATTTTGTAGATTTGTGCAATGAATGAGCTTCAGCAGCCTAGGCATAAGGAAAGCTGTTGCTAGGTTCGCAAACCATGCTGCATCAAATTAACAAACGAACATCAGACTTCAAGCCCAAAGATAAGATTCTGTATATGGCAATATTGCACTGTTCTGCCTAGACACGCCAGCTTATCAAGTAAAGTTTAAATCCCAATTATCTCCTTTTCTTCCATAACTGTCAATTTAGAAAACAAATACTGCTAGAAAAACTGTAATATAGCTTTTTTTACAACGATAATATAAGGTTATTTATGTACTGTATTATGTTAATATTACATAATATAGAGATTATTCAGAGTCAGTTTATTTTATGATGTTAATACTAAAAATGTACTAAATGTAATATTATGGCAAATTCCACCCTAAATATTTTATAAAATGATTTGTAAATCCCCATATTTTACACACTATGTTGGCCCATTTGAAGTCAAGCATGCAGGGACATTGAAACATCAATACAGAGCCTTGTTTTCTTTTATAGTCTGACATACGAAACCAGTCATAAATGTTAGCTGTGAGCTAGTCCCAGGTTCATCAGACACAGTCAGCAGGTCATGCAGAAGCCAGCACAACAGGTTTTATGCAAGACTCTACTATGTATTTAGATTCATAAATTGCTTCTGTTACAAATAATTTATGCTAATACAATAATTCCTATTTAAATATATAATCACTGCTGTTCTGTAATAAATCTTCTTGTCAAAGCTGATAGCCTATTTCTTGCATCTGCAAGAACTGATGCAAACAATATGGCTTAAATTGCTTTATATAAAACCGATTTTTAAACCAGTTAAAATCTCTTTCCCATGGGAAGGGATAAAATTCTAAAATGGTCAAAATGGCTAAAATCTTCAACACTCTTGAGTGTTTCACTCTTTAAACTGTTAAAATTCAGGACACGTTTCATGACCTATCAGTCACATTGTTAACTGATGAACTAATGTGTCATGCTAGAGTTAGAGAGGCAGGTGTCTGTAAGGGGCTCTGGTGGTCTATGGAAGAACTTGTACAGAATATTATCCGTTTCCGGAATTTCAAAGTTCATAAGCCCGTGTTCATTTTCCTTAATAAAAATGTTTTCCCATATGCTTAGTTCTCTGGGAAGTTGAACAGTTCTTAATAAATTAATATTATTGTGAATTTCATTGTGCTTGTTCCAAAAATGTGCTGCTACAGCTCAATTATTCTTATGACTTTTTTCTGTAATAGGAAGACACGTTCACTTTTAATTGAATTGTCCCAAAATATTACACCATACTTCATTAGTGAGTTGATAAGCAAAATAAACTAGTTTTAAAGTCTTAATTCTCCAGCATTTATAATGTATGTATTGCATAGCATGCACTGCTAAGTTTAGGAATAAGATCGGTGTGATCTTTCCAATTCAGATGTTTAACAATTATCAAACCAAGAAATTTAATATATTTGGTTTGTAGAAGTACACTGTTATAATATCCTATCTGTAATTGTGGATCTGGAGATCAGTAAGTGATGAATTTCATAACATTTGTTTTATCTAGATTTAGAGACAATTTGTTTGCTTTGAACTATATACACAATGAACTCAGAACCAGATTTAGTTTAAAGGTACAATCATTGTTTCCATTTATCAATACTCTTGTGTCATCTGCAAACAGAACAACATTTCCTACATTTTGGATAGATAAGGAGAGATCATTTATATATATCAGAAAAAGAAGAAGGCCCAGAACAGATCCTTGAGGCCACCCATGGTTATTTTTTTTTTTTAATAATGTTTAACGCCTGTTTTTACTGCTGAAGCACCACAGGCAGTGGATACTGATGATATATATGAGATGAAATGATCAATTGGGAAAAGATATTTTTATTTTTGGAAGGAAACATTCCAGGCCTAAGTTCCATGGTTAATCTTTCCCCACTGATACGTTGTTTTTATTTTTAAAGGGACAATTTATTACTACTTTTTGTTTCCTTTTGTCAGGGTAGAATATAAACCATTTTAAATATTGTTTTTTTTTTAATTCCATAGAAAGCTAATTTATCTAATTTATCAGAATTTTATGATTGACATAGTCGAAAGTCTTTGCCAAGTCACAAAATATTCCTCCTACATGTGCTTTTCATTAAATGCAGTTAAAATTTCATTAGTGAGTTTATAGATTACATTTTCTGTTGAAATTCCTTTCCTAAAGCCAAACTGATCATTAACCAGAATATTGTTACTTTCAAGATAATGGTAAAGCCTACTATATATTACTTTCTCAAACACCTTAGAATATGTAGATGAAATGGCTATAGATCTATAATTAGAGACATTTATCTTTTCTCCCTTTTTGAGCAGAGGCTTCACTATTGAATATTTTAGCCTCTCAGGAAATATACTCAATGTTAAAGATTATTACACAAGGGGGGGTTAGTAATTTCCTTTGCACAAGCCTTTATGACTTTGCTGTTGATCTCATTATAGCCAGAACAGATTTTTCATTTTAGTTTTCTAATGATATTACTAATTTCTGGTGGGGTAGTGATACACAGTTTGAATTCATTATTTAGAATAGGAACTGATGAACGTAAAATTTTTAATGCATTTCTTTTATCACTCGAATATAAATTTAAAATTTTTGTTACATTAACAAAATAATCATTAAACACATTTGCTACATTTGCAGGGTGTTGTATCTGTTGATTGTTAATGCTTAAAATTATTGCATCATCTTGTTGCAATTTTTTGTCTGTTTCTTGTATTATTATATTCCAAGTAGTTTTTATTTTGTTTTTTAAATGACTGATGTTTGATAATGGATAATGATAATTTTGCTGCTTTTGACTTTCCTAAGTATGTTACAATACTTTTTAAAATGTATTTTTAATTTAGGGTCTTTGCTGAGCTTTTGCTCTTTTTATAAATTGTCTTTTATGTTGACAAGATTTTTTAATTCCTTGGGTTAATCATTCCCTGCTCATATTATGACTTTTTTTAATATTTTGTAGAAAATATGCTTCAAAATGCAATTTAAAAATGTGTAAAAAATTGTTGAATTTACTATTAACATCATTTGCATTAAAGACACCATTACACAATTCTTGTTGAAGTGTCTCCATTGTTTTATTGAGGTTTGCATCATTAATATCTCCATATTTTAAACATCTATAACATTCTTTCAGTTTTATGGCAAAATCCTTTTTCACTATTACTTGAGCATTATGGTCAGAGAGACCATTGATCAATGGAGACACACTGTGTTTTAACAATCGAATCTGCAAATAAAATATATATATGAAAATAAATAGATGTTTTATGAGCACTGTTGCATTAGTTTCATTCCTTCAGAATTCGCTAAAAAAAGAAAGAGTTCACATTGAAACATACATGTATAACATTTTTCTTCTTTTAGCAAATTACAAAGGAATGAAGATATTGCAGCAGTACCCATTTATTTAAAACATCTATTTATTTGTTTTTTATTGAATCAGGAAGGAATGTAAGCTATTACGGTTGTACCCATGGATATAATTTTGAATAATGTTTCCAAATCTTCATTCCTACCTAGGCACTAAAAAAGATAGACAAAAAAATTATAAAAGTGAATCTACAATATACACATATAAAAGTGTTTATATGTCTGTTAATGCTCTAGTGGTCAGAATTTTTGTATTTTCTCAGTGAAATTGGGCATATAACCATCAATTAACAAATGATTCATTGAGTTTGTTAACCAGCAAAATTAAATCATTGGGAGTAGAGGTTAATTTAAAGGGAAATTTAAAAAAAAAAAATCACTCTAGGCACGCAATTTTTTCTTTATCTCAGCAAAACTTGGTAGATTTCTTTAAAATAAATCGATAAAAGTAGTTTCAGAAAATCAGCACAATTGGGCTGTTAGGAGCAGGTGTATACCTGTAAAACGAGTTGGGGTAAAAGTGAAATTAAAAGTCTCTCTATCGGCCCCAAATTTTAAATGATTTTAAAGGAAATTCGGCATATGCCATTGAAAAATAAGAAAAAAAGTTTCTGAAAATCAGTGAAATCCAACTATAGGAAGAGTGGGAGGTTTACCTGAAACCCAAAATTTAAAAATCACTTACAAAACATTAATATCTGTTTTTTTCAAATGAACTTCCTATATATTTAAGGTAAAACTATGCAACCCTCAAGTAAAACTGAAATAATTGGCCTGTTTCCTTTTCATAAGTACAATACAAATAAATAAAGTGGTCAGAAAAATGGAATTTCAAATATATATATTTCCCCTTTTTTCTGACTAGCAAGGTTATAAAGAAAAAAAGATATATGTACATCTTTATTAAGTTTAAAAAAACTTAATAAAACGCCAGTTTTATTAATATAGACGTCAATTGCAAAATATAAACGACATATCCAAAATCCTTGTAAGTCAGCCACATCTCTTCCCTTGAATTGCAATACAGCAAAACTAAAAGATTTACCGCCTGATAACTCCAAAACATGACAAGTGCGCCCTGCAATTAAATATGCACCAATGAAACAAGCTTCTAATTAACAGTTTAAAATATATAGGTTTCAGTGATACGTACCTTGCAATTTTCCTAAGACTCTTTCCACTGCCCCTGAACATCCAGAGCAGGTCATTGCAACTTGGAACTCGTAAACCTAAGATATATAACCTTAGCGTAAGTAAACATTTAACTTTTTTTTCTTTTCCAATTACGTTTTACGTTTACCTGAGCTGCCATTTCTTAATTTCTTATTTCTCTCCTTTTCAGCCCACGGGCGGCACTATGCTCTGTGTTTCGCCACGCCAATACTGTTATAAGCTATTGTTCTACTTTTGTTATACCAGCTGCAGAGTTATTTGACAAACAGCTGTAATCAGTAATACCAATATTCGTCACCAATAAGGCTTATTTATTTTGTTCCCTTGTTCGATAGGACACGTGTATGACAGACGTTTGTGAACCCAGGTTTTTTATTGGCTGAAAACAGGCCCGAGGGAAATACAAACTTAAACATGCGAAATATGTCAAAGGATAACGCCGAATTGCTAGAATGGGTTTTGAAAAAAATGCAATAACAAATTGACATATTAAGTACTGAACAAAAATATTGTGATTAGAGTTAACTTTTTATGATTCTCATTCGTAGGGACGAATCAAGGGTACTGTAGGTCCCCAATGAAAATAATAACCGAGTTCCCTTGAATTTAAAAATTAAAAGGGTGGGGGATTATACTGTATCTTGATGATGATGATGATAATAATGATAATGATAATGATAATAATAATAATAATAATAAAGATGGTGATAAACAACAACAACAACAATAATAATAATAATAATAATAATAATAATAATAATAATAATAATAATAATAATAATAATAGGACCCTTATACCCTGGGCTCTCAGGAGCTGCCAGATTTGTCATGTTTTAAAACATCACTGATACCACTGCTAATTTCACAAATTATTTTTTGTTCTTTTCCCTTTCCTTTCTGGTTAAGAAAAATAAAGCATAATATCTTATATTACACTATACAATAATGCTATACATTTAATGTAATAATATTACTATTAAAGATTTAAATTATATTCAATATATCATAATTTATATTGAGTTATTTTAATGTGTTCTTACATACAAAAAATATTAAAAAATGCACCTTCCAGTAGTGTATTAAAATAATAGGCATGCATTAATGACAGCTCTACTATCACAGAAATTGTGCAATAGTCAATTAATGACTTACTTTTTTTATGATAGGTGGCTTAAATTAGATGCATTTTAATAAAAGTAGATACAGATAAAATAGATTTTGTTTGGGATAAACAAACATTTTTTTGGTAATCCTCTCTTATTCTATGTCTTTATAATGAAATCACTACCAGCTATTAGTGATTTTATTATGGTATTCTGCACATGGCTTTATTATTCATTTTTTTTTCAGATTTTAAAAAAAATATATGTTTATTTAGCAAAAACTTTATATTTTTGGCAATTTGTCGACACTGAGAATGAAAAGGTGGAGGATGAAAGTAATGGATCATGAATTAGCATACATTATAAAGGAACATACATTATAAAGGAAGCTTAAAAGACAGAAACAAGATGAAGATTAAAAATATTCAAAATGGAATTTCAATTGAGAGCACACATGTTAAGCTGTACAACCATTAACTTCCATTTTTAAAGGAAAATAATTTTATTTTCCACAGAAAAATATCAAAGACAAACTGCTGTTGAAGATTAACTTTTTGAAATGTATATATTTATTTAAGTAGCAGAAGAAAGCTATAAGGTGTATTATGGGATTGTTCCTTTTGCAAACATATAGAACTTATTTTATACAATATAAAATTATAATAATATTGATATAGAGTTGGTTTAGCGACACTTATACTTGACTAAACTTGCATTTTTAATTGGACACGTTTTGGAAACATTTGTCCCCATCATTAGCAGAAGACCAACTGGTAGCAGCATACTTTGTAGGTGATCAGATAAATGTATGGAATATATCCAACCATGGCGTCTCAAAGTATATATATATTTTCCTATGTTGTTAGTTCCAAAGATTTGAAAGTGTGTTTCAATAATTCAGATTTTTTATCAATTTCATGGTTTTCTGACCAAAAGTGGAATGCCACTGTTTTTTCTCTATCTGTTTGTAATGGATATTTCTAAAATTATTTGGTACAGGTTTACAAATTTCTTTTCATTTTTCCAATATATACCTAATCACATGCCTTTGAAATTTATTTGGGAAATACTCATCTGTCAGAAAATATAGAATCTTTACAGGAAAATTGTAATAAATTTGTAATGTTGTGGACATTTTGAAGAGTAAAAATGATTTTCTGTTTTTAAAAATCTTTTTAAATTTATTGAGCATACTAAAGTGGTAGGTACGTGAATTTTTTGAATTCCATAAATTCTTTTATTTATAACAGCAAACTTGTGTCTTTGACATTTTTATTTCATTTAAAATTTTAATCATTTTATATACTAATTGTTTTTGGAAACCATTACATAGTGCTGTGTGGATGATGTATTGATATTCTTGTTTGCATTCTTTTCTACTGATGGAAACATTCATTAATCTGTATGCGAGGCTACTTAGGATGGCAATTTGGTTTGTTTTAGGATTAAGCTATTATTTTAATGTAATTGTCACTATAGGGTAAGTTTCCTATGTAAAAACCAAATTGCTATTGTCTTTAATAAACTTCTAATTTAAAAAGGGAATCCATCCATTCTTTTCAATATCAAGTGTCATCAAACCAACTCCATTTGAACATTATTTTTTTGCTTTACTGATAATAGCTTCAAGCATAAAATTCATATAAAATTATGATTTTATTGCATTATACATTTATCACTGTTAATTATATATATGCAGAGCTTGATATATACTCCTAGTACTAGATATGTAAATGATCTTGATATTTCTTATGCAAGACAATAACAGTTATAATCATAATATTGATATAGGGTTGGTTTGGTGACACTTATATTTCACTTACTTGATTTTTTAGCCGGATATGTTTCAGAGACAGTTCTACCAGTTGTTTTTCTGCTGATGATGGATGTGAGTGTTTATGAAATATATCCAATTAAAACACCAAGTAAGCAAAGTTTAAGTGTCACAAAACCTAATCTATATCAATACTGTTTTACTGCATCACTATTAATAAGGTTCAAGAGTGTAAGTTGAGCTATAAACATGTTGGAATTAAGCTGTGTAATAAGCTACTATTAGAAATTATAAATCTAAAATGAATCATTTTAGAAATTACCTTAAAATAAAACTTGCTTACAAGGCTTTTATAATATTAATGAATATGAAGAAAATTTAACAATATGGAATGCTGAACCTGATAATTGATATCTACTGTTATATGTGTTGATTTATATATGTATTTTGAGTATGTAAAGAGTTATTACATTCCTTTTAATAGTTTACTATATCATATAACTTAGATATTATCTAATATTGTATACTTTTAAATTTTATTTAATATAGCATATTTATAATTGATGAAATCTATTACAACCATGGGTGACTATGCGGAATAAAGATATGATATTTATTCTGTCATAAAATAGATCAGAAGACAAACAGAGTACGAGCAGACTAGATGGATAAATATGGCCAAACTGCACTGTTTGCTTAACTGATATATTTTTTCCTGTTTTCAGATGCTATATGAAAGAAATAATTTCATGGATAGTAGAAAGACCAAGTATTGATGTAACTGCTGGAGATGAAGCAAGCTGAGCAGACTTCTTTATTTACATAGTTTGACACAACCCATATTTTACTCATACAGTGCATTGTGCAATTCTTAAATTACACTTTCAATTTACAATATTTAAGATTACACTGAAAATTACTTTACAGTTTAATTAATGTCTTATGAATGTCTTTTATAAAGTTTATTGTCATTTGATGAAAAATCACTTTCCAGATGTTTTTTTCTTGCATTTTTTGAAGCATTGTAATTGAATAAATTACTGCCACTAAATAAGGAATGAGAACTGCATTTGCTTGGATGATTTTCTTGGATTTACTGCTCTTAGTAAACTGTAGCTTATCTTTTTATTGACTTCTGTCCCTCTCCTCTCTTCTCTGTTGCCCATGTTTATTTCTGAAAGTTCTCCTCTGGACTTATGTCTGAAATTCAATTTTAAAATTTTTAATGTAATTTTTTTCACATTTGTTGCAATTGTTGTAATGCTTAATATGAGTAATATGAATGTTAATGCTAAATAAATTAGATAGAAAATATGTTTGTTATTAAATTCATTAAACAGCTTAATACATACATTGAGCTTATTATTGCTGTTAGCAAAATTATTGAAAAAAAAATATGTATATATATTTGCAATAATGAAATCTGACTGAACATGACAATCAGCTTGTCACATGCTAATAAGTATTAATTAATAATATCATCAGTAAAGGCTTGGTGCATTATTAAAAAAAAGCTTTCATTATTGCCACTGCAAAACTTTTCCCCAATTTTTTTCAGAAATAAAATGTTTCCTCATATTTTCATTTCATTTTTAACCTTTTATAATCTATATCAAGTACCATGACCTTCAAAATAATTAATGAAGTAAATTAGATGCAAACGAGACAGTCTGTTAGGACTGAAATGGCAGCTTATACCAATTGGCAGATGAGCCTTTACTCATCACCAGAGTTGCTGAATAATAAACTTAATTTGAAAATACAAAGAAATTGTATATATTTTATTTAAAAATAAAAGTATCCAAATTATTTTGAATATAAAATTGATCTTTATACTTTACAGCATACAATGCACAATGTCTCACAAAATAAAATTAAAAATTCACTCCAGCATTTCAAGGAATAGGATGCCACTTACTAATGTAAAAATTTAGATTAAATCCACAGTAGAAACAATTTTCTGCGTGAAGTTTCTGGTGATTCTATAGAAAGAAATAAACAATAGTTTTAGATGCTAACATTCATTTCCATCACATTTTCAGATTAACTTTCCATAAGATTTTTGCATGGATCATTAAGAGTTGTCAGAGGTACATATTATTCATTTTGGGGATAACAAAAATTATAGCCTTACATACATAGAAGGAATACAATATCATTACGAATGAATCAATAAATATATTATTATCAAAAACAAAGGCATTATAATTCAAGTTTTCAATCTAATGATAACTAAAATAAACCAATAGAAATAAATTTCTTATTTTTATTACGTATTAGCCTTCGGTTAATGCTGAAGGCACCAACTCAGCCACAGCCGAGGTCATTAAGGTGTGGACTCGTGAGCCGGAGGCCTGGGGTTCTAATCCCACCAGGACCGTCCTCCCTGAGTGGGTTTTTTCCAGGTTCTCCTCAGTTTCATAACTGGCAAATGCCCGGGGAGGTACCCTAAACTTAGGCCTGGAACGTTTCCTACCTTAAAAAAAAACCCTTTCCAAATATATTATTTCATTGCATGTATCATCAGTGTCCACCCCCTGTGGTGCCTCAGTAGTAAAAACGGGCGTTAAAAACAGCTAAAAAAACCAACTCAGCCCTAAAATAAACTTATTAATAACTTTTTTTTTAATGGTGTTTAATGCCAGTTTTTACTACTGAGGCACCACAGGCAGTGACCACATGAAATGACATATTGGGAAAGAATTTTCAAAGGTAGAAAACATTCCAGGCCTAAGTTTAGGGTACCTTTCTGGCATTTGCCACTTATGAGGACAGAGGAAAACTTGGAAAAAACTTCAGTCAGGGAGGACAGTCATGGTAGGATTCGAACCCCAGACTGCCGGCTCACAAGTGCATGCCTTAATGACCTTGGCCACATGTGGCAGTCATTAACAACAATGATTCCCCCATCCTCTAATTCTAAAAGATTTTGTGAATAGTTTCCCCTTAGCATTGTAGAGAAATTAATCAGTTTATAACCTTATTAACATTAACACAAATATAAAAGTTTACAACCCCAATAAATAAACCATAATTATTCTAACTTAAGTTATTTACACTACAAAGGCTCTAATGTACCCTAACATTCTAATTAACAGCATATTATGATTCACATGTTTTGCTACCTTATCTACGTTGTTATATTTATTACTCCCTTATTTTTATTTTCCTCAACAATTTTTCTCTAATTTTGACTTAAGATTTTTCCCATTAACTTTATATTATTATTTTACTTTCCCTTGCTAGAGCTTTTAGTGGTAGCCTATTACATTTTTTAAACCCATTTATTTTCTCTAAACATTTGTTCCTTCACATTCTAAGGTGTAATTTCATGGACACCTCTCTAAATTGACTTCCCCTTCTTATCTCTTTAGCTTCATCACCTTGGTTCTTGCCCAAGCAATATCTTCTCTCCCTAATTTGCACAAAATTACCTCAAGCTCTTGATACAATCTCAGGGATATTTCATCCTTACAACTACAAAATATTTCTGGATTTTCTGTATCTTCTACACTTTGTCTTAATTTACTCTAAAGACCCTTACTGTTATTCCCTCTTAGTCTGCCTATCCCATTCCTATTTTCTATTGAATATTTTGTATACAAAATACCTCCTGTATTTTTTTTCTCCATAATTAGATATTCATAATAATGCTCTGTTCCTCTGAAGTCAAAATCTGAACCAGAATTTCAAACCTCTTTTTAAAATCTTACCCTTACTACAGGTTATCCCCATTTCTAATATTGATTAATTTCAATAATTAATATTTGTTTTCAAAAAGATCTAAAAAGTATATCTATCTTAACCCATTCCTCCTTCACACTTCAATCTCAATTCCATGTAGCAACTTAAGTCTCCCTCCATTGCATTTTGGGCTCTTTTCAATATTCATTCTCGTATCTGGTATTTTATTTAAACAGGCTCTTTATACATCACTTCTTTTTTATTAATAACTCATAGGCACCTATTTATTTTGTTCATTTCACTCCTAGTACTACCAAACCTATCACCCATATAATTAAACTACTTTACAACCTCAATATCCCTATAACCATAATTTCTCATCTCTTCTGAATTTACTTCTCTTCTTAAAATTTTTAACTTTTTACTCCATTTTATTTACTAAAAAGACTCCACTTATTTTCAAAGTCATTTATATAAGCTTCTTTACATAAATTTTGGTATGATTTTGAATACACTTAAGGGAAACACTAATCTAATGCAATAAAAAAAAATAAGACTTTGCATATAAGTCTCAAAATGTAATATTGTAAGGGGAAAAAAAGAAAGAAAGGGAAAAACCCCATAATATACATGCTTAATAGCTTAAAGACATAATATCTGGGAGATGAGCAAACTTGCTAACTTTTATACAACTTGGTTAATACGGTCTCTCCAGAACTATTTGTTATGCCGGAAAGAGATGTTCTCTTATACTTTATTTTAGCGTTTTCTATTTATAAATACTACCAAGTCTGTATTTAAGTTTGGATTACTTAGTATAAAACACATATATATTTTAATATACATTAGTTTATTTTATTAGTTTACAAGTTAATTTTTATCAAAATATTTCATTACAAAAATACGGTAGAAGTTGCTAAGTAATGTTTTAATTCTCCAGTTGATTTACCCCAACAAATGCTGTGTCATTTGCTTAATAATAAAATATGCGTATTTACTAACGGGATAAACTCTTTTGCATATAAAATTAAAAATACTAATTTTATATACAGATTCCGACAATGACATATTCTGATTGGACATTTATGATTCTACATAATTGCAACAATTATTCTTTATATGAAGAAATTAACATGTTTGTAATGCTCATTTACTTAGTCATCATCTCACTATTTAATATACAAATCCAATCACATTTATTTGAATACAAAGTTTATATTTTTGTTGAATGTGTATGCATTAAGCATTACACTTATATAAGAAAATTTAGTAATGCTGCAAAGACAGGTAGCTGGAAACTATTGAAAGTTAATTTATGAAATACAAACAAAAATAACTAAATGTTAAGTATACATGCCATATTTTAATGCCACAAGATATAAGCAATGAGATGTAATACAAATTCTACTGCTAAGTCAAATTATATTAACAATGCATATAATCTGTAGTTGTTTTCTGTTACCTAATATAATTAATTTTTGTGTGATTTTAAAGATTTGTAATTTAGAAAAAATGTCATAATTTAGCCCAAAGCAGAAATTTTTACATAACAGTAAACATTGCAATTGTTGAAAAGACAGAATATGCCTGGATGGATAGATATTTTGGAGAAAACGGGAAACTCTAGCACAAATTCACTTTTTAATGATATAATTGAGTCCAATGAGCAATAATTCTCCTTTTTGTCATGGATATATATAATATTTCCTTTAAATTATGCATAAATATTTTTCAATATGGCAGATAATAAAAGTGTTTTCTTTGCAGGTTAGTGTGTTAAATTCATACATATGAAAACTGTACTGAAAATCTACAACTAGGATTAAAAGAAATGTTTACTTTATGTCACCACAAAGAATCCATTCTGGTGCAGTTTTCATATTTTTTCAACATTTGTTACTTTACCAAGGTCAAACAGATATTTATTTATGCTGCAGAAATTGCTAATTTTCTGGATTCAAATGTTTATTTTAAGAACTAACAATAAATAGGGAAGAAATAACTCCATAATACAGCTGTTTCATAGATTTTAAGGCATAATATTTAGGGAGATGAGCAAACTTGCTAATTTTTATACAGCCATGATTTCCAGAACTATATGTTGTTATGCCATAAAAGAGATTTTTTCTTACAATTTTTATTTTATCATTTTCCATTCATACATACTGCCTTGCCTACATTGAAAATGGATTACTTAGTCTAAATTGAATATATTTAGTTTTATTCACATTAGATATAAGTTTTTTTTTTTTATTAAAATATGTCATTACAGAACTATAATAGCAGTTGCTAGGTTATATTCTAATTCTTCAGTTGCTTTAACCCAACAATACTGTTGTGTCATTAGCATAATGATAAAAATATGTATTTACCAAAGGCATAAATTCTTTTGCATATAAAGTAAGAAATACAGGGTCTAGAATATGCCATTTTGGTACATTGATTCCAACAATGACAAATTCTGATTAGACATTTATTATTTCTACATATATTGCAACAATTATTCTTTATATAAAGAAATTAAAAATTTGTAGGTTTCATTTTCTTAGTCATCATTTCACTATTTAATATGCAAATCAATCACATTTTTTGTTGATAAAGAGCAAGCATTGTGTATGCATTAAGCATTATACTTTCATGAGAAAATTTAGTAATGTTCCATAAATGGGTAGTTGGAAACTATTGAAACTTAATTTATAAAATACAAAGTAAAAATAACAAATGTTATGTAAAAATGCCACATTTTAATGCCACAAGATCCAAGCAACATTAAGCTTTCTGTACAATACAAGTTTTATATTAACAATGGATATTATTTGTAATTGTTTTCAGTCGTCCAACATAATTAATTTTAATGTGGTTTTAAAGATTTGGAATTTATAAAAAATATCCTAATTTTGCCCGAAACGAACATTTTCACACAAAAGTACAACATTACAATTGCTGAAAAGATAGACCATGCCTGGATGGATATATATTTTGCACAAAAACAGGGCAATCTAACGCAAATTTGTTGTTTAATGATATAATTAGTTCAAGAAATACATATTTCTTTTAAAATTATGCACACATATTTTTCAATATGGCAGATTATAAACAGTTTTTCTCTGCAGGTTGTTGTGTTAAATCCATGCATATGAAAATTGGACTGAATATCTAGAACTAAAGTAAAAGGAAATTTTTACTTTATACCACCATGAAAACCCCGTTCATGTGCAGTTATAATTAATTTTTTTTTACATTTGTGACTTTATCAAGGTCAAATGGATATTCATTAGTACTGCAAAAATTGCTCATTTTTTGGATTCAAATGCCTATTTGAAGAAAGAAAGATTTTTTTTTAATTTTATAGCATTAATTTCATTAATAGGTAAGGCTGAAATTCGCGGATATGCAAAATAATTAATTTTTCTAATAAAAATGTATTCATGTAATAAAACATCGATGTATCGCAAGGCACGATATGACGTGGTTCAATTAGTGTCTAAAAAACAGTATCATAATTAAATCCGGGTCTTAATTTTGGACCAAAATGCTTTTATAGACAATTTTTTCAACTTTTTTGACATTTGAATGCATTTTACATTTTATTTAATTTAATTAATAGTTTAACATACGTTAGCATGACTTCAAACCGTTCTCTGTGCCTCCTCATTCTTGTACTGGCCATTGTAGTGATCGGACGTGTAGGAGCGGCACGGATGAAATTTGTTATGCCTATAAATCTTTTATTACTTTAAAGTTGTGCATTTGTTCCGCAAACTATTATTAACAAACTGCTGATTGAAAATGCGACATTTTTTAGTTAAAAAGTGCGTTTTTCGGATAAATTTCTGGTCATCTATAATGGCGCGCAATATTAAGCGTTACCATGGAGACCAAGCGCAGTGACGTCATCACTGCGCGGCCATTACAGGTTAGTGAAGAAATACGATTGTGAGCTTTTTAACTTGAATTATTTTTAGTTTTCCCTACGGAATTGTTAATAATGCACTTTGCTGCGATTGCCACTTTGTATTTTTATTTTTGCTAATCATCAATTTAGAGTATATTGAATGAGGAGAGAAATTAACTTATTTTAATTTTATAGCATTAATTTAATTAATAGTTAAGGCTGAAATTCGCGGAAATGCAAAATAATTAATTTTTATAATAAAAATGTATTCATGTAATAAAACATCGATGTATCGCAAGGCACGATATGATGTGGTTCAATTAGTGTCTAGAAAACAGTATCATAATTAAATCCGGGTCTTTATTTTGAACCAGAGTGCTTTTACAGACAATTTTTTCCAACTTTTTTGACATTTGAATGTATTTTACATTTTATTTAATTTAATTAATAGTTTAACATATGTTAGCTGACTTCAAACCGTTCTCCATGTCTCATTCTTGTACTGGCCATTGTAGTGATCGGAAGTGTAGGAGCGGCACGGATGAAATTTGTTATGCCTATAAATCTTTTATTACTTTAAAGTTGCGCATTTGTTCCGCAAACTATTATTAACAAACTGCTGATTGAAAATGCGGCATTTTTTGTGTTAAAAAGTGCGTTTGTTCGGATAAATTTCTGGATATCTATAATGGCGCGCATTATTAAGCGTTACCATGGAGACCAAGCGCAGTGACGTCATCACTGCGCGGCCATTACAGGTTAGTGAAGAAATACGATTGTGAGCTTTTTAACTTGAATTATTTTTAGTTTTCCCCACTGAAGTGTTAATAACGTACTTTGCTCCGATTGCCACTTTATATTTTTATTTTTACTAATCATCAATTGAGAGTATATAGAATGAAGAGAGAAATTAACATAAATCGTTGACCAAATGATATAAGAATATGGCTGCTCATTTCATTGCTTTGCACATTGTGTGCGGAAATGTTATTTATAAGCGCACTATTATTGTTTTACTGCGTTATAGGTATACTGCAAAATTCTGAAGTGTTTATTAATGTACGGAACTTATAATTCTAATCTAATATTCATAGCTCATCAATAAATAACGTTTTTTTTTTTTCGGTGCAAATGAAGTTTAGCATCCAATGTGGGAAACACTTATAGGTTTAGAGAGGTTTAAACTGACCTCACATACTTCAGCCACTCTGAATGATGCACTTTCCCCTCCCCAGTCCATCACAGCTTTTTTGCGTTACATTTTTTAAGTACTTAAGTGCTATTATAACGCTGGTAACTTGTGAGATTATTTCACAGTTATTTTTTTGATCAACGCTTGCTGAATTTCTGTGATTTGGTATTGATGATTGGAGTTAAAACATTTCAAGCTATTTTAATACATTTATTTATTTAAAAGGTATTTATTCACAACATTCTTAATATAATTTTACATATCAACGCACATATTACAAGCTTGTTTAGTGATGTTAAATATAATATTTATATTGTTTTCCTAAAGCTTTAGTATTGCATAGTTTGTTAGTGATGACAATAATACATTTGAATGTTCATCCGTCTGTTCGTCGTCATCCATCCATTCTTCACCAACCCCATTATTCATTCTTGCTATACGCAATGAAATTGATACACTTAATACTTTGTGTTCAAACGAAATCTTAATTTGTTTTAAGATTGTTTTTATCTGACTTGAAGTTGTAATAATGCGACATTAAGAGAAATTGCATTTAAAATTTCAATTCAGGTTAAATTAATGTGTTTTTATATCAATTTTGAATAAAGTGTTAATAATTACCAATAGTCCATACCTAAAAAGATTCCACTGTTGTCTAGAAATTATAACCAGAGTAAAATATTCTGTTCTGACTTCAGAACATCTATGCCAAATAATAATAATAATAATAATAATAATAATAATAATAATAATAATAATAATAATAATAATAATAATACCTACATTAGCAAGCATTCCTACTCGAAAAAAAAATAACACAATAAAAACGCCTTTAGCTTTTAAGCCACATAATCTCCAATCATTGGTTTACCTCTCTTAACATTATCCCACGTTAGTAAATTATACAGTTCGTGCTAATTTGGTGCACATTAAAGCGTGCGGATTAAACATGGCGAACTGATATACTGTACATTGGAAATGGTGGGTAAGGCGGAAGGAAAATGCATCGAAAGTTGTGCTCGCTTACTAGCTAACTTACCGCTTTTCGGAAATTACGACATAAGCTCCCTCTCGAAAATTGACAAGTGCTGTTTTACTTGCACTTACAATAAAAATTCTGTTAACCGAAACGAGTCAAATTTCGAAACCTTTTACTTAAATACAATAATATCATAGTAATTAAGATTGTGCATTACATTTTGTTGCTAAGGAATTTTGAATAAAGTGAAACAAGTTAAAATAAGCTTCTGGCTTGCTGGTCGAAGTACAAAGAAACATTGCTGCCTTAAAAAAGAGAAAGAGGGGGGAGACCCAAAAATGTTCAGGTTTCTTGCAGAAAAATATATTATTTACACGTTACTTCATTTATTTTGTATTATATTTTAATGATTTTGTATTCGATTTTTATTGCGCTTTCTTTATTCATGGCATTAGTCAAAATAGTTGTCTGTTTATTATCGAAATTGGTTCAGGCCGACTTATTTTGGTTAAATGAAGTTATATTGTTACCTAACTCAACATATTACTGACTATCATGTAACATGTTCGCAGGAAAGAAATTTGGCGTGAGCGATTACTTCTTTCAATTTAGAATTTTTTTAAGAAAAAATTGGATATTTTTACAAAGCAGTTTGATTAGTTATTTTACAATTCTTGTGAATATCTTGAAATTTAGAGAGATATGAAAATCTTATCTTTAGTTTTAAAACAATTTAGAATATTTTAAATTAATAAACCTTTTAGATCCGAAGATTTGATAAGATCTAATAAATAAAAAATATATAATTTGCATAACATTTAGGCACATATGGAAATTTTTGTTTCATTGTAGATGCCTAGCTGCGATGGAAGTTTGGAGACATTACTCAGAAATCATTTCATGGGTACAACCGCAATAGCTTATATTCCTTCGGAATTCGCTAAAATTTATATACTTACATGTTATATATACATTTATGTCACTTAAAAGCTCTAATGGTTGCAATTTTTTTTTATCAACGAAACGCGCCATGTAACCATTAATTGATAAACGATTCGTCGAGTTCATAACCAACAAAACTAGACCATTGGGGGTGAGAGTTAACTTAAAACGAAAATTTAAAAATCGTTCTAGCAGCATCCATTTTTTTTTTCGTAACGAATCTCGGTGTATTCCGTTTAAATAAAATAAGAACAATACTTTCTGAAAATCAGGGAAATTGGGCCATTGGAATGGACTATACCTGAAAACCGAAATTTAAAGATCGCTTTAATGGCCACAATTTTTAATTTCTTAAAGGCAGCTCGGCACATACAATTTAAATAAACAAGAAAAATAGTTTCTGAAAATCAGTGAAATCAGATTATTAGGATTGAAACCCAAACTTTAAAATTCCTCTAGCGGCACCAATATTTGTTTTTTCACAACGAAACTCGATATGTACTATTTGAAGTTCATAAAAATCAGGGAAATCGGGCCATTATGAATGGGAGTTTACCTGTAAAACTTAAAAGTCGCTCTAGCAGAAAACCAATATTTGTTTTTTCACAACATTTTATTTACATAAAACATGAAAAATAGTTTCTGAAAATTAGGGAAATCGAACCATTAGAAATTTGGGTATATCTGAAAACCGAAATTTAAAAAACGCTCAAGTATTTAATTTTCTCTCAATTGTTTCAAATTAATTCAGCATATAAACTGTATTTATAACGATGTATATGTTTTATATTTAGTAAAAGTATTGTCGTGAAGATAGAAAATGTGAAATATCAATCTAATATGTGTTTGAGAACTATATTTGTCTGTAAGAGCGCTCTGTAATAACCTTCAGAAAACGCATGCTTTTACTACAATAACATTAAAATTAAATTTCAAAGCCATTGGAAATCGATGGAACTTTCGATTGTTTACTGTTGCTTGTTTATGTTTGCTTAGTACATTGTAATTGTTTTTAAATAGTGGCATACATTTTTATTGACACATATAAACTTCTTAAATACACAAGTTTTCTTTCTGTTATTTCTTTCTATTTTAGTGAATATAAAGATGATACCAAGGATTTAAAAATATCCACATAATATAGCTTTATCTGTCAGTGGTAACTTCATTTAATTCATATTAAAACATTTAATATTTGTAGTTTAAACTCAATAATAATAATAATAATAATAATAATAATAATAATAATAATAATAATAATAATAATAATTTTTATTCCAAAATTGTGATTTCCCTTTTGTAATACTTCTGGATTGCAAGAATTCTAATTTTGTTCCCCTTACTTTATAAATTAGATTAATATTACTATAGGCATTTATTTATAAGTGATTTTGAAATGGGGGGAAAAAAATGACCTAATTAAGTAATGTAGTATACTTCAGTTTTTCTTTTATTAGTTAGCTTTAGAGTGTGCCATGCTAATTAACACACAGTAATGCCATAACTTAATTCATTAATTAATAAACTCATAATTTGGATTCTATATCCTTTTTTAAAGTTATTCTACTTGCTAAGGAATTCACTTAGTTTACGCAGCTCCTGCATGACGGACTTTTTTAATAAACTCACTACGATTGCAACAATTAAAGGGGGGGGGTTCTTAAAACCAATTATATCAATTATTCACATGATATTTACACTAAAGGATCTGACATATAAAAGGGAAACCTATATAATAGTTATATTAAAGTCTTCTCCAATTTTATTTAATTTGCATGCGAATTAGATGATAAACTCAAGGCGAACTATCAAAGGAATTTTTAAAAAGTATTTAAAATATGGAGGGCTTTATGCATTCTTGGTATACTGTAAGCAATTTTAAGGAAATCCTTTGATAGTTCATGCTCTCTAGTTTTATCATATGATTAATATATGAAGTAGATTAAACTAGAGAAAACTGTAATCTTCTTCAAGCCCTCAAATATCAATAATGTGATATTATCTTATTTTATAGTGTATCATGTATTAATAACACATTTGCATTCTTCGCATTTTCTGCTTTAGGCTTCCATTTACTTTTAAAACTGACTAGGGTTGTTTTCTAAAAGTAACAAGAGGGACAGAATTAAAAATTCACAAAGAGTCCGTCACACAGGAGCTGTGGAAACTAAACGAATTCCTCAACAAGTGGAATTTGTGAAGGGTATTACAGAAAGCTAGAGCAGAGAAATTGATATCGCTATAGCGCTTTTTTAATTTCCGTTTTCGCAGCTCCTGAGTGACGGGCTTTTAGTAGATTTGTAATTTTGCCCTCACAATAATTTTAAAATACAATTCTAGTCAGTTTTAAAAGAAAATGCAATCCTAAAATACAAAATGCAAATAATTAAAATATTAAAAAACTCGGTATATGCCATTGAAACAAATTAAGAAAATAGTTTCTGAAAATAAGCGAAATCAGACTATTAAGAGGGGGGTTTATCTGAAACCTAAAATTTAAAATGCTTAACATTGAACAACAAATTTGAACTTTTGTTCTGCACTTAAATGATAATAGATAGCTTTGTATAGTTGGAATGTGTCGAATTCAGATCTAAAATATAAACTTTTCTATATATACCGTTTTTTTTTTTCGGGAAATTAGATTTTAAATTTTTCATAAAAAAAAACATTCATCATATAAGCATTCCTTTCACTATGTACGAAGACCGCCACGGGTGGCAGGCGCGCACTCGTAAGCGGGAGGTCTGGGGTTCATATCCCGTCAGGACCGTCCTCCCTGACTGAGGTTATTTCCAGGTTTTCCTCAGTCCTCATAAATGGCAAATGCCGGGGAGATACCCTCAACTTAGGCTGGAACGTTTCCTTCCTTAAAAAAAATCCTTTCCCAATATATCATTTCATCTCATGTATCATCAGTGTCACCGCCTGTGGTGCCTCAGTAATAAAAACGGGCGTTAAATACTATTCAAAAAACTAAAAAAAACTATGTATGATTATATTTAACGCGTAAAATGCATTAATTAATATAAAAATATGTATGAAGAATGCAAAAATAATTGTTTGAAGTATGAAGCCGGAAATAAGGCTGCCTTTATTAATTTAATTAAAAGGCTGCAGAGTGATAGTTATAAAGGCATTATATTTGATAAGGATAATTGTTATGTATATGTATAAGAAAATCATTTTGAGTTAGGTATAACAGGAATCGAAGTAATTTGTAACTTGTATGTCATTTAACAGGTAATGGTATTTCACAAAAGGGTTTTGTATACATTTTGTTTAAAATATGTGAGAAAGAGACGGATATGTACCTGACACCTCTCCGCAGACCACTCCTTAGACAAGGCTGAAGAAAGGGTAAACTATCTTTTGTTAGGTCACGAACCTTCTACCCGGGAAATACTTAGGAGTTGACAATAAGAGAAACATGTGGCCGTAACGGGACAGTATTTAACAAAGTCAGACTTAAAAATATTTTAAGAGAAAATGAAAATGTCAGAACGGAGACGAAAATGTTTTATTACAGGAAAGCCGAAAACACGTGCGTTATCTCCGGGAACATTTAGAAATCAACGGACTAAGGAAGGCAAAAGATTTTCAATAGAAATCAGAATGTAAGGAAAGGGCCGAAATTTATGACAGCTGTTCTGGGAAAATTCAAGTTCGTGGGAAGACGTTAGATCAGGGGGGAAAGGATAATTTTAGCCAATGGTCTTCGGATAAAAGTTAACGAATCAGGAGAACTTAGATATAAATAATAATTTTAGGATAACCAATAATGAAGGTACAACACGAAAATAGATAAAATACGAGGGAATTTAATTTAGCGAAAGGCGTGGCGATGTAGTAGAAAAACTAGAGTACAGAAGTCAGAGGGGCACTCGTCAATTCACGCATTCGGTAGAGACACATTCAGAGGCGCATTTCACACTCGCAGAAGATAGACACTCACACATTCATAGATTCACCTTTAGACATTCAGTAGAGATACATTCACAGATTTACACTCACGCATTCTTAGATTCAGAGGGACATTCAGACATCCAGATATTCACTCAGGAAGCCAGTCTAAGTGAGTAGCGAAGTCAGCGGCGGACGGTTAGGAAGTACTTTACATGGGAATAAAATATTTTAAACAAGTCAACCTTGTGTATTTTTGGGCAATACATTTCTCGTTCCCGTGGATCTATACTGATCCCGAAACACTCCAGTGGACCCTGAGATAAAATTCAACAAGATTGGAGCAAACGACGTCATCAGTGAGCAGCCCGGCCGAGACTTCGAAACCACGATCAACTACATCCCCCGAGCACCCAATTACTGCTCCAAGTATCTTACATTTTTTCGGATATCACTAAAAAATATGAACGTAAAATATCATTATTTTACTTGTATCTTCAAAACATTTTTCTGGAAGACTCCGTTTGTAAACACATAAGGAACATTTTCAACTAGTTACTAAAATAACCATAAAATTTCTGGTGTTCAATTTCTTTTGTATCTTTTTTCTATGACAGCAATGCGCTAATCAAAACGTTCTCTTAGCTCATCGCTCAGGTTACCTATGTACAATAGCAGGAAAGAAGTCCAAATGAGAATAAAGGAAATGTAGTTTCAATGGCACACGATATCTCAAAGATTTTATGACATCAACATATCTTCAGTTATTCCTTTTTAGTTCACAACCTAAATTGTTACATACAGCCTGGAATCCTACCCATACTTGTTTCTCATTTTCATTAACAGACCACCAAAAGCACTTGCACTAATATAAGCATTTTCCTTCATTTAGCTTCATTTAATCTCGAAAAATATTATTATAAATACTGGAAACTCCCAACCTTTCTATCTAAGGTCTTATTAAGAGAAGCGGTGATCTATTTTATCTAATGTTTTATTTTTGTTGAGCCGGGACCAAATAAGCTTTACTTGTACTCTTTAAAATGAAGTTTGGGTGTTCACACAAAATGGGCAACACTTTCAGCATCTTCTGTAAGAAGAGTGAATACAAAAATTATATTTTTTATTTGTAGTACCGAAGTGTGTGTGGCAATATGAATTCAAGATGTCGGCGACGTAGGGGAGGGAGGGCGGTAAGCGGGATTTACGAATGTACGATTTTAAATATGTGTCATTGTATATGAATTAATAAAGTTATTTATTGTAAATAAATTGTTATAAGTGAAAATTAGAGCCTGAGAGCAGGTGAAATAACCCTATTAATACTGAATAGATTAAAAGCATATGCCGCATTGCTTTATACATAACAATACAATTAGGGTAAACGAATTAAAAGAAAAAAAAGTATGTGATGTATAAAATTGCGGAGTTACCGTTGCTTCTAAAATTGCCTATTCAAACAAATAAATTATTAAACAAGACTTCTTCAAAGTTAATTGGTAGATGAAACAAATCAAAAAGGCGATCTATTTTTAAAAGTTTCCTTTAATATAAAAGAAAGGAATATAACGAAAAAAACTTACTGTTATAACAATAACAATAATAATAATAATAATAATAATAATAATAATAATAATAATAATAATACAAAGGTAATGACAAACCTAAAAGGCGGTGGGCTGAAGTCGGAGCAGCTCCAATTATTTAATCCATTACTGAAAATGATGAAAATTAAAGTAGTCACATTACCACAACAAATGGGCAGCAGAATATTGTGGTGCACTATTTCTTATAATTAATGTTTCACACGCTTTTAACCGCAAATGTAAAGCACTACACACTTGCTCACTGATTGTCCGTGTCGTGCAGATGTGCGGAGCAGACTGACCGTTCCCCCCACACCAAGAAAAGCTGACGCTAGCTTTCCAGTGAAGCGAATCTGATACCTGATATGTAAACTCGAGTAAAGCTGCCAAGGACATTTAACAACCGTGCTAGCAATGCAAGCAAGCTCGTTGCAATGCTTGCTCATACCAGTGGAATAGTCACGATTCCTATATGTCTTAAATAACGTTTTGAAATGTTTAATCTTTTAGTAGCACAAAGTTGAATCGGAACCCATAATTGGCAGACTAGCATGACACCTATTTAGCTGGGGAAAAAAAAAAAAAAAAAAAAACAAAAAAAAAAAAACAAAAAACAAAAAAAACAAAAAAAAAAAACTATTGTTACAAAATGAATGGCTAAAGTCGCAAACATGATTGGCACTAGGTTTTATTTAGTGATCCTGGATTTCGAAGGCCAGGTCACAACCAATGGCTTTGGTCATTGTAGGTATCTAAAACGGGTCAACACAAGGATAACAGAATTTAGATAATGATCATTAATTTCAGGCGCAGTTTAGTGTGAACTTTTTAAAGATTAAGATTGAATTAACATTTAAATCGTATACAATATATTAATATATCCTGGATAAACAGATATTATAAACATAATGACTAAAATTATTATCGTAGAAAAAGAATATTTTTAAAAATTAGGCAGGAACAATTATTAATCAAAATCGAGTCCAAAACGAATATTATGGGCCACATAACGTAAATTAATAATTTAAAAAATAAGGTTGTGTAAACATCTGGAGTCGGAGATAGGAGTAAGTCACCTGCATCTGCATCTGCATTAACGCGTAATTCATTTTTGGCTACGCCCTTTTCAGTAAGTTTCACTTTCTAACTAAAAGAGAAAGAATTTGTACCCTGCTTAATTTTCCTATTCTAATGTGACCGTGAATCGTTTCAATCTTCGCGACAATGAAACTTTCTGAATTACGACCGTTATTCAGAAATCTAATAAAATAGAAGCACTGCTCTAGTCATAACTGAGTACGAGTAGATTTCAGGATTGTTTGAAACAATGGCAGGCCTTGAATACCAATGCTTCTCTTTAGGTCTGGCAATGCGAAGGGCCGCTTAAATGCTTTATAAAGCAAGATGTTATTGAATAAACCTACTTTCATAATTCCATAATGTTCAAAGGTGCAGTTTTCTGCATAAAAGATACTTGCTCCTTTTATAAAATGACATTAGTCACTTCATTATTCATTCATATCCCTTTACATCAGTGAGGTACCACGGCCAACGAAGTGGAAAATAAAGCAAATATTACCATAACTTAGGTTTCCCTATATAACAACGGTCCCCTAACACCTATCTGGCTATGCTCCTGTCACGTACACATTGAAAAATATTTTTCGTGTTCGCAACATTCCTTAAATTTAATCTGAATCGGGTTTAGGTTTATTTTTATACAAGGACGCTCTTTAAATTTTTGACCCGCCACTAGTGGCCGAAGTAGATAAGGCGCGGACTTGTGAGGGGGAGGTCTGGGGTTCGAATCCCCCAAGATCATCTTCCTTGACGGGTTTTTTTTCCCTAGTTTTCCTCAATCCTCATAAATGGCAAATGCCGGGGATATACCCAAAAATTAGACCTGGAACGCTTCTTTCCTTAAAAAATACTCCTTTCCCAAGTTATCATTTCGTTTCATATATCATCAATGTCCACCGCCTGTGGTGCCTCAGTAGTAAAAACTGGCGTTAAACACTACAAAAAAAAAAAAAAAAAAAAAAAAAAAAAAAAAAAACACTTTGACCATTAGCCTCTCATTCAATTCAGGAGTAAAAAGGCCGATAATTTTTGCTCAGAGGCCTTTCTTTCAAACTTGTTTTACTTGCCATAAATCTACCACATGGGACCAACGGCTTTACTTTCCTCCGAAGGAAGCCATATTTGGGATTTTTATGCCCTAAAAATCCATCGACTCTAACCGGGTTTCCTTGGTCTTAGGGGCAAGTACCACCAGGGCCCTGTTCCAAAAAGTCTAGTCTGATATATTACATGTAGATAGACTTGTATCTTGTAGTTATTGATAAAATTCTGTTCCACAAAGGTTTCTGCTACTCTTGTACCTTAAAACTCCATATTTATAAGTGTACAGGTGCGTTTTCGTTCTGTTCTATAGAATTATTAGTATTAGTCGGGCACTGGTAACTTGTATAAATTCTCTAAAAGTGTAGGAATATTGCTAACTTCAAATAGTAGCACAAAATGTAATATCTTTTTAATGCTTTTGGGAGTCAGTTGACGTAAATGTGCTAAGTATTGGCGAAAGTGATGACAATGATGGGTAGGAATATGTATAAAGAAAGAATAAATAATCATTTATGTACATCGATAAAGTTAAAGTGCAATGAATGCAATTATGACTTGATATTGGCGTTTCCTGTTTCAAATGCATATTTTAGACCAGCATCTTAGTTAACATAATTTTAAGGTTTTTGCTACATGCCACAAATATAATTTCTTTTCATTCTTCATTTTCTTTAAAAAATATTCCCTTTTTACGCAATTTTCCCAGGTGTTTTTTATACTTATATTAAGAACGTGATTGTCAGGCAATATAAACAAATAAATAAAAATAAATGATAAAGTGGACTCATAAAATAAATGACCGAGAGCAACTGGAAGCTCAATTCTTCTGCCATCTCTTGACGATAGAAGATGATGCTCCTTAATGTAGCCGTAAGGTAGCATCACCTCAAAGTGGATTATTACGCTTGAATATCGATTAATGCAGTATTTAAATTATCATTATGTCTGAGAAAAATTACAAGATATATTTAGCAGGAATAATAATAATCCGCTGTATATTATAAAGACCCCTAAGGAGTGAACATAACCTAATTCAAGGTATGGCGACATAAGGCAAACAGCTGTTCCTCCATCTTGCTCTTATATGACGCCATAATAACATTAATAATACTTTACAAGTATTGCACTTCTTTCGTGGAACAGACAATTACAAGATCATACTTTGCAACGACTTGTACTAATACACTCGTATGTATTAGACCATACTTTTGTGGAATAGGACCCAGATCGAAATAGAACAGACTGCCGTTTAGGTCTGGAGTAATCATAAGATAATCGATGTGGTTTGAAATTCTGAGGGAGTAAAAACAGAATAAATAAATAAATTATAGAATAAAACTTTTTGAAACTATTTATTTTTGAGTTGTTTGGAAATGGATGGCGATTTTACAGTTTAACTTTCAACAGAACACGATTCAAAAACATCTATACATTTTTGCCAATTACTAATAGCTTGATTATGCTAATACTACTTAGAGGTTTGAATAGTAGGTAATTAGGAATTGGGGGCAAACAGGAAGAACTTGTGGTGACAACAAAAACTGACATTATTTACAACTAAAGCTAGTAGGAAGAAACTCATTGGTCCTCGCAAAGGAAGACATCCTGACATTGAAGAAGAAGTTTTGCAATTCCTACACGAAAGAATTTTTTGTTATTTGTTTTATTTATGGAGGCTCTTTAACATCTCAGGTCATCAGCGAACCATTCAATTCAGGGCGCGAAACGGCCTTGCTCAGAGGCTCTTCTTTCAGGCTTGAGGTTCTTTTTCGTACCGTACAATTACGACACGGGACCCACACTTTATTTCCATCCGAAGGAAGCCATACTTAGGATTTTTATGAGGCAAGCATGGCTACCACTACACATATCAGGAGGAAGAACTCGTAACCTGTGACTAGTGACACTATAAGAAATATTTTTTTCTTCTTTGATCTATGCTAACTGTCCCGGCAACAGCACAAAAAATTTTGTCCAAGATGTAACAACAGTTCACTTATAATTTCTATGTTCTGATAGTTTTATAAGGGGAAGGACTTATCTCTAAGACGCCGTACAGAATATGCCCCCCCCCTTTTTTTTCCTATTTTAAATTTCAAATTTGGGATGCTCGTTATATTCGATGGCAAATTAGTTTCACATAAATACGCTATTTGTTTGGCAGCTATCGCTAATCGTTTACGGTTGTCGTATATAATTCACTTTTGTCACAGGCCATAATACTGCCCAGAAACATTTGCTTTTAAAAAATCTAAATTTTAAACTTTTTAATTTTCCAAATCTCTCCAATCTCACAAGATTTTGAGGGTGCAAGCATGAGTTCTTTTACAATCTTTCGAGATATGCTGAAATTTGAAAATGCTGACACCCTTACTCTCAACATGCACTAACTTCATCATTTGCATTTTTGCAGTCCTCTGCACATTTATCTATATACTAAGTTTTTTAATATTATATAAATAGTCAAGCATATTTTACATGTAAAATGCCTGATGTTAATTTTACTAAAGCTAGCCTTCACAGAGACGATGGTAAAACTTTTCATTGTATTAAAGGAAAAAATGAAACCTTTCTACACTGCCATTTTGGTTTAGTATTGCAAATCAGGATTGAGACATCTTCAATAGAATATACTGTTGAACAAATATACCTCAGTCTAAGCCTTTACTTATGTTTGATGCTCAACGTATCCCGCATTTCCCTAGTTTTCTCCCCCAGGCAAACTGCTCGAAGAAGTGGTTGATCCTCCTGCATTTTTAGATTTACTTTTCGTTAAAGATATCAAACTCTTTAAAACCCCGCTGTACCCCTCCCTACTTGTAGCATAAGTTCTAGAAAATGTTTTTGTCTCTGATTCAGTTCTTCGAAAATAACTGAGATATAACACTATTTCGAAAGCTTGACGAGTGCTTGCTTTAACAATTTCCCTCGTTTGTGCATCAATCCTACTGGACCACTCTCTACCTATAACTCCAGTATAAATTATTTTTCGAACAAGAGTTTCCACCACAATATTTTCAATACATTGCACTGCCATTTGAAATCGGGGGGGACCCCTTCCTCCTAACATAAATGTAAGATGGTCAAATGTAAACTTTTTTTTTAAATAGCTCATTTCTTACTACTGTGACAATGCAGACGATAAATGTAAACTTTAAAACTATTTATGCTACATTACAAAGAAAAGTTATGTTACATTATACACTTTTAAAACCCATAGCGTTGAAAAACGGCTTTGACTTCCAGAAAACGAGAAGTGGGCTAGTAATATATAAAATTCAGAAAATATTTATTACACGTTTACCATGGTATTTATTTTACTTACTAAAGTTAAAAGAATTCTAAGTATACTATATTTAATCTATAGTTTTGAGTTATTTTAAATTATATATCGTTGTTTTTTTGTTTTTTTTAGGATTCAAAACATGGCTGCAATCATCAGTTCATCACTAATGTAAGTGAATTCTTGTAATGGGTTTTGGAGTAGCTAGAGTAGAATAGTTGTTTTCTTTTTCAACAGTGGTTCTCAAACAGGTGTACGACAAACTGGAACAGGTATTTCGCTGCTACAGCTAACTATTCATTGTAAATACAACGATTTAGGTAAATGTTTGTTATATAAAGTTATCTAAACATGGGGTTTAAACAAAAATAATAACATTTAAAATGATAAAAAATATTTACTAAGTGTAGAATGTTTTCAAATTCGAACAAAATTTAGTTAATCGAAATAAAGCGGAAGAACAAAATTTCGGATAAGCAATATTTAGGATAACGATACGATAATTGCTCAACAGTACATTAAAAAGTATATTAAATAAACAATGTAATGCAAAATTAAAAACTTTTTGTACACGTAATGTGGTGAGCTGTAAAAACCATTAATCATTACAAACACTGGGACAAATTTTCTAGTTTTTATTTTTGTGCGAACGATTTTTTCGCAGCAACGTAAGCTCATATATTTATCAATAGGGCAGTAGTTTTAATTTTTCAAAATTTTCAAATTAACCCAACAGGACAATAAAACATAACGCATAATAAATTTTGTAATGACATTATGTTTATGAAATGTTTAAAATATTCGACGTTTCGGTTAACAGTTACACTTTTTTAATAGTGTTTAACTGCCTTTTTTACTATTGAGACATCACAGGCGGTGGAACTGATGATACTTGGCATACAATAATAAATTGGAAAGGATTTACATTTCCGCTTAAAGAGGTTTTATTTTAGTAAATTGCTAATTTATTTGGGATACCAAATTCTTTCAAGTTTTTATATAGAATAAAAGTATATCCACTGAATCGTATGCCTGTTTAAAATCAACAAACAATAAATGTATATCAAGGTTAAATTAATGGACTTTCTCGCATATCATGTTCAATCTGCCATGAATCGCTTACTAATTCTAGTACCTGGTACATTTCTTCTTCTTCCTTAAGCCATCATTCAGAAGTTCCTCAAAATGTTGTTTCCACACTTTCGTTAAGATATTTTTGTTCCCACTTCCTTTGCTATCATATAAAAATTTCTTATCTTTTTATGGCTGTTTGCTTCCTGCATATATTCCAGTATTTTTTGCTTATAAGTTTTTCTCCTTACGTACTATAAGGGGACGGAAGAATGGAAGGAGGGATATCTAACGCCCCCGTTTGTTAACAGAGGAAGAAGTTACTGCAATGCTGGATTTTGCTGGCAAATAGGAAAGAGGAAGAGGGAGTAGGTAAAATTTTAAATAAAGTGAGACAGCCCAGATCGGAAGAGGCAGACAACTGGGAAGGGAGGTATGGGAACACGAGTCACTAGACTGTTGGTATTATTTGTACATACATCGTATATGTGTGGATTTGTAAGCTATTTACTCTTGCACTGTTCTCTTTTCTATTTATTTTATTTTGTATGTTGATTTTTGTTCCATTATTATATATTTTTTCATTAATTCATGCCATTATTGTATATAGAGGGTGCTAAAATGTATACACTCTTCAAGCAAAAAAAAAAAAAAAAAATGCTAACATAACAAAACTAAATTCACACAAACAGAAAACGATGAGCACTAATCATCTTAGACTTTTACTTACATTAGTTACAACAGTTGCTCAAAAATGTCCACAGGCGTGATACACTTCTGAGTACCTTGAACTATGGATTGACTAACGTTTGCCAAAGTGTCCTCGGCGATTGAAGCACATACCGCTTCAACTTCTTTCCGAACTGCTGCCAGTGTAGCTGGTTTTCTACGGTATACAGCATCCTTAAGAGTTCCCCGTAGGTAGAAATCCAACGAAGTTAGATACGAAGAACGAGGTGGAAACTCAATCGACCTCTTCGTCCTATCCAGTGCCACCACTTCAAAATTGCTTTCCGCTGTTCAAACGACAATCTTGGCTCCATTTTTTGTAGAAACGATAGCATAACGTAATGTGAGTCACATCTGTTTACAGAACATCATACAATATTCTTGACTTCGTTTGTTCATTGTTGATTTACGATAATCTTGGCTTCATTTGTTCATTGTTGATTTACCTGTCACTTAGCAATGTTATCATAATATATGTGAGTCACATCTGTTTACAGAATATCATACTACACTTATTGTTGTTTTTCTGTCCAACTTTGAAATACATTAAAGAGATATCTACTGTGAAAGCGTGTATGCATTTTTTGGCACGCTCGGAATACTGATTTTCTCTTAAGAGTTAAATATTGGTTTGTGTAAATTTCAAGCATTTCCTAGTGTATTGCGAACGCACATTCGGTACCAGGACGGACAAAAAATATTTTTTAGCTTTCCCTCTTTTATTCTTATAATCTTTCCTCCTTTTTTTCTCTCTCTCCATAATTTCAACTCTTCAACTTTATTCTATCTCTCTTTTCTATTCTTTGGCAGCATTCATTATCAAACCATTCATTCCATTCTGGTTTTATTTCGAAATCAACAAATTCTTTGACTCTTGTTTCCAACTATCTCTTTAATAAACCGAGGGTGCCAAAAATGTATACACACTTTCACAGTAGATAGCTATTTAACATATTTCAAAGTTGGATCGAAAAACAACAGTAATGTGTAGTATGATGCTCTGTAAATAGATATGACTCACATACTTTATGATAGCGTTGCTACGTGACAGATAAATCAACAATGAACAAATGAAGCTAAGATTATCGCAAATCAACAATGAACAAATGAAGCCAAGATTATCGTATGATGTTCTGTAAACAGATGTGACTCACTTTACGTTATGCTAGCGTTGCTATTACAAAATGGAGTCAAGATTATCGTTTGAACAGCGGAAAGCAATTTTGAAGTGATATTGGAAAACCAATTTGAAGGAACGTAACTGGCCCAGTGTACTTGACACGCTTATCTCTCTTACCGCCATTCATACACTCTACGGAAACGAGAAATTTTGCTTCCAACAGGAAGGTGCACCCCCATATTACCACCGAGATGTACGTGCGTACCTTGATGACAAAATTCCAAGGCACTGGATAGGATGAAGAGGTCCGAGTGAGTTTCTACCGCGTTCTCCGGATCTAACTCCATTGGACTTCTACCTTTGGGGAATTCTTAAGGATGTATACCGTGGAAAACCAGCTACACTGGCAGTACTTCGGGAAGAAATTGAAACGGCATGTACTGCAATCGTTGATGACACTTTCGCAAACATTGCTCAATCAGTACTTCAACGTACTCAGAAGTGTATCGACGCCGATGGAGGGCCTTTTGAGCAACATTTGTAACTACTGTAACTGTAAAAGCCTAAGATGATTAATGCTCATCGTTTTCTGTTAGTGTGAATTCAGTTTTGCTATGTTAACACAGATTTTTCTTTTCTTAAAGTGTGTATACATTTTTTGGCATCCTATGTTTCTTATGTATTCTCTATTTTGACTATTATTTACAGCACATTTATTTATTTTGCGGGTCTGCTTTATAAACCTTGCTTATTTCTATATCCTTTAATTTCTTTACATTATAGATCTGTCTTATACCGTGCGCCATTTTGAATGTGAATAATTTATAATGATATTTAATGCGACACCAAGTGGCCTGCTCCTCTACAGCTTTTAACAACCATAACACTTGAGGAATGCCTGCTATTCACCATAACATGATCAATTTTATTTTTAGTGTGTCCAGGTGACTACCATATTTTTTAAAAGTGTGGGAAATAGGTACTCTTGATTACCAGTTTATAACTATAGCTATACCAAACTGAAAAGAAGGTTGAGGCAAGATTCGCCGTAGTTGGTTTTCCCCTCCACGGTCTCAGTTCCTCTTGTCTCCTCTCTCCCCTCTCTGACACAATGTTGCTGTCGTCATCCCCATCAGACTTTTTTTAATAGTGTTTAATGCCCGTTTTTACTACTGAGGCACCATAGGCGGAGGACATTGGTGATACATGAAATGAAATTATTTATTGGGGAAGGATTTATTAAGGAAGGAAACGTTCGAGGCCTAATTCTAGGGTACCTCCCCGGCATTTGCTATTTATGAGGAATGAGGAAAACCTGGAAAAAACCTCAGCCAGGGAGGACAGGCGGGATTCGAACCGCAGACCTACCGCTCACGAGTCCGCGATTAACGACCAGGCCACCCGTGGCGGTCCCATCAGATGTGCTAACATTACTAGTCGCTTTACTTTCAATATTTTACTTATGTGACGTCATCATAAAATCGACCAATGAAACGAAACAAAGTTTTGAATTTTGAACAAACACAGCCCGATATCGCAGTGAAATTATCGAATAAAATTATGAAATCCGTTTTATCACTCGACATGCATTTGTCCTTTGGTCGTTGTTGCCAACTCTACACCTCCACTGTATAATTCCTTAGCATGCATCACTGACTTCTTTTCTGTTTTTCAGTGATTGCAAATTTAACTAAATGTGTATTTACTCAAGCAATTTTATTCGTGCAATACTCCTAATAAACATCATTTGAGGGTCTGAGCTTTCCATATAAATTCACTCACTACGTTCATAAATTCATCGGCAATCTCAGACACCCTTGTGATGTTAATTGTGATAATATTATCCATTTCATTATTTATATTATATTAGGTAAACATTAAAAATCAGCAATATCTGAAATAATTCATTCAAAGTATTGCGCTAATTATATTTCCCGCGCTAGGCTTCTTGAGGCCTTCCAAACATACATAAATATATTGATGAAGTAAGAGTTATCGTGTTTGAAAAAAAATTCAATATCATTTACGCACAAAAAGGAGGAAAAAAAGATTGACTGGCACAACAGCTTACAAATCCCGAAACCGTTTCGTTAGAGGCAATGTTAGTGACTACAATGAAAACAAAAACATCATAGGAAAATGCATGAAAAACTAAACAATTGGAGAAAGATAAACGATAAAGATAGTACAGCTTGCTAAACTTGAGAGAGCTGATTGTTATACTGATTATTTTGCACTTATCCACACAGAGGCTCTTGGGCTGCCACACCTCCTTTCACGACGCAAGCGGAGAAAACCGAGAGCCCAAAACATAAATTTGCAACCTGTGCGTTGTTTTAAATAACTGATGCGGAAAAGGCATACACTTTATTTAACAGTATAAGAGGTGGGTTTTTTTCCCCTCCCTCTCTAAGCTAACTTGGATTTGCTACCTATGATACGATTAAAACAATGACGTGCAGCTTTTGTAGTCATGAATAGTCATGAAGCAACAGGGGAATTTCTTTTATATGAGCATTTACAGTACATGAAATAAGTTCGCGTTCGTGAAAGGAGGCGTGGCAGCTCAAGAGCCTCTCTGTGTAAGAAAAATAATTTTGCTGACTATGCCAGCTGGTTGAAAATTCAACAATGCGTGCAACAAGGAAAGTGTCTTTAGCTATGTTTATATTTGCACGCTGAAAAGAAAATGAGAGGCATCGTTTTATGAACAATCAATAATCTTCCGGTTATATTGTTTCTGTGAATAAACAAGTCAATACTTTTTTAACCACTGCTCATTGTTGGTCCTTGCGTTATATAAACGTATTCATCGTAAATGAAATTGAATTTTTTCTGACAAAGACGGAGTAAGTGGAATAGCAGATTCTCGTATGGAAGGGAAGAGGGAAGCGCTCTCCCTACTTACGGCCATGCATGCGCAGATCTACATTCTTTACAGAGTGGTACCCTATAATTATAAAGTCAATAGTTCTTACTCTTTTTGAGTCATCATACAAACCGTTTTCCTAATTGTTCTATAACTTTCTTCCTTCCCAATTTTCGCAGGTATCTTATGTAGGAATCTGCATAACTATCGCATTAAATGTATTACAAAAAGTGACTTAGTTACCTCTATTGGTGCACGAAGACGTACTATTGATAGATTGTGAAGCTTCACTCTGATTTGCAGCATGCAAACTTTCGTTGATAGCCTCAGAAATTATTGCAAATTGCTAAAGTTTCATATTGAATGAAACTTCTGTGCCAAAGATGTTATTTAACAGGACAATGTTACCTGTATCCATTACCTTTTTCCTTTACAACATACTTCCAGCATCGCTACTATATCATTTTATTATTTTTTTTTTTTTCATGTCTCTCTTCATTACTTTATGTTTTTCAACTCCATATGAGCCCTGTGCTATTATCAAACCATTCTCCCCTTCCTTGCCCTGTTGCATATTAGTTCATTCGTTCAGCGCATGTTTTTAGGCTTCTCAACAATTAAATGTTTTACGGTACAAGTTTGTTGACGTCATTCCCAAGCCCCAACTTGGAAAACCAAGGACTCTTCTAATAGCTTATCACATCTTAGCCGAGATGTACCCGTTTTAAGGCGCCGGGAACTTGCCTTTGCCCATGCCCTTCCAGGATAGAACTTGCTGATTGCACTAGCAGATAAACTGCCACATTAAGCATTTCTTAAGTTTGCACAGATTGGACATGTGTAGGTTTGGTTTCAAATTTGGTAATTAAACAAGCTAGAAGATAGGGTTTACGGCTTTTTTTTTTTATTTTTGGATCAGTTAATTTAATAGATGCAATTTAGTAAGTAGGATGGATTTCTGTGGTATTCAGTACAACTTTTCCCCAGTTAGGTTAGGTGACTAAAGTGAAGAAATCTTCGTTTCTGACTTGTGTACGCTTCTTTATGTGTTTCCCTTTATACACGATCTTCATTGCTCCAGCGAGGGACAGCTGTTTCAACAATGTTGAACTTCCTCTACGAACCCTCCTTAGCCCTTAAAAGGTTTAGCTGGAATCTTAAAAAAATTAGGGAATAAGGGCTTTATAAATAAATTTTATGATTTTTTTTTGTTTGTTTTGGTTTTGGTTAGGGTCGACACCTTAACGAACTGAATAATACGAAAGTGGATAAACTTTATGTTATGGAGCAAATTTAACTTTACTTTACGAAGTTAATTATTCGAAAGTAGACTTATGGGATTACAGATCTTCAACAAGAGCATAAGATGCACGGTTAGAATGCCTTTCACAGTTTCATCATTCTTTTTAAAATTTGTTTCTTGCAAGAATTTTTTGAAAGATTATTCTTATTCTAAACTTTTTTTTTAATTTGTCCATCTGTATTTACACTTATCTTTAAATAAAGTGAGGTATCTATAACAATCAGGAAGTACAGAAACGAAATTTATGTTTGCAAAATAAAAATGTTATACCATGCTCTAATACTTGAGTTTTAATTTTTTATGCCACTGCTTCAGCTATTCTAGATTACATAAAAAGGAAAAATAGAACAGATGCGCTTTGTTTTTGAAATTGCAAATATAATAACAAATTTGCAATATTCTGAAATTTCAGGTTATATTATCTCAAATAATTACGGTATTGGACGCCTTAAATTTATATTTCATTTATTACCATTCACGTATTTATTTAGGGAAAAGCCAATCTCAGCTTAGTAAATTAGTAACTGTGTGCCTATTTTATTCCAGATGCAGCTTCCCTAGATTCCAAGGTAAATGAAATATGTTACGTGCCTTGCTTGTTATGTAGTACAATAGGTAGAAGTAAAAGTAGAAGTAGATGTAGAGGTAGTATATAAACCTACAACCCTCTTTCGCTGGCTCCAATCTTTTCGATCACCTCAGTACTTCTAAGAAAGAAATATTGGTGCAACTAAGGCGATTTTTAAGGGTTTCAGGTAAACTTCTGCTTCTTATAGACTGATTTCACTGATTTTTGGAATTTTTTTTTCTTATTTTATTTCAATGGCATACACCCGAGTTTCCTTTAAAATATGTAAAATTGCGGCCAGTAGAGAAAATTTTAAATTTTGCTTTAACACCCAGTCATATATCAGATAAACACTCCTAATATCCCGATTGCGCTAATTTTTTGAAAAAATACATTTATCAATTTATTTGAAAGAAATCTATCTAGTGTTGTTGATGGATATAAACAATTACGACCGCTAGAGCGATTTTTCATTTTTTAAAAATATTTCGCTCTAGGTTAACCCCCACCACTAATGGTCCAATTTTGCTGGTTAAGGCTTTCGACAAATCGTTTGTTAATTGATGGTTAGATGCCGAGCTTCTTTGAGAAAAAACAAAAATTGCGACCACTAGAGTGTTAACGGACACATATATTTTATATACATTTTATTTTTCTTTAATAATAGGTGCCTAGCAGGTACGATCGATGCAGATTTGGGTAGATTATTAAACAAACTTTCCAAGGGCACAATCGCAATAGCGTACATTCCTTCGGAATTCCCTAAAAATAATTAGCTAAAAATAAGTAGATTTTTCATGGGTTCGGCCGGAAAAGGAAAGAAAGAAAGAATGAAAGAAAGAGGGAAAATAATGGAAATGCAGAGAGGAATGTCGATATACAATAAGCAAGCTTGATTTTTAATCTCCTTATTTTGTTTTATATTAGTATCTAGTTCAACAAATATTTTTCTAATTTTCTTGCTGCAGATATATGAAATTCATTTTCCCGGGTTTTCGACTATCAAATCTTTCATTAATACACATAATTTCTCTATATTCCTCGGGTTTATCAGGACTATAATCAAATCACCGTTTATTATTACGGTACGTTTAGCAGTAATGAAATCTCTAAGGCTGTGAATAGTGTAATCAAATGGTAACTAGTCAAGAAACTGTAGGAGCGACCTGCATCTGACAGTGATATAGAGTCAGTGGGAGAAAAGTCCTTGGTAATTGGCAGACTTTAGAGATGAATAGGGAGGAATAAATGCCATTTCCGAATTGTGAATTGCACCCAATTTACTAGGATATTACTTTTTGCAATAAAAGTAATATTTCCCATATAATTAATCCAGGCACTTGACAATTTAAAACGGCTGTGTTTACTAAACGTAATATTTAAGGAAATTCTTTAGCTGAAATGAGATTTCTTATAATTGAGTGACATTTTATGCAAGTATATTCAGGTAACAATTAGAAATCACGTTTAAATGCATCTTCATTGCTAAAGATTTGCAGTATTAAAGGTAGAGATGACTCTTTAATTTTAGAGTTTTCACGGAATCGGTTACCTTCGAAAAAAATCGCGCTTTCTGCTTTTCTTTTCAATAGCAATAGTAGTAATGATACAACAACAACAACAACAACAACAATAATAATAATAATAATAATAATAATAATAATAATAATAATAAAACAGACAACTTTTCGCACAGGAAAGAATACTTTGCATGCAGATGAATGAGATCATCTTAGTTAATGAACTCGTTCTGTAATGTTATCTATGAAATAAAATAAATCATGAAATAAAATACATTTTCTTGAAAATCTTTTCTCTCTCGTAGCAATCACATGACGGGTGTGGTTTCAGATATTTTTAAATGATTGAAACATTCCATACACTTTTTGCGTACTTACCAGCAAAATTAGGAAATGCGCCTTTACTTGCACTAATTAACGAAAAACGGGACGATATATGAGTAAAGTGTGTGTAAAGATTTTAAAAGAATGATATGAATTATTTCGTTGGAACTGGATTTGCATCTCACATTCAGCACTATTGATACATATTAAAGCGAGGCAAGGCAACACTTGGAAAACAATTTTTTTGAATATGCATGCTTTCCTCAGCAACGAAAGTAAACGCAACAGGTGTTGTGCTGGAAGTGTTCATTACTTATTTATAAGGACAGCAAAGTTATTAAAATATTTGTAACTTATATTGCTTCGAATTTAATGTTTTTGTTAACATAGTTCTTTTACTCGCATTGCACGTGCCTTATAACAGAACCCTACTAAAAAAGAAGTAAAGAGTTTTATATTTTATTTAAAGAACACAGCCTGAAACAACCAAAGAAATGCATGTCTTACAAATCAATTTATGCTACAAAGCAAATCCAAATAAAATAGAATTAAAATACATGTTTTACTTAAAATTGGAAGTTTAGTTCTTCTAATATATCTCATGTACTTCGGAGCATAAAAATAATCACTAGTAACAATGTAATAAAAAAGAAAGAAAGAAAGATAGATAGAAAGAAAGAAAGCCTTAGGAGCGAGCGAAAAAGGAAGTAGGAATAGAATGTAACATTGCTATTAGAACATACTATGCATGTCAAGCTATTAATAATTGTAGTATAATGAAATTTCCAATTTTGCACCATTTTCTATTTAACTGTTTAAAAACGTTATACATTTTCATTGCTCTGTTTTAACTTATTTTATACACCTGATATTCTGTTTAAGTGTCTATATATTTGAGTAAAATGCTAACTTTTTTGGGCAAATAAAATAGAAAACCAACGACGATTTAGCCCCTTAGGGTCTGATATTCATTTCGAAACATAACTTGTTTTTTTTTTTTTGTAAAAAGACAATATTATGAATTATTAAAATGTTATCAGTAAAGTGTATAGTGATATTGGCTATAATATACAGTCATGGAAATCTCTGAAAGCAATTATGTATTATTGCCTAGCTTCCAACATACATAAATATATATTCAATTTATTTATGGAAATATTTATCTTCTTTTCTTTATCTGATTATCAACCTATGAGATTTGGCAAGAAATACGTTAAATTTTGAATTTTTACCAACATAAATTCGAAACAGAACATTTGTCTTCTGCCGCATTTCAAAAAAATAAAATATTCTCAAAACACTCGATGGAGGAGACGCAATTTTGAGGAACAATCGATAAAAATAAGAATGGGTGGGTGCCACTGCTGTTATCCAATAAAGATTTATTATATTATTATATAATTCCATGCTTTAAGAATATGTTATTGTTTAAATATAACCAATAAAGTTCCCGAAATAGGGCATATTTTTCCTTTTACAAAGAATGCTACAGCAAAATATTTCAAATATGTGCAATATTCTTAATTAACACCATTCTGTCTGACATACCGATTTCATATCCTTTATTAAACAGTAATGAAATTAATCGTTCCGAAATTATTTTGCTTAAAACTCTCATAAAAAGTTTCCTCATGTTAAAATTTGGCGCTTTAATCCTTACAACATTAGGAATTTCAAAGCTTGAAAAACATTTCCACTGTTATTGAAATGCATAAGCTTGAGTAATTAATGTTTTAAAATAAGAAAATTAGAAAATATTTTACTGTCTTTCTACTTTGGTTAAAAATTACTAGAGATAGTCATGTTGGAGGTGGCATTTATGGATGGGGAATGCCCACAAGTTATGTTGGTTGGGTGCGATTGCTATTTCTGTGCATATATAACAATGGTTATCATAGAAATATTTTCATCAACATGTTAATATTTCATAAATGCCAACCTGAATTTATAGTTACATGTGCAGTTCTAAGAAATAACCTCGAAATTGGATTGGTGTCTTAAACTTATATATTGAAATTGTTGAAATATGCATTGTACAGGAAATATATGTATATATATATATATATATATATATATATACATGGTTATATTTTCATTTGTACGATATATTTAACAATGAATTATATTTTTAATATAATAATGCCTAACCGATTTACACTCATGTGCTTCATCAGACATACAATAACACAATTTACTAAGTTGATTTGATGTCTTCAATTACGTTTGAAAAATTGTTTGAAATACCAATTCTGGAGTCAGTAATTATGGACGGAAAATCCCCAAAAGGCAAAGGCGGTAGTTCCAAAGATTTTTAAATGAATATACCACAATTGTTATTGGTGAAATAATTTCTCCAGCATATGTTATTTATTCAAAGGATTATATATGATTTCCAATTTACATGTGAACCACATAAACATGGCTTGAATATAAAATTGAATGCTCCACAAAGGTGCGATTTGATCTAATGAAGAACTATAGCAGTTATATAAATAAATAGTGCTTCATTTTCCAATTGGGGTTCATATAATCGCCACTGACATTCACACCGTCATTATTACGCATATAATTCACCTACGATTACAATGGATATAGGTCTATCTCACAGTTTCCATAAAAGTAGAAATTGCTTTGTGTCATATTATAAATATTAAAAAGGGGGGAAAAGTCATCATTGAGGCGATATTCCCGGAAGGTGGATAGCCACAGTTAATGGCGGGAGGGTGCCATTGCAATTCCTATACAAATTTAGTGTTTCAAATCAATTCCTTCGCACATGCTATTGTTTCAATAGTGCCAAAATGATTTTCAAATTACATGTGCATCTCCTTAAAAATTATAAGTGGTGGAATAGTGTTTTCATTTATAGGGGAAATCGACATATCTGTTTTCAGTAAATCCTGAGTTTGAACAAACAAATATGTATCAAAATGTGCGATATAATCGTCACTGCATTTCCAATTTTCACATGTTTTCCATATAAATTGGCTGGTTCAAAGCAAATTGAAAATGATGAGGTTGAAATCTATCTTCAGCACATGCTATTGTTTCAATAGAGCTAATATGTTTTTCACATTACATGTGCAGTTCTTAAGTATGACCTTGTAAATGAAATTGTGTCTTCGACTAATATGGAAACTGGAGCAATAAGCACTATATGAGCTATAAATAAACAGAACATTGTTTTCATTTGGAGATGCTATATTCTCTACTGTAATTCACATCGAGATTTTAAGCACATTATTCCCCTACTATATCATTGGATATAGTTATATCTGTAGCTCCAATAAATGTGCAAATGGTTTGGCGTCATCTCATAAATTTTAAAAAAACGGTGTGATAATTTCATCTTGGAGGCGATATTCGCGGACGGTGGATCGCCACAGTTAATGGCGGGAGGGTGCCATTGCAATTCCTATAAAAATTTAGTGTTTGAAATCAATTCCTTCGCACATGCTATTGTTTCAATAGTGCCAAAACGATTTTCAAATTACATGTGCAACTCCATAAAAATTATAACTGACGGAATCGTGCATTCCATTCAAGTGGAAAAGGACATATATTTTTTCACTAAGTATGGACATACAATTGTGCATCAAAATGTGCGAAACTATCTTCACTGCATTTCCATTTTTCAAATGTTTCAATATTAATTGGCTGGTTCAAAGGAAATTGAAAATGTTGTGGTTGAAATCTATCTTCAGCACATGCTATTGTTTCAATAGAGCTAATATGTTTTTCACATTACATGTGCATTTCTTTAGTATGACCTTGTAAATGAAATTGTGTCTTCGACTAATATGGAAACTGGAGCCATAAGCACTATATGAGCTATAAATAAACAGAACACTGTTTTCAATTGGAGATGCTATATTCTCTAGTGTAATTCACATCAAGATTTTAAGCAATTTATTCCCCTACTATATCATTGAATATAGTTATATCTGATAGTTCCAATAAATGTGCAAATGGTTTGGCGTCATCTCATAAATTTTAAAAAAAAGGTGTGATAATTTCATCTTGGAGGCGATATTCGCGGACGGTGGATCGCCACAGTTAATGGCGGGAGGGTGCCATTGCAATTCCTATACAAATTTAGTGTTTGAAATCAATTCCTTCGCACATGCTATTGTTTCAATAGTGCCAAAACGATTTTCAAATTACATGTGCAACTCCTTAAAAATTATAAGTGATGGAATAGTGCATTCCATTTATAGTGGAAATGGACATATATTTTTTCATAAAATTCTTAGTATGGACATATAATTATGCATCCAAATGTGCGAAACTATCTTCACTGCATTTCCATTTATCAAATGTTTCAATATTCATTGGCTGGTTCAAAGGAAATTGAAAATGTTGAGGTTGAAATCTATCTTCAGCACATGCTATTGTTTCAATAGAGCTAATATGTGTTTCACATTACATGTGCAGTTCTTAAGTATGACCTTGTAAATGAAATTGTGTCTTCGACTAATATGGAAACTGGAGCAATAAGCAGTATATGAGCTATAAATAAACAGAACATTGTTTTCAATTGGAGATGCTATATTCTCTGCTGTAATTCACATCGAGATTTTAAGCACATTATTCCCCTACTATATCATTGGATATAGTTATTTCTGATAGTTCCAATAAATGTGCAAATGGTTTGGCGTCATCTCATAAATTTTAAAAAAAAAGGTGTGATAATTTCATCTTGGAGGCGATATTCGCGGACGGTGGATCGCCACAGTTAATGGCGGGAGGGTGCCATTGCAATTCCTATACAAATTTAGTGTTTGAAATCAATTCCTTCGCACATGCTATTGTTTCAATAGTGCCAAAACGATTTTCAAATTACATGTGCAACTCCTTATAAATTATAAGTGATGGAATAGTGCATTCCATTTATAGTGGAAATGGACATATATTTTTTCATAAAATTCTAAGTATGGACGTAGAATTATGCATCAAAATGTGCGAAACTATCTTCACTGCATTTCCATTTTTCAAATGTTTCAATATTAATTAAATGGTTCAAAGGAAATTGAAAATGTGTAGGTTGAAATCTATCTTCAGCACATGCTATTGTTTCAATAGAGCTAATATGTTTTTCACATTACATGTGCAGTTCTTAAGTATGACCTTGTAAATGAAATTGTGTCTTCGACTAATATGGAAACTGGAGCCATAAGCACTATATGAGCTATAAATAAACAGAACATTGTTTTCAATTGGAGATGCTATATTCTCTAGTGTAATTCACATCAAGATTTTAAGCAATTTATTCCCCTACTATATCATTGAATATAGTTATATCTGATAGTTCCAATAAATGTGCAAATGGTTTGGCGTCATCTCATAAATTTTAGAAAAAAGGTGTGATAATTTCATCTTGGAGGCGATATTCGCGGACGGTGGATCGCCACAGTTAATGGCGGGAGGGTGTCATTGCAATTCCTATACAAATTTAGTGTTTGAAATCAATTCCTTCGCACATGCTATTGTTTCAAAAGCGCCAAAACGATTTTCAAATTACATGTGCAACTCCTTAAAAATTATAAGTGATGGAACAGTGCATTCCATTTAGAGTGAAGATGGACATATATTTTTTCATAAAATTCTAAGTATGGACATACAATTATGCATCAAAATGTGCGAAACTATCTTCACTGCATTTCCATGTTTCAAATGTTTCAATATTAATTGACTGGTTCAAAGGAAATTGAAAATGTTTAGGTTGAAATCTATCTTCAGCACATGCTATTGTTTCAATAGAGCCAATATGTTTTTCACATTACATGTGCAGTTCTTAAGTATGACCTTGTAAATGAAATTGTGTCTTCGACTAATATGGAAACTGGAGCAATAAGCACTATATGAGCTATAAATAAACAGAACATTGTTTTCAATTGGAGATGCTATATTCTCTACTGTAATTCACATCGAGATTTTAAGCACATTATTCCCCTACTATATCATTGGATATAGTTATATCTGATAGTTCCAATAAATGTGCAAATGGTTTGGCGTCAACTCATAAATTTTAAAAAAAAGGTGTGATAATTTCATCTTGGAGGCGATATTCGCGGACGGTGGATCGCCACAGTTAATGGCGGGAGGGTGCCATTGCAATTCCTATACAAATTTAGTGTTTGAAATCAATTCCTTCGCACATGCTATTGTTTCAATAGTGCCAAAACGATTTTTTAATTACATGTGCAACACCTTAAAAATTATAAGTGATGGAATAGTGCATTCCATTCAAGTGGAAAAGGACATATATTTTTTCACTAAGTATGGACATACAATTATGCATCAAAATGTGCAAAACTATCATCACTGCATATCCATTTTTCAAATGTTTCAATATTCATTGGCTGGTTCAAAGGAAATTGAAAATGTTGAGGGTGAAATCTATCTTCAGCACATGCTATTGTTTCAATAGAGCTAATATGTTTTTCACATTACATGTGCAGTTCTTAAGTATGACCTTGTAAATGAAATTGTGTCTTCGACTAATATGGAAACTGGATAAGTAAGGACTATATGAGCTATAAATAAACAGAACACTGTTTTCAATTGGAGATGCTATATTCTCTGCTGTAATTCACATCGAGATTTTAAGCACATTACTCCCCTACTATTTCATTGGATATAGTTATATCTGATAGTTCCAATGAATGTGCAAATGGTTTGGCGTCATCTCATAAATTTTGAAAAAAAAGGTGTGATAATTTCATCTTGGAGGCGATATTCGCGGACGGTGGATCGCCACAGTTAATGGCGGGAGGGTGCCATTGCAATTCCTATACAAATTTAGTGTTTGAAATCAATTCCTTCGCACATGCTATTGTTTCAATAGTGCCAAAACGATTTTCAAATTACATGTGCAACTCCTTAAAAATTATAAATGATGCAATAGTGCATTCCATTTATAGTGGAAATAGACATATATTTTTTCATAAAATTCTAAGTATAGCCATACAATTATGCATCAAAATGTGCGAAACTATCTTCACTGCATTTCCATTTTTCAAATGTTTCAATATTAATTGGCTGGTTCAAAGGAAATTGAAAATGTTGAGGTTGAAATCTATCTTCAGCACATGCTATTGTTTCAATAGAGCTAATATGTTTTTCACATTACATGTGCAGTTCTTAAGTATGACCTTGTAAATGAAATTGTGTCTTCGACTAATATGGAAACTGGAGCAATAAGACTATATGAGATATAAATAAACAAAACAATATTTTCAATTGGAGATGCTATATTCTCTACTGTAATTCACATCGAGATTTTAAGCACATTATTCCCCTACTATATCATTGGATATAGTTATATCTGATAGTTCCAATGAATGTGCAAATGGTTTGACGTCATCTCATAAATTTTAAAAAAAAGGTGTGATAATTTCATCTTGGAGGCGATATTCGCGGACGGTGGATCGCCACAGTTAATGGCGGGAGGTAGCCATTGCAATTCCTATACAAATTTAGTGTTTGAAATCAATTCCTTCGCACATGCTATTGTTTCAATAGTGCCAAAACGATTTTCAAATTACATGTGCAACTCCTTAAAAATTATAAGTGATGGAATAGTGCATTCCATTTATAGTGGAAATGGACATATATTTTTTCATAAAATTCTAAGTATGGACATACAATTATGCATCAAAATGTGCGAAACTATCTTCACTGCATTTCCAATTTTGACATGTTTCAATATTAATTGGCTGGTTCTAAGGAAATTGAAAATGTTGAGGTTGAAATCTATCTTCAGCACATGCTATTGTTTCAATAGAGCTAATAGGTTTTTCACATTACATGTGCAGTTCTTAAGTATGACCTTGTAAATGAAATTGTGACTTCGACTAATATGGAAACTGGAGCAATAAGACTATATGAGCTATCAATAAAGAGAACAATGTTTTCAATTGGAGATGCTATATTCTCTACTGTAATTCACATCGAGATTTTAAGCACATAATTCGCCTACTATATCATTGGATGTAGTTATATCTGATAGTTCCAATAAATGTACAAATGGTTTGGCGTCATCTCATAAATTTTAAAAAAAAAAAGCTGTGATAATTTCATCTTGGAGGCGATATTCGCGGACGGTGGATCGCCACAGTTAATGGCGGGAGGGTGCCATTGCAATTCCTATATAAATTTAGTGTTTGAAATATTCCTTCGCACATGCTATTGTTTCAATAGTGCCAAAACGATTTTCAAATTACATGTGCAACTCCTTAAAAATTATAAATGATGCAATAGTGCATTCCATTTATAGTGGAAATAGACATATATTTTTTCATAAAATTCTAAGTATAGCCATACAATTATGCATCAAAATGTGCGAAACTATCTTCACTGCATTTCCATTTTTCAAATGTTTCAATATTAATTGGCTGGTTCAAAGGAAATTGAAAATGTTGAGGTTGAAATCTATCTTCAGCACATGCTATTGTTTCAATAGAGCTAATATGTTTTTCACATTACATGTGCAGTTCTTAAGTATGACCTTGTAAATGAAATTGTGTCTTCGACTAATATGGAAACTGGAGCAATAAGACTATATGAGATATAAATAAACAGAACAATATTTTCAATTGGAGATGCTATATTCTCTACTGTAATTCACATCGAGATTTTAAGCACATTATTCCCCTACTATATCATTGGATATAGTTATATCTGATAGTTCCAATGAATGTGCAAATGGTTTGGCGTCATCTCATAAATTTTAAAAAAAAGGTGTGATAATTTCATCTTGGAGGCGATATTCGCGGACGGTGGATCGCCACAGTTAATGGCGGGAGGTAGCCATTGCAATTCCTATACAAATTTAGTGTTTGAAATCAATTCCTTCGCACATGCTATTGTTTCAATAGTGCCAAAACGATTTTCAAATTACATGTGCAACTCCTTAAAAATTATAAGTGATGGAATAGTGCATTCCATTTATAGTGGAAATGGACATATATTTTTTCATAAAATTCTAAGTATGGACATACAATTATGCATCAAAATGTGCGAAACTATCTTCACTGCATTTCCAATTTTGACATGTTTCAATATTAATTGGCTGGTTCTAAGGAAATTGAAAATGTTGAGGTTGAAATCTATCTTCAGCACATGCTATTGTTTCAATAGAGCTAATAGGTTTTTCACATTACATGTGCAGTTCTTAAGTATGACCTTGTAAATGAAATTGTGACTTCGACTAATATGGAAACTGGAGCAATAAGACTATATGAGCTATCAATAAAGAGAACAATGTTTTCAATTGGAGATGCTATATTCTCTACTGTAATTCACATCGAGATTTTAAGCACATAATTCGCCTACTATATCATTGGATGTAGTTATATCTGATAGTTCCAATAAATGTACAAATGGTTTGGCGTCATCTCATAAATTTAAAAAAAAAAAAGCTGTGATAATTTCATCTTGGAGGCGATATTCGCGGACGGTGGATCGCCACAGTTAATGGCGGGAGGGTGCCATTGCAATTCCTATATAAATTTAGTGTTTGAAATATTCCTTCGCACATGCTATTGTTTCAATAGTGCCAAAACGATTTTCAAATTACATGTGCAACTCCTTAAAAATTATAAGTGATGGAATAGTGCATTCCATTTATAGTGGAAAGGGACATATATTTTTTCATAAAATTCTAAGTATGGACATAGAATTATGCATCAAAATGTGCGAAACTATCTTCACTGCATTTCCATTTTTCAAATATTTCAATATTAATTGGCTGGTTCAAAGGAAATTGAAAATGTTGAGGTTGAAATCTATCTTCAGCACATGCTATTGTTTCAATAGAGCTAATATGTTTTTCACATTACATGTGCAGTTCTTAAGCATGACCTTGTAAATGAAATTGTGTCTTCGACTAATATGGAAACTGGAGCAATAAGCACTATATGAGCTATAAATAAACAGAACATTGTTTTCAATTGGAGAAGCTATATTCTCTGCTGTAATTCACATCGAGATTTAAAGCACATTATTCCCCTACTATATCATTGGATATATTTATATCTGATAGTTCCAATAAATGTGCAAACAGTTTGGCGTCATCTCATAAATTTTAAAAAAAAAGGTGTGATAATTTCATCTTGGAGGCGATATTCGCGGACGGTGGATCGACACAGTTAATGGCGGGAGGGTGCCATTGCAATTCCTATACAAATTTAGTGTTTGAAATCAATTCCTTCGCACATGCTATTGTTTCAATAGTGCCAAAACGATTTTCAAATTACATGTGCAACTCCTTAAAAATTATAACTGATGGAATAGTGCATTCCATTCAAGTGGAAAAGGACATATATTTTTTCACTAAGTATGGACATACAATTATGCATCAAAATGTGCGAAACTATCTTCACTGCATTAACATTTTTCAAATGTTTCAATATTAATTGGCTGGTTCAAAGCAAATTGAAAATGATGAGGTTGAAATCTATCTTCAGCACATGCTATTGTTTCAATAGAGCCAATATGTTTTTCACATTACATGTGCAGTTCTTAAGTATGACCTTGTAAATGAAATTGTGTCTTCGACTAATATGGAAACTGGAGCAATAAACACTATATGAGCTATAAATAAACAGAACATTGTTTTCAATTGGAGATGCTATATTCTCTGCTGTAAATCACATCGAGTTTTTAAGCACATTATTCCCCTACTATATCATTGGATATAGTTATATCTGAAAGGCCCAATAAATGTGCATATGGATTGGCGTCATCTCATAAATTTTGAAAAAAAAGGTGTGATAATTTCATCTTGGAGGCGATATTCGCGGACGGTGGATCGCCACAGTTAATGGCGGGAGGGTACCATTGCAATTCCTATACAAATTTAGTGTTTGAAATCAATTCCTTCGCACATGCTATTGTTTCAATAGTGCCAAAACGATTTTCAAATTACATGTGCAACTCCTTAAAAATTATAAGTGATGGAACAGTGCATTCCATTTAGAGTGAAGATGGACATATATTTTTTCACTAAGTGTGGACATACAATTATGCATCAAAATGTGCGAAACTATCTTCACTGCATTTCCATGTTTCAAATGTTTCAATATTCATTGGCTGGTTCAAAGGAAATTGAAAATGTTGAGGTTGAAATCTATCTTCAGCACATGCTATTGTTTCAATAGAGCTAATACGTTTTTCACATTACATGTGCAGTTCTTAAGTATGACCTTGTAAATGAAATTGTGTCTTCGACTAATATGGAAACTGGAGAAATAAGCACTATATGAGCTATAAATAAACAGAACACTGTTTTCAATTGGAGATGCTATATTCTCTGCTGTAATTCACATCGAGATTTTAAGCACATTATTCCCCTACTATATCATTGGATATAGTTATATCTGATAGTTCCAATGAATGTGCAAATGGTTTGGCGTCATCTCATAAATTTTAAAAAAAAGGTGTGATAATTTCATCTTGGAGGCGATATTCGCGGACGGTGGATCGCCGCAGTTAATGGCGGGAGGGTGCCATTGCAATTCCTAAACAAATTTGGTGTTTGAAATCAATTCCTTCGCACATGCTATTGTTTCAATAGTGCCAAAACGATTTTCAAATTACATGTGCAACTCCTTAAAAATTATAAGTGATGGAATAGTGCATTCCATTTATAGTGGAAATGGACATATATTTTTTCATAAAATTCTAAGTATGGACATTCAATTATGCATCAAAATGTGCGAAACTATCTTCACTGCATTTCCATTTTTCAAATGTTTCAATATTAATTGGCTGGTTCAAAGGAAATTGAAAATGTTGAGGTTGAAATCTATCTTCAGCACATGCTATTGTTTCAATAGAGCTAATATGTTTTTCACATTACATGTGCAGTTCTTAAGTATGACCTTGTAAATAAAATTGTGTCTTCGACTAATATGGAAACTGGAGCAATAAGCACTATATGAGCTATAAATATACAGAACATTGATTTCAATTGGAGATGCTGTATTCTCTACTGTAATTCACATCAATTTTAAGCACATTATTCCTCTACTATATCATTGGATATAGTTATATCTGATAGTTCCAATAAATGTGCAAACAGTTTGGCGTCATCTCATAAATTTTAAAAAAAAAGGTGTGATAATTTCATCTTGGAGGCGATATTCGCGGACGGTGGATCGCCACAGGTAATGGCGGGAGGGTGCCATTGCAATTCCTATACACATTTAGTGCTTGAAATCAATTCCTTCGCACATGCTATTGATTGAATAGTGCCAAAACGATTTTCAAATTACATGTGCAACTCCTTAAAAATTATCAATGATGGAATAGTGCATTCCATTTAAGGTGAAGATGGACATATAATTTTTCATAAAATTCTAAGTATGGACATACAATCATGCATCAAAATGTGCGAAACTATCTTCACTGCATTTCCATGTTTCAAATGTTTCAATATTAATTGACTGGTTCAAAGAAATTGAAAATGTTTAGGGTGAAATCTATCTTCAGCACATGCTATTGTTTCAATAGAGTCAATATGTTTTTCACATTACATGTGCAGTTCTTAAGTATGACCTTGTAAATGAAATTGTGTCTTCGACTAATATGGAAACTGGAGCAATAAGCACTATATGAGCTATAAATAAACAGAACATTGTTTTCAATTGGAGATGCTATACTCTCTACTGTAATTCACATCGAGATTTTAAGCACATTATTCCCCTACTATATCATTGGATATAGTTATCTCTGATAGTTCCAATAAATGTGCAAATGGTTTGGCGTCATCTCATAAATTTTAGAAAAAAGGTGTGATAATTTCATCTTGGAGGCGATATTCGCGGACGGTGGATCGCCACAGTTAATGGCGGGAGGGTGCCATTGCAATTCCTATACAAATTTAGTGTTTGAAATCAATTCCTTCGCACATGCTATTGTTCAATAGTGCCAAAACGATTTTCAAATTACATGTGCAACTCCTTAAAAATTATAACTGATGGAATAGTGCATTCCATTCAAGTGGAAAAGGACATATATTTTTTCACTAAGTATGGACATACAATTATGCATCAAAATGTGCGAAACTATCTTCACTGCATTAACATTTTTCAAATGTTTCAATATTAATTGGCTGGTTCAAAGCAAATTGAAAATGATGAGGTTGAAATCTATCTTCAGCACATGCTATTGTTTCAATAGAGCCAATATGTTTTTCACATTACATGTGCAGTTCTTAAGTATGACCTTGTAAATGAAATTGTGTCTTCGACTAATATGGAAACTGGAGCAATAAGCACTATATGAGCTATAAATAAACAGAACATTGTTTTCAATTGGAGATGCTATATTCTCTGCTGTAAATCACATCGAGTTTTTAAGGACATTATTCCCCTACTATATCATTGGATATAGTTATATCTGAAAGGCCCAATAAATGTGCATATGGTTTGGCGTCATCTCATAAATTTTGAAAAAAAAGGTGTGATAATTTCATCTTGGAGGCGATATTCGCGGACGGTGGATCGCCACAGTTAATGGCGGGAGGGTGCCATTGCAATTCCTATACAAATTTACGATTTGAAATCAATTCCTTCGCACATGCTATTGTTTCAAAGGTGCCAAAACGATTTTCAAATTACATGTGCAACTCCTTAAAAATTATAAGTGATGGAACAGTGCATTCCATTTAGAGTGAAGATGGACATATATTTTTTCATAAAATTCTAAGTTGGACATACAATTATGCATCAAAATGTGCGAAACTATCTTCACTGCATTTCCATGTTTCAAATGTTTCAATATTAATTGACTGGTTCAAAGAAATTGAAAATGTTTAGGTTGAAATCTATCTTCAGCACATGCTATTGTTTCAATAGAGCCAATATGTTTTTCACATTACATGTGCAGTTCTTAAGTATGACCTTGTAAATGAAATTGTGTCTTCGACTAATATGGAAACTGGAGCAATAAGCACTATATGAGCTATAAATAAACAGAACATTGTTTTCAATTGGAGATGCTATATTCTCTGCTGTAAATCACATCGAGTTTTTAAGCACATTATTCCCCTACTATATCAATGGATATAGTTATATCTGAAAGTTCCAATAAATGTGCATATGGTTTGGCGTCATCTCATAAATTTTAAAAAAAAAGGTGTGATAATTTCATCTTGGAGGCGATATTCGCGGACGGTGGATCGCCACAGGTAATGGCGGGAGGGTGCCATTGCAATTCCTATACAAATTTAGTGCTTGAAATCATTCCTTCGCACATGCTATTGTTTCAATAGTGCCAAAACGATTTTCAAATTACATGTGCAACTCCTTAAAAATTATCAATGATGGAATAGTGCATTCCATTTAAGGTGAAGATGGACATATAATTTTTCATAAAATTCTAAGTATGGACATACAATCATGCATCAAAATGTGCGAAACTATCTTCACTGCATTTCCATGTTTCAAATGTTTCAATATTAATTGACTGGTTCAAAGAAATTGAAAATGTTTAGGTTGAAATCTATCTTCAGCACATGCTATTGTTTCAATAGAGCCAATATGTTTTTCACATTACATGTGCAGTTCTTAAGTATGACCTTGTAAATGAAATTGTGTCTTCGACTAATATGGAAACTGGAGCAATAAGCACTATATGAGCTATAAATAAACAGAACATTGTTTTCAATTGGAGATGCTATACTCTCTACTGTAATTCACATCGAGATTTTAAGCACATTATTCCCCTACTATATCATTGGATATAGTTATCTCTGATAGTTCCAATAAATGTGCAAATGGTTTGGCGTCATCTCATAAATTTTAGAAAAAAGGTGTGATAATTTCATCTTGGAGGCGATATTCGCGGACGGTGGATCGCCACAGTTAATGGCGGGAGGGTGCCATTGCAATTCCTATACAAATTTAGTGTTTGAAATCAATTCCTTCGCACATGCTATTGTTTCAATAGTGCCAAAACGATTTTCAAATTACATGTGCAACCCCTTAAAAATTATAACTGATGGAATAGTGCATTCCATTCAAGTGGAAAAGGACATATATTTTTTCACTAAGTATGGACATACAATTATGCATCAAAATGTGCGAAACTATCTTCACTGCATTAACATTTTTCAAATGTTTCAATATTAATTGGCTGGTTCAAAGCAAATTGAAAATGATGAGGTTGAAATCTATCTTCAGCACATGCTATTGTTTCAATAGAGCCAATATGTTTTTCACATTACATGTGCAGTTCTTAAGTATGACCTTGTAAATGAAATTGTGTCTTCGACTAATATGGAAACTGGAGCAATAAGCACTATATGAGCTATAAATAAACAGAACATTGTTTTCAATTGGAGATGCTATATTCTCTGCTGTAAATCACATCGAGTTTTTAAGGACATTATTCCCCTACTATATCATTGGATATAGTTATATCTGAAAGGCCCAATAAATGTGCATATGGTTTGGCGTCATCTCATAAATTTTGAAAAAAAAGGTGTGATAATTTCATCTTGGAGGCGATATTCGCGGACGGTGGATCGCCACAGTTAATGGCGGGAGGGTGCCATTGCAATTCCTATACAAATTTACGATTTGAAATCAATTCCTTCGCACATGCTATTGTTTCAAAGGTGCCAAAACGATTTTCAAATTACATGTGCAACTCCTTAAAAATTATAAGTGATGGAACAGTGCATTCCATTTAGAGTGAAGATGGACATATATTTTTTCATAAAATTCTAAGTTGGACATACAATTATGCATCAAAATGTGCGAAACTATCTTCACAGCATTTCCATGTTTCAAATGTTTCAATATTAATTGACTGGTTCAAAGAAATTGAAAATGTTTAGGTTGAAATCTATCTTCAGCACATGCTATTGTTTCAATAGAGCCAATATGTTTTTCACATTACATGTGCAGTTCTTAAGTATGACCTTGTAAATGAAATTGTGTCTTCGACTAATATGGAAACTGGAGCAATAAGCACTATATGAGCTATAAATAAACAGAACATTGTTTTCAATTGGAGATGCTATATTCTCTACTGTAATTCACATCGAGATTTTAAGCACATTATTCCCCTACTATATCATTGGATATAGTTATATCTGATAGTTCCAATAAATGTGCATATGGTTTGCCGTCTTCTCATAAATTTAAAAAAAAAGGTGTGATAATTTCATCTTGGAGGCGATATTCGCGGACGGTGGATAGCCACAGTTAATGGCCCGAGGGTGCCATTGCAATTCCTATACAAATTTAGTGTTTGAAATCAATTCCTTCGCACATGCTATTGTTTCAATAGTGCCAAAACGATTTTCAAATTACATGTGACACTCCTTAAAAATTATAAGTGATGGAACAGTGCATTCCATTTAGAGTGAAGATGGACATATATTTTTTCATAAAATTCTAAGTATGGACATACAATTATGCATCAAAATGTGCGAAACTATCTTCACTGCATTTCCATGTTTCAAATGTTTCAATATTAATTGACTGGTTCAAAGGAAATTGAAAATGTTTAGGTTGAAATCTATCTTCAGCACATGCTATTGTTTCAATAGAGCCAATATGTTTTTCACATTACATGTGCAGTTCTTAAGTATGACCTTGTAAATGAAATTGTGTCTTCGACTAATATGGAAACTGGAGCAATAAGCACTATATGAGCTATAAATAAACAGAACATTGTTTTCAATTGGAGATGCTATATTCTCTACTGTAATTCACATCGAGATTTTAAGCACATTATTCCCCTACTATATCATTGAATATAGTTATATCTGATAGTTCCAATAAATGTGCAAATGGTTTGGCGTCAACTCATAAATTTTAAAAAAAAGGTGTGATAATTTCATCTTGGAGGCGATATTCGCGGACGGTGGATCGCTACAGTTAATGGCGGGAGGGTGCCATTGCAATTCCTATACAAATTTAGTGTTTGAAATCAATTCCTTCGCACATGCTATTGTTTCAATAGTGCCAAAACGATTTTTTAATTACATGTGCAACACCTTAAAAATTATAAGTGATGGAATAGTGCATTCCATTCAAGTGGAAAAGGACATATATTTTTTCACTAAGTATGGACATACAATTATGCATCAAAATGTGCAAAACTATCATCACTGCATATCCATTTTTCAAATGTTTCAATATTCATTGGCTGGTTCAAAGGAAATTGAAAATGTTGAGGGTGAAATCTATCTTCAGCACATGCTATTGTTTCAATAGAGCTAATATGTTTTTCACATTACATGTGCAGTTCTTAAGTATGACCTTGTAAATGAAATTGTGTCTTCGACTAATATGGAAACTGGAGCAGGAAGGACTATATGAGCTATAAATAAACAGAACACTGTTTTCAATTGGAGATGCTATATTCTCTGCTGTAATTCACATCGAGATTTTAAGCACATTATTCCCCTACTATATCATTGGATATAGTTATATCTGATAGTTCCAATGAATGTGCAAATGGTTTGGCGTCATCTCATAAATTTTAAAAAAAAGGTGTGATAATTTCATCTTGGAGGCGATATTCGCGGACGGTGGATCGCCACAGTTAATGGCGGGAGGGTGCCATTGCAATTCCTAAACAAATTTGGTGTTTGAAATCAATTCCTTCGCACATGCTATTGTTTCAATAGTGCCAAAACGATTTTCAAATTACAATGTGCAACTCCTTAAAAATTATCAATGATGGAATAGTGCATTCCATTTAAGGTGAAGATGGACATATAATTTTTCATAAAATTCTAAGTATGGACATACAATTATGCATCAAAATGTGCGAAACTATCATCACTGCATTTCCATTTTTCAAATGTTTCAATATTAATTGGCTGGTTCAAAGGAAATTGAAAATGTTGAGGTTGAAATCTATCTTCAGCACATGCTATTGTTTCAATAGAGCTAATATGTTTTTCACATTACATGTGCAGTTCTTAAGCATGACCTTGTAAATGAAATTGTGTCTTCGACTAATATGGAAACTGGAGCAATAAGCACTATATGAGCTATAAATAAACAGAAAATTGTTTTCAATTGGAGATACTATACTCTCTACTGTAATTCACATCGAGATTTTAAGCACATTATTCCCATACTATATCATTGGATATAGTTATATCTGATAGTTCCAATAAATGTGCAAATGGTTTGGCGTCATCTCATAAATTTTAGAAAAAAGGTGTGATATATTCATCTTGGAGGCGATATTCGCGGACGGTGGATAGCCACAGTTAATGGCAGGAGGGTGCCATTGCAATTCCTATACAAATTTAGTGTTTGAAATCAATTCCTTCGCACATGCTATTGTTTCAATAGTGCCAAAACGATTTTCAAATTACATGTGCAACTCCTTAAAAATTATAAGTGATGGAATAGTGCATTCCATTCAAGTGGAAAAGGACATATATATTTTCACTAAGTATGGACATACAATTATGCATCAAAATGTGCGAAACTATCTTCACTGCATTTCCATTTTTCAAATGTTTCAATATTAATTGGCTGGTTCAAAGCAAATTGAAAATGATGAGGTTGAAATCTATCTTCAGCACATTTTATTGTTTCAATAGAGCCAATATGTTTTTCACATTACATGTGCAGTTCTTAAGTATGACCTTGTAAATGAAATTGTGTCTTCGACTAATATGGAAACTGGAGCAATAAGCACTATATGAGCTATAAATAAACAGAACATTGTTTTCAATTGGAGATGCTATATTCTCTGCTGTAAATCACATCGAGTTTTTAAGCACATTATTCCCCTACTATATCATTGGATATAGTTATATCTGATAGTTCCAATGAATGTGCAAATGGTTTGGCGTCATTTCATAAATTTTAAAAAAAAGGTGTGATAATTTCATCTTGGAGGCGATATTCGCGGACGGTGGATCGCCACAGTTAATGGCGGGAGGGTGCCATTGCAATTCCTATACAAATTTAGTGTTTGAAATCAATTCCTTCGCACATGCTATTGTTTCAATAGTGCCAAAACGATTTTCAAATTACATGTGCAACTCCTTAAAAATTATAAGTGATGGAATAGTGCATTCCATTTATAGTGGAAATGGACATATATTTTTTCATAAAATTCTAAGTATGGACATACAATTATGCATCAAAATGTGCGAAACTATCTTCACTGCATTTCCATTTTTCCAATGTTTCAATATTAATTGGCTGGTTCAAAGGAAATTGAAAATGTTGAGGTTGAAATCTATCTTCAGCACATGCTATTGTTTCAATAGAGCTAATATGCTTTTCACATTACATGTGCAGTTCTTAAGTATGACCTCGTAAATGAAATTGTGTCTTCGACTAATATGGAAACTGGAGCAATAAGCACTATATGAGCTATAAATATACAGAACATTGTTTTGAATTGGAGATGCTGTATTCTCTACTGTAATTCACATCGAGATTTTAAGCACATTATTCCCCTACTATATCATTGGATATAGTTATATCTGATAGTTCCAATAAATGTGCAAATGGTTTGGCGTCATCTCATAAATTTTAAAAAAAAGGTGTGATAATTTCATTTTGGAGGCGATATTCGCGGACGGTGGATCGCCACAGTTAATGGCGGGAGGGTGCCATTGCAATTCCTATACAAATTTAGTGTTTGAAATCAATTCCTTCGCACATGCTATTGTTTCAATAGTGCCAAAACGATTTTCAAATTACATGTGCAACTCCTTAAAAATTATAAGTGATGGAATAGTGCATTCCATTTATAGTGGAAATGGACATATATTTTTTCATAAAATTCTAAGTATGGACATACAATTATGCATCAAAATGTGCGAAACTATCTTCACTGCATTTCCATTTTTCAAATGTTTCAATATTAATTGGCTGGTTCAAAGCAAATTGAAAATGATGAGGTTGAAATCTATCTTCAGCACATGCTATTGTTTCAATAGAGCCAATATGTTTTTCACATTACATGTGCAGTTCTTAAGTATGACCTTGTAAATCAAATTGTGTCTTCGACTAATATGGAAACTGGAGCAATAAGCACTATATGAGCTATAAATAAACAGAACATTGTTTTCAATTGGAGATGCTATATTCTCTGCTGTAAATCACATCGAGTTTTTAAGCACATTATTCCCCTACTATATCATTGGATATAGTTATATCTGATAGTTCCAATAAATGTGCAAATGGTTTGGCGTCATTTCATAAATTTTAAAAAAAAGGTGTGATAATTTCATCTTGGAGGCGATATTCGCGGACGGTGGATCGCCACAGTTAATGGCGGGAGGGTGCCATTGCAATTCCTATACAAATTTAGTGTTTGAAATCAATTCCTTCACACATGCTATTGTTTCAATAGTGCGAAAACGATTTTCAAATTACATGTGCAACTCCTTAAAAATTATAAGTGATGGAATAGTGCATTCCAATTATAGTGGAAATGGACATATATTTTTTCATAAAATTCTAAGTATGGACATACAATTATGCATCCAAATGTGCGAAACTATCTTCACTGCATTTCCATTTTTCAAATGTTTCAATATTCATTGGCTGGTTCAAAGGAAATTGAAAATGTTGAGGTTGAAATCTATCTTCAGCACATGCTATTGTTTCAATAGAGCTAATATGTGTTTCACATTACATGTGCAGTTCTTAAGTATGACCTTGTAAATGAAATTGTGTCTTCGACTAATATGGAAACTGGAGCAATAAGCAGTATATGAGCTATAAATAAACAGAACATTGTTTTCAATTGGAGATGCTATATTCTCTACTGTAATTCACATCGAGATTTTAAGCCCATTATTCCCCTACTATATCATTGGTTATAGTTATATCTGATAGTTCCAATAAATGTGCAAATGGTTTGACGTCATCTCATAAATTTTAAAAAAAAGGTGTGATAATTTCATCTTGGAGGCGATATTCGCGGACGGTGGATCACCACAGTTAATGGCGGGAGGAGTGCCATTGCAATGCCTATACAAATTTAGTGTTTGATATCAATTCCTTCGCACATACTATTGTTTCAATAGTGCCAAAACGATTTTCAAATTACATGTGCAACTCCTTAAAAATTATAAGTGATGGAATAGTGCATTCCATTTATAGTGGAAATGGACATATATTTTTTTTAAATTCTAAGTATAGCCATACAATTATGAATCAAAATGTGCGAAACTATCTTCACTGCATTTCCATTTTCCAAATGTTTCAATATTAATTGGCTGGTTCAAAGGAAATTGAAAATGTTGAGGTTGAAATCTATCTTCAGCACATGCTATTGTTTCAATAGAGCTAATATGTTTTTCACATTACATGTGCAGTTCTTAAGCATGACCTCGTAAATGAAATTGTGTCTTCGACTAATATGGAAACTGGAGCAATAAGCACTATATCAGCTATAAAACAACAGAACCTTGTTTTCAATTGGAGATGCTATATTCTCTACTGTAATTCACATCGAGATTTTAAGCACATTATTCCCCTACTATATCATTGGATGTAGTTATATCTGATAGTTCCAATAAATGTGCAAATGGTTTGGCGTCATCTCATAAATTTTAAAAAAAAGGTGTGATAATTTCATCTTGGAGGCGATATTCGCGGACGGTGGATCGCCACAGTTAATGGCGGGAGGGTGCCATTGCAATTCCTATACAAATTTAGTGTTTGAAATCAATTCTCTCGCACATGCTATTGTTTCAATAGTGCCAAAACGATTTTCAAATTACATGTGACACTCCTGAAAAATTATAAGTGATGGAATAGTGCATTCCATTCAAGTGGAAAAGGACATATATTTTTTCACTAAGTATGGACTTACAATTATGCATCAAAATGTGCAAAACTATCTTCACTGCATATCCATTTTTCAAATGTTTCAATATTCATTGGCTGGTTCATAGGAAATTGGAAATGTTGAGGGTGAAATCTATCTTCAGCACATGATATTGTTTCAATAGAGCTAATATGTTTTTCACATTACATGTGCAGTTCTTAAGTATGACCTTGTAAATGAAATTGTCTTCGACTAATATGGAAACTGGAGCAGTAAGGACTATATGAGCTATAAATAAACAGAACATTGTTTTCAAATGGAGATGTTATATTCTCTGCTGTAATTCACATCGAGATTTTAAGCACATTATTCCCCTACTATATCATTGGATATAGTTATATCTGATAGTTCCAATGAATGTGCAAATGGTTTGGCGTCATCTCATAAATTTTAAAAAAAAGGTGTGATAATTACATCTTGGAGGTGATATTCGCGGACAGTGGATCGCCACAGTTAATGGCGGGAGGGTGCCATTGCAATTCCTATACAAATTTAGTGTTTGAAATCAATTCCTTCGCACATGATATTGTTTCAATAGTGCCAAAAAGATTTTCAAATTACATGTGCAACTCCTTAAAAATTATAAGTGATGGAATAGTGCATTCCATTTATAGTGGAAATGGGCATATATTTTTTCATAAAATTCTAAGTATGGACATACAATTATGCATCAAAATGTGCGAAACTATCTTCACTGCATTTCCATTTTTCAAATGTTTCAAAATTAATTGGCTGGTTCAAAGGAAATTGAAAATGTTGAGGTTGAAATCTATCTTCAGCACATGCTATTGTTTCAATAGAGCCAATATGTTTTTCACATTACATGTGCAGTTCTTAAGTATGACCTTGTAAATGAAATTGTGTCTTCGACTAATATGGAAACTGGAGCAATAAGCACTATATGAGCTATAAATAAACAGAACATTGTTTTCAATTGGAGATGCTATATTCTCTCCTGTAATTCACATCGAGATTTTAAGCCCATTATTCCCCTACTATATCATTGGTTATACTTATATCTGATAGTTCCAATAAATGTGCAAATGGTTTGACGTCATCTCATAAATTTTAAAAAAAAGGTGTGATAATTTCATCTTGGAGGCGATATTCGCGGACGGTGGATCACCACAGTTAATGGCGGGAGGAGTGCCATTGTAATTCCTATACAAATTTAGTGATTAATATCAATTCCTTCGCACATGCTATTGTTTCAATAGTGCCAAAACGATTTTCAAATTACATGTGCAACTCCTTAAAAATTATAAGTGATGGAATAGTGCATTCCATTTATAGTGGAAATGGACATATATTTTTTCAAAAATTCTAAGTATAGCCATACAATTATGCATCAAAATGTGCGAAACTATCTTCACTGCCTTTCCATTTTTCAAATGTTTCAATATTAATTGGCTGGTTCAAAGGAAATTGAAAATGTTGAGGTTGAAATCTATCTTCAGCAGATGCTATTGTTTCAATAGAGCTAATATGTTTTTCACATTACATGTGCAGTTCTTAATTATGACCTTGTAAATGAAATTGTGTCTTCGACTAATATGGAAACTGGAGCAATAAGCACTATATGAGCTATAAATAAACAGAACAATGTTTTCAATTGGAGATGCTATATTCTCTACTGTAATTCACATCGAGATTTTAAGCACATAATTCGCCTACTATATCATTGGATATAGTTATACCTGATAGTTGCAATGCAAATGGTTTGGCGTCATCTTATAAATTTTAAAAAAAAGGTGTGATAATTTCATCTTGGAGGCGATATTCGCGGACGGCGGATCGCCACAGTTAATGGCGGGAGGGTGCCATTGCAATTCCTATACAAAATTAGTATTTGAAATCAATTTCTTCGCACATGCTATTGTTTCAATAGTGCCAAAACGATTTTCAAATTACATGTGCAACTCCTTAAAAATTATAAGTGATGGAATAGTGCATTCCATTCAAGTGGAAAAGGACATATATTTTTTCACTAAGTATGGACATACAATTATGCATCAAAATGTGAAAATATATATCTGATAATTCCAATAAATGTGCAAATGTTTGGCGTCATCTCATAAATTTTAAAAACAAGGTGTGATAATTTCATCTTGAAGGCGATATTCGCGGACGGTGGATCGCCACAGTTAATGGCGGGAGGGTGCCATTGGAATTCCTATACAAATTTAGAGTTTGAAATCAATTCCTTTGCACATGCTATTGTTTCAATAGTGCCAAAACGATTTTCAAATTACATGTACAACTCCTTAAAAATTATAACTGATGGAATAGTGCATTCCATTTATAGTGGAAATGGACATATATTTTTTCATAAAATTCTAAGTATGGACATACAATTATGCATCAAAATGTGCGAAACTATCTTCACTGCATTTCCATTTTTCAAATGTTTCAATATGAATTGGCTGGTTCAAAGGAAATTGAAAATGTTGAGGTTGAAATCTATCTTTACACATGCTATTGTTTCAATAGAGCCAATATGTTTTTCACATTACATGTGCAGTTCTTAAGTATGACCTTGTAAATGAAATTGTGTCTTCGACTAATATGGAAACTGGAGCAATAAGCACTATATCAGCTATAAATAAACAGATCATTGTTTTCAATTGGAGATGCTATATTCTCTACTGTAATTCACATCGAGATTTTAAGCACAATATTCCCCTACTATATCATTGGATATAGTTATATCTGATAGTTCCAATAAATGTGCAAATGGTTTGGCGTCATCTCATAAATTTTAAAAAAAAAGGTGTGATAATTTCATCTTGGAGGCGATATTTGCGGACGGTGGATCGCCACAGTTAATGGCGGGAGGGTGCCATTGCAATTCCTATACAAATTTAGTGTTTGAAATCAATTCCTTCGCACATGCTATTGTTTCAATAGTGCCAAAACGATTTTCAAATTACATGTGCAACACCTTAAAAATTATAAGTGATGGAATAGTGCATTCCATTCAAGTGGTAAAGGACATATATTTTTTCACTAAGTATGGACATACAATTATGCATCATAATGTGCAAAACTATCATCACTGCATATCCATTTTTCAAATGTTTCAATATTCATTGGCTGGTTCAAAGGAAATTGAAAATCTTGAGGGTGAAATCTATTTTCAGCACATGCTATTGTTTCAATAGAGCTAATATGTTTTTCACATTACATGTGCAGTTCTTAAGTATGACCTTGTAAATGAAATTGTGTCTTCGACTAGTATGGAAACTGGAGCAGTAAGGACGATATGAGCTATAAATAAACAGAACACTGTTTTCAATTGGAGATGCTATATTCTCTGCTGTAATTCACATCGAGATTTTAAGCACATTATTCCCCTACTATATCATTGGATATAGTTATATCTGATAGTTCCAATAAATGTGCAAATGGTTTGGCGTCATCTCATAAATTTTAAAAAAAAAGGTGTGATAATTTCATCTTGGAGGCGATATTCGCGGACGGTGGATCGCCACAGTTAATGGCGGGAGGGTGCCATTGCAATTCCTATACAAATTTAGTGTTTGATATCAATTCCTTCGCACATGCTATTGTTTCAATAGTGCCAAATCGATTTTCAAATTACATGTGCAACTCCTTAAAAATTATAAATGATGCAATAGTGCATTCCATTTATAGTGGAAATAGACATATATTTTTTCATAAAATTCTAAGTATAGCCATACAATTATGCATCAAAATGTGCGAAACTATCTTCACTGCATTTCCATTTTTCAAATGTTTCAATATTAATTGGCTGGTTCAAAGGAAATTGAAAATGTTGAGGTTGAAATCTATCTTCAGCACATGCTATTGTTTCAATAGAGCTAATATGTTTTTCACATTACATGTGCAGTTCTTAAGTATGACCTTGTAAATGAAATTGTGTCTTCGACTAATATGGAAACTGGAGCAATAAGACTATATGAGCTATAAATAAACAGAACAATGTTTTCAATTGCAGATGCTATATTCTCTACTGTAATTCACATCGAGATTTTAAGCACATAATTCGCCTACTATATCATTGGATATAGTTATATCTTATAGTTCCAATGCAAATGGTTTGGCGTCATCTCATAAATTTTAAAAAAAAGGTGTGATAATTTTATCTTGGAGGCGATATTCGCGGACGGTGGATCGCCACAGTTAATGGCGGGAGGTAGCCATTGCAATTCCTATACAAATTTAGTGTTTGAAATTAATTCCTTCGCACATGCTATTGTTTCAATAGTGCCAAAACGATTTTCAAATTACATGTGCAACTCCTTAAAAATTATAAGTGATGGAATAGTGCATTCCATTTATAGTGGAAATGGACATATATTTTTTCATAGAATTCTAAGTATGGACATACAATTATGCATCAAAATGTGCGAAACTATCTTCACTGCATTTCCAATTTTGACATGTTTCAATATTAATTGGCTGGTTCTAAGGAAATTGAAAATGTTGAGGGTGAAATCTATCTTCAGCACATGCTATTGTTTCAATAGAGCTAATATGTTTTTCACATTACATGTGCAGTTCTTAAGTATGACCTTGTAAATGAAATTGTGCCTTCGACTAATATGGAAACTGGAGCAATAAGACTATATGAGCTATCAATAAAGAGAACAATGTTTTCAATTGGAGATGCTATATTCTCTACTGTAATTCACATCGAGATTTTAAGCACATAATTCGCCTACTATATCATTGGATGTAGTTATATCTGATAGTTCCAATAAATGTACAAATGGTTTGGCGTCATCTCATAAATTTTAAAAAGAAAAAGCTGTGATAATTTCATCTTGGAGGCGATATTCGCGGACGGTGGATCGCCACAGTTAATGGCGGGATGGTGCCATTGCAATTCCTATATAAATTTAGTGTTTGAAATATTCCTTCGCACATGCTATTGTTTCAATAGTGCCAAAACGATTTTCAAATTACATGTGCAACTCCTTAAAAATTATAAGTGATGAAATAGTGCATTCCATTTATAGTGGAAATGGACATATATTTTTTCATAAAATTCTCAGTATGGACATAGAATTATGCATCAAAATGTGCGTAACTATCTTCACTGCATTTCCATTTTTCAAATGTTCAATATTAATTGGGTGGTTCAAAGGAAATTGAAAATCTGTAGGTTGAAATCTATCTTCAGCACATGCTATTGTTTCAATAGAGCTAATATGTTTTTCACATTACATGTGCAGTTCTTAAGTATGACCTTGTAAATGAAATTGTGTCTTGGACTAATATGGAAACTGGAGCCATAAGCACTATATGAGCTATAAATAAACAGAACATTGTTTTCAATTGGAGATGCTATATTCTCTAGTGTAACTCACATCAAGATTTTAAGCAATTTAATCCCCTACTATATCATTGAATATAGTTTTATCTGATAGTTCCAATAAATGTGCAAATGGTTTGGCGTCATCTCATAAATTTTAAAAAAAAGGTGTGATAATTTCATCTTGGAGGCGATATTCGCGGACGGTGGATCGCCACAGTTAATGGCGGGAGGGTGCCATTGCAATTCCTATACAAATTAAGTGTTTGAAATCAATTCCTTCGCACATGCTATTGTTTCAATAGTGCCCAAACGATTTTCAAATTACATTTGCAACTCCTTAAAAATTATAAGTGATGGAACAGTGCATTCCATTTAGAGTGAAGATGGACATATATTTTTTCACTAAGTGTGGACATACAATTATGCATCAAAATGTGCGAAACTATCTTCACTGCATTTCCATGTTTCAAATGTTTCAATATTCATTGGCTGGTTCAAAGGAAATTGAAAATGTTGAGGTTGAAATCTATCTTCAGCACATGCTATTGTTTCAATAGAGCTAATATGTGTATCACATTACATGTGCAGTTCTTAAGCATGACCTTGTAAATGAAATTGTGTCTTCGACTAATATGGAAACTGGAGCAATAAGCACTATATGAGCTATAAATAAACAGAACATTGTTTTCAATTGGAGATGCTATACTCTCTACTGTAATTCACATCGAGATTTTAAGCACATTATTCCCCTACTATATCATTGGATATAGTTATATCTGATAGTTCCAATAAATGTGCAAATGGTTTGGCGTCATCTCATAAATTTTAAAAAAAAAGGTGTGATAATTTCATCTTGGAGGCGATACTCGCGGACGGTGGATCGCCACAGGTAATGGCGGGAGGGTGCCATTGCAATTCCTATACAAATTTAGTGCTTGAAATCAATTCCTTCGCACATGCTATTGTTTCAATAGTGCCAAAACGATTTTCAAATTACAATGTGCAACTCCTTAAAAATTATCAATGATGGAATAGTGCATTCCATTTAAGGTGAAGATGGACATATAATTTTTCATAAAATTCTAAGTATGGACATACAATCATGCATCAAAATGTGCGAAACTATCATCACTGCATTTCCATTTTTCAAATGTTTCAATATTAATTGGCTGGTTCAAAGGAAATTGAAAATGTTAAGGTTGAAATCTATCTTCAGCACATGCTATTGTTTCAATACAGCTAATATGTTTTTCACATTACATGTGCAGTTCTTAAGCATGACCTTGTAAATGAAATTGTGTCTTCGACTAATATGGAAACTGGAGCAATAAGCACTATATGAGCTATAAATAAACAGAAAATTGTTTTCAATTGGAGATACTATACTCTCTACTGTAATTCACATCGAGATTTTAAGCACATTATTCCCATACTATATCATTGGATATAGTTATATCTGATAGTTCCAATAAATGTGCAAATGGTTTGGCGTCATCTCATAAATTTTAGAAAAAAGGTGTGATATATTCATCTTGGAGGCGATATTCGCGGACGGTGGATAGCCACAGTTAATGGCAGGAGGGTGCCATTGCAATTCCTATACAAATTTAGGTTTGAAATCAATTCCTTCGCACATGCTATTGTTTCAATAGTGCCAAAACGATTTTCAAATTACATGTGCAACTCCTTAAAAATTATAACTGATGGAATAGTGCATTCAATTCAAGTGGAAAAGGACATATATATTTTCACTAAGTATGGACATACAATTATGCATCAAAATGTGCGAAACTATCTTCACTGCATTTCCATTTTTCAAATGTTTCAATATTAATTGGCTGGTTCAAAGCAAATTGAAAATGATGAGGTTGAAATCTATCTTCAGCACATTTTATTGTTTCAATAGAGCCAATATGTTTTTCACATTACATGTGCAGTTCTTAAGTATGACCTTGTAAATGAAATTGTGTCTTCGACTAATATGGAAACTGGAGCAATAAGCACTATATGAACTATAAATAAACAGAACATTGTTTTCAATTGGAGATGCTATATTCTCTGCTGTAAATCACATCGAGTTTTTAAGCACATTATTCCCCTACTATATCATTGGATATAGTTATATCTGATAGTTCCAATGAATGTGCAAATGGTTTGGCGTCATCTCATAAATTTTAAAAAAAAGGTGTGATATTTTCATCTTGGAGGCGATATTCGCGGACGGTGGATCGCCACAGTTAATGGCGGGAGGGTCCCATTGCAATTCCTATACAAATTTAGTGTTTGAAATCAATTCCTTCGCACATGCTATTGTTTCAATAGTGCCAAAACGATTTTCAAATTACATGTGCAACTCCTTAAAAATTATAAGTGTTGCAATAGTGCATTCCATTTATAGTGGAAATGGACATATATTTTTTCATAAAATTCTAAGTATGGACATACAATTATGCATCAAAATGTGCGAAAGTATCTTCACTGCATTTCCATTTTTCAAATGTTTCAATATTAATTGGCTGGTTCAAAGGAAATTGAAAATGATGAGGTTGAAATCTATCTTCAGCACATGCTATTGTTTCAATAGAGCCAATATGTTTTTCACATTACATGTGCAGTTCTTAAGTATGACCTTGTAAATGAAATTGTGTCTTCGACTAATATGGAAACTGGAGCAATAAGCACTATATGAGCTATAAATAAACAGAACATTGTTTTCAATTGGAGATGCTATATTCTCTGCTGTAAATCACATCGAGTTTTTAAGCACATTATTCCCCTACTATATCAATGGATATAGTTATATCTTAAAGTTCCAATAAATGTGCATATGGTTTGGCGTCTTCTCATAAATTTAAAAAAAAAGGTGTGATAATTTCATCTTGGAGGCGATATTCGCGGACGGTGGATAGCCACAGTTAATGGCCCGAGGGTGCCATTGCAATTCCTATACAAATTTAGTGTTTGAAATCAATTCCTTCGCACATGCTATTGTTTCAATAGTGCCAAAACGATTTTCAAATTACATGTGCAACTCCTTAAAAATTATAAGTGATGGAACAGTGCATTCCATTTAGAGTGAAGATGGACATATATTTTTTCATAAAATTCTAAGTATGGACATACAATTATGCATCAAAATGTGCGAAACTATCTTCACTGCATTTCCATGTTTCAAATGTTTCAATATTAATTGACTGGTTCAAAGGAAATTGAAAATGTTTAGGTTGAAATCTATCTTCAGCACATGCTATTGTTTCAATAGAGCCAATATGTTTTTCACATTACATGTGCAGTTCTTAAGTATGACCTTGTAAATGAAATTGTGTTTTCGACTAATATGGAAACTGGAGCAATAAGCACTATATGAGCTATAAATAAACAGAACATTGTTTTCAATTGGAGATGCTATATTCTCTACTGTAATTCACATCGAGATTTTAAGCACATTATTCCCCTACTATATCATTGAATATAGTTATATCTGATAGTTCCAATAAATGTGCAAATGGTTTGGCGTCAACTCATAAATTTTAAAAAAAAGGTGTGATAATTTCATCTTGGAGGCGATATTCGCGGACGGTGGATCGCTACAGTTAATGGCGGGAGGGTGCCATTGCAATTCCTATACAAATTTAGTGTTTGAAATCAATTCCTTCGCACATGCTATTGTTTCAATAGTGCCAAAACGATTTTTTAATTACATGTGCAACACCTTAAAAATTATAAGTGATGGAATAGTGCATTCCATTCAAGTGGAAAAGGACATATATTTTTTCACTAAGTATGGACATACAATTATGCATCAAAATGTGCAAAACTATCATCACTGCATATCCATTTTTCAAATGTTTCAATATTCATTGGCTGGTTCAAAGGAAATTGAAAATGTTGAGGTTGAAATCTATCTTCAGCACATGCTATTGTTTCAATAGAGCTAATATGTTTTTCACATTACATGTGCAGTTCTTAAGTATGACCTTGTAAATAAAATTGTGTCTTCGACTAATATGGAAACTGGAGCAATAAGCACTATATGAGCTATAAATATACAGAACATTGATTTCAATTGGAGATGCTGTATTCTCTACTGTAATTCACATCGAGATTTTAAGCACATTATTCCTCTACTATATCATTGGATATAGTTATATCTTATAGTTCCAATAAATGTGCAAACAGTTTGGCGTCATCTCATAAATTTTAAAAAAAAAGGTGTGATAATTTCATCTTGGAGGCGATATTCGCGGACGGTGGATCGCCACAGGTAATGGCGGGAGGGTGCCATTGCAATTCCTATACAAATTTAGTGCTTGAAATCAATTCCTTCGCACATGCTATTGTTTCAATAGTGCCAAAACGATTTTCAAATTACAATGTGCAACTCCTTAAAAATTATCAATGATGGAATAGTGCATTCCATTTAAGGTGAAGATGGACATATAATTTTTCATAAAATTCTAAGTATGGACATACAATCATGCATCAAAATGTGCGAAACTATCATCACTGCATTTCCATTTTTCAAATGTTTCAATATTAATTGGCTGGTTCAAAGGAAATTGAAAATGTTGAGGTTGAAATCTATCTTCAGCACATGCTATTGTTTCAATAGAGCTAATATGTTTTTCACATTACATGTGCAGTTCTTAAGCATGACCTTGTAAATGAAATTGTGTCTTCGACTAATATGGAAACTGGAGCAATAAGCACTATATGAGCTATAAATAAACAGAACATTGTTTTCAATTGGAGATGCTATATTCTCTGCTGTAAATCACATCGAGTTTTTAAGCACATTATTCCCCTACTATATCATTGGATATAGTTATATCTGATAGTTCCAATGAATGTGCAAATGGTTTGGCGTCATTTCATAAATTTTAAAAAAAAGGTGTGATAATTTCATCTTGGAGGCGATATTCGCGGACGGTGGATCGCCACAGTTAATGGCGGGAGGGTCCCATTGCAATTCCTATACAAATTTAGTGTTTGAAATCAATTCCTTCGCACATGCTATTGTTTCAATAGTGCCAAAACGATTTTCAAATTACATGTGCAACTCCTTAAAAATTATAAGTGTTGGAATAGTGCATTCCATTTATAGTGGAAATGGACATATATTTTTTCATAAAATTCTAAGTATGGGCATACAATTATGCATCCAAATGTGCGAAACTATCTTCACTGCATTTCCATTTTTCAAATGTTTCAATATTCATTGGCTGGTTCAAAGGAAATTGAAAATGTTGAGGTTGAAATCTATCTTCAGCACATGCTATTGTTTCAATAGAGCTAATATGCTTTTCACATTACATGTGCAGTTCTTAAGTATGACCTTGTAAATGAAATTGTGTCTTCGACTAATATGGAAACTGGAGCAATAAGCAGTATATGAGCTATAAATAAACAGAACATTGTTTTCAATTGGAGATGCTATATTCTCTACTGTAATTCACATCGAGATTTTAAGCACATTATTCCCCTACTATATCATTGGATATAGTTATATCTGATAGTTCCAATAAATGTGCAAATGGTTTGGCGTCAACTCATAAATTTTAAAAAAAAGGTGTGATAATTTCATCTTGGAGGCGATATTCGCGGACGGTGGATCGCCACAGTTAATGGCGAGAGGGTGCCATTGCAATTCCTATACAAATTTAGTGTTAGAAATCAATTCCTTCGCACATGCTATTGTTTCAATAGTGCCAAAACGATTTTTTAATTACATGTGCAACACCTTAAAAATTATAAGTGATGGAATAGTGCATTCCATTCAAGTGGAAAAGGACATATATTTTTTCACTAAGTATGGACATACAATTATGCATCAAAATGTGCAAAACTATCATCACTGCATATCCATTTTTCAAATGTTTCAATATTCATTGGCTGGTTCAAAGGAAATTGAAAATGTTGAGGGTGAAATCTATCTTCAGCACATGCTATTGTTTCAATAGAGCTAATATGTTTTTCACATTACATGTGCAGTTCTTAAGTATGACCTTGTAAATGAAATTGTGTCTTCGACTAATATGGAAACTGGATTAGTAAGGACTATATGAGCTATAAATAAACAGAACACTGTTTTCAATTGGAGATGCTATATTCTCTGCTGTAATTCACATCGAGATTTTAAGCACATTACTCCCCTACTATATCATTCGATATAGTTATATCTGATAGTTCCAATGAATGTGCAAATGGTTTGGCGTCATCTCATAAATTTTAAAAAAAAGGTGTGATAATTTCATCTTGGAGGCGATATTCGCGGACGGTGGATCGCCACAGTTAATGGCGGGAGGGTGCCATTGCAATTCCTATACAAATTTAGTGTTTGAAATCAATTCCTTCGCACATGCTATTGTTTCAATAGTGCCAAAACGATTTTCAAATTACATGTGCAACTCCTTAAAAATTATAAGTGATGGAATAGTGCATTCCATTTATAGTGGAAATGGACATATATTTTTTCATAAAATTCTAAGTATGGACATACAATTATGCATCAAAATGTGCGAAACTATCTTCACTGCATTTCCATTTTTCCAATGTTTCAATATTAATTGGCTGGTTCAAAGGAAATTGAAAATGTTGAGGTTGAAATCTATCTTCAGCACATGCTATTGTTTCAATAGAGCTAATATGTTTTTCACATTACATGTGCAGTTCTTAAGTATGACCTCGTAAATGAAATTGTGTCTTCGACTAATATGGAAACTGGAGCAATAAGCACTATATGAGCTATAAATATACAGAACATTGTTTTGAATTGGAGATGCTGTATTCTCTACTGTAATTCACATCGAGATTTTAAGCACATTATTCCCCTACTATATCATTGGATATAGTTATATCTGATAGTTCCAATAAATGTGCAAATGGTTTGGCGTCATCTCATAAATTTTAAAAAAAAGGTGTGATAATTTAATTTTGGTGGCGATATTCGCGGACGGTGGATCGCCACAGTTAATGGCGGGAGGGTGCCATTGCAATTCCTATACAAATTTAGTGTTTGAAATCAATTCCTTCGCACATGCTATTGTTTCAATAGTGCCAAAACGATTTTCAAATTACATGTGCAACTCCTTAAAAATTATAAGTGATGGAATAGTGCATTCCATTTATAGTGGAAATGGACATATATTTTTTCATAAAACTCTAAGTATGGACATACAATTATGCATCAAAATGTGCGAAACTATCTTCACTGCATTTCCATTTTTCAAATGTTTCAATATTAATTGGCTGGTTCAAAGCAAATTGAAAATGATGAGGTTGAAATCTATCTTCAGCACATGCTATTGTTTCAATAGAGCCAATATGTTTTTCACATTACATGTGCAGTTCTTAAGTATGACCTTGTAAATGAAATTGTGTCTTCGACTAATATGGAAACTGGAGCAATAAGCACTATATGAGCTATAAATAAACAGAACATTGTTTTCAATTGGAGATGCTATATTCTCTGCTGTAAATCACATCGAGATTTTAAGCCCATTATTCCCCTACTATATCATTGGTTATAGTTATATCTGATAGTTCCAATAAATGTGCAAATGGTTTGACGTCATCTCATAAATTTTAAAAAAAAGGTGTGATAATTTCATCTTGGAGGCGATATTCGCGGACGGTGGATCACCACAGTTAATGGCGGGAGGAGTGCCATTGCAATGCCTATACAAATTTAGTGTTTGATATCAATTCCTTCACACATGCTATTGTTTCAATAGTGCCAAAACGATTTTCAAATTACATGTGCAACTCCTTAAAAATTATAAGTGATGGAATAGTGCATTCCATTTATAGTGGAAATGGACATATATTTTTTTTAAATTCTAAGTATAGCCATACAATTATGAATCAAAATGTGCGAAACTATCTTCACTGCATTTCCATTTTCCAAATGTTTCAATATTAATTGGCTGGTTCAAAGGAAATTGAAAATGTTGAGGTTGAAATCTATCTTCAGCACATGCTATTGTTTCAATAGAGCTAATATGTTTTTCACATTACATGTGCAGTTCTTAAGCATGATCTCGTAAATGAAATTGTGTCTTCGACTAATATGGAAACTGGAGCAATAAGCACTATATCAGCTATAAAACAACAGAACATTGTTTTCAATTGGAGATGCTATATTCTCTACTGTAATTCACATCGAGATTTTAAGCACATTATTCCCCTACTATATCATTGGATGTAGTTATATCTGATAGTTCCAATAAATGTGCAAATGGTTTGGCGTCATCTCATAAATTTTCAAAAAAAGGTGTGATAATTTCATCTTGGAGGCGATATTCGCGGACGGTGGATCGCCACAGTTAATGGCGGGAGGGTGCCATTGCAATTCCTATACAAATTTAGTGTTTGAAATCAATTCTCTCGCACATGCTATTGTTTCAATAGTGCCAAAACGATTTTCAAATTACATGTGACACTCCTGAAAAATTATAAGTGATGGAATAGTGCATTCCATTCAAGTGGAAAAGGACATATATTTTTTCACTAAGTATGGACTTACAATTATGCATCAAAATGTGCAAAACTATCTTCACTGCATATCCATTTTTCAAATGTTTCAATATTCATTGGCTGGTTCATAGGAAATTGGAAATGTTGAGGGTGAAATCTATCTTCAGCACATGATATTGTTTCAATAGAGCTAATATGTTTTTCACATTACATGTGCAGTTCTTAAGTATGACCTTGTAAATGAAATTGTCTTCGACTAATATGGAAACTGGAGCAGTAAGGACTATATGAGCTATAAATAAACAGAACATTGTTTTCAAATGGAGATGTTATATTCTCTGCTGTAATTCACATCGAGATTTTAAGCACATTATTCCCCTACTATATCATTGGATATAGTTATATCTGATAGTTCCAATGAATGTGCAAATGGTTTGGCGTCATCTCATAAATTTTAAAAAAAAGGTGTGATAATTACATCTTGGAGGTGATATTCGCGGACAGTGGATCGCCACAGTTAATGGCGGGAGGGTGCCATTGCAATTCCTATACAAATTTAGTGTTTGAAATCAATTCCTTCGCACATGATATTGTTTCAATAGTGCCAAAAAGATTTTCAAATTACATGTGCAACTCCTTAAAAATTATAAGTGATGGAATAGTGCATTCCATTTATAGTGGAAATGGGCATATATTTTTTCATAAAATTCTAAGTATGGACATACAATTATGCATCAAAATGTGCGAAACTATCTTCACTGCATTTCCATTTTTCAAATGTTTCAAAATTAATTGGCTGGTTCAAAGGAAATTGAAAATGTTGAGGTTGAAATCTATCTTCAGCACATGCTATTGTTTCAATAGAGCCAATATGTTTTTCACATTACATGTGCAGTTCTTAAGTATGACCTTTTAAATGAAATTGTGTCTTCGACTAATATGGAAACTGGAGCAATAAGCACTATATGAGCTATAAATAAACAGAACATTGTTTTCAATTGGAGATGCTATATTCTCTCCTGTAATTCACATCGAGATTTTAAGCCCATTATTCCCCTACTATATCATTGGTTATAGTTATATCTGATAGTTCCAATAAATGTGCAAATGGTTTGACGTCATCTCATAAATTTTAAAAAAAAGGTGTGATAATTTCATCTTGGAGGCGATATTCGCGGACGGTGGATCACCACAGTTAATGGCGGGAGGAGTGCCATTGCAATTCCTATACAAATTTAGTGATTAATATCAATTCCTTCGCACATGCTATTGTTTCAATAGTGCCAAAACGATTTTCAAATTACATGTGCAACTCCTTAAAAATTATAAGTGATGGAATAGTGCATTCCATTTATAGTGGAAATGGACATATATTTTTTCAAAAATTCTAAGTATAGCCATACAATTATGCATCAAAATGTGCGAAACTATCTTCACTGCCTTTCCATTTTTCAAATGTTTCAATATTAATTGGCTGGTTCAAAGGAAATTGAAAATGTTGAGGTTGAAATCTATCTTCAGCAGATGCTATTGTTTCAATAGAGCTAATATGTTTTTCACATTACATGTGCAGTTCTTAATTATGACCTTGTAAATGAAATTGTGTCTTCGACTAATATGGAAACTGGAGCAATAAGCACTATATGAGCTATAAATAAACAGAACAATGTTTTCAATTGGAGATGCTATATTCTCTACTGTAATTCACATCGAGATTTTAAGCACATAATTCGCCTACTATATCATTGGATATAGTTATACCTGATAGTTGCAATGCAAATGGTTTGGCGTCATCTTATAAATTTTAAAAAAAAGGTGTGATAATTTCATCTTGGAGGCGATATTCGCGGACGGCGGATCGCCACAGTTAATGGCGGGAGGGTGCCATTGCAATTCCTATACAAAATTAGTATTTGAAATCAATTTCTTCGCACATGCTATTGTTTCAATAGTGCCAAAACGATTTTCAAATTACATGTGCAACTCCTTAAAAATTATAAGTGATGGAATAGTGCATTCCATTCAAGTGGAAAAGGACATATATTTTTTCACTAAGTATGGACATACAATTATGCATCAAAATGTGAAAATATATATCTGATAATTCCAATAAATGTGCAAATGTTTGGCGTCATCTCATAAATTTTAAAAACAAGGTGTGATAATTTCATCTTGGAGGCGATATTCGCGGACGGTGGATCGCCACAGTTAATGGCGGGAGGGTGCCATTGGAATTCCTATACAAATTTAGAGTTTGAAATCAATTCCTTCGCACATGCTATTGTTTCAATAGTGCCAAAACGATTTTCAAATTACATGTACAACTCCTTAAAAATTATAACTGATGGAATAGTGCATTCCATTTATAGTGGAAATGGACATATATTTTTTCATAAAATTCTAAGTATGGACATAAAATTATGCATCAAAATGTGCGAAACTATCTTCACTGCATTTCCATTTTTCAAATGTTTCAATATTAATTGGCTGGTTCAAAGGAAATAGAAAATGTTGAGGTTTAAATCTATCTTCAGCACATGCTATTGTTTCAATAGAGCTAATATGTTTTTCACATTACATGTGCAGTTCTTAAGTATGTACTTGTAAATGAAATTGTGTCTTCCACTAATATGGAAACTGGAGCAATAAGCACTATATGAGCTATAAATAAACAGAAAATTGTTTTCAATTGGAGATGCTATATTCTCTACTGTAATTCACATCAAGATTTTAAGGACATTATTCCCCTACTATTTCATTGGATATAGTTATATCTGATAGTTCCAATAAATGTGCAAATGGTTTGGCGTCATCTCATAAATTTTATAAAAAAGGTGTGATAATTTCATCTTGGGGGCGATATTCGCGGACGGTGGATCGCCACAGTTAATGGCGGGAGGGTGCCATTGCAATTCCTATACAAATTTAGTGTTTGAAATCAATTCCTTCGCACATGCTCTTGTTTCAATAGTGCCAAAACGATTTTCAAATTACATGTGCAAGTCCTTAAAAATTATAAGTGATGGAATAGTGCATTCCATTCAAGTGGAAAATAACATATATTTTTTCACTAAGTATGGACATACAATTATGCATCAAAATGTGCAAAACTATCATCACTGCATATCCATTTTTCAAATGTTTCAATATTCATTGGCTGGTTCAAAGGAAATTGAAAATGTTGAGGGTGAAATCTATCTTCAGCACATGCTATTGTTTCAATAGAGCTAATATGTTTTTCACATTACATGTGCAGTTCTTAAGTATGACCTTGTAAATGAAATTGTGACTTCGACTAATATGGAAACTGGAGCAGTAAGGACGATATGAGCTATAAATAAACAGAACACTGTTTTCAATTGGAGATGCTATATTCTCTGCTGTAATTCACATCGAGATTTTAAGCACATTATTCCCCTACTATATCATAGGATATAGTTATATCTGATAGTTCCAATGAATGTGCAAATGGTTTGGCGTCATCTCATAAATTTTAAAAAAAAGGTGTGATAATTTCATCTTGGAGGCGATATTCGCGGACGGTGGATCGCCACAGTTAATGGCGGGAGGGTGCCATTGCAATTCCTATACAAATTTAGTGTTTGAAATCAATTCCTTCGCACATGCTATTGTTTCAATGGTGCCAAAACGATTTTCAAATTACATGTGCAACTCCTTAAAAATTATAAGTGATGGAATAGTGCATTCCATTTATAGTGGAAATGGACATATATTTTTTCATAAAATTCTAAGTATGGACATACAATTATGCATCAAAATGTGCGAAACTATCTTCACTGCATTTCCATTTTTCAAATGTTTCAATATGAATTGGCTGGTTCAAAGGAAATTGAAAATGTTGAGGTTGAAATCTATCTTTACACATGCTATTGTTTCAATAGAGCCAATATGTTTTTCACATTACATGTGCAGTTCTTAAGTATGACCTTGTAAATGAAATTGTGTCTTCGACTAATATGGAAACTGGAGCAATAAGCACTATATCAGCTATAAATAAACAGATCATTGTTTTCAATTGGAGATGCTATATTCTCTACTGTAATTCACATCGAGATTTTAAGCACAATATTCCCCTACTATATCATTGGATATAGTTATATCTGATAGTTCCAATAAATGTGCAAATGGTTTGGCGTCATCTCATAAATTTTAAAAAAAAAGGTGTGATAATTTCATCTTGGAGGCGATATTCGCGGACGGTGGATCGCCACAGTTAATGGCGGGAGGGTGCCATTGCAATTCCTATACAAATTTAGTGTTTGAAATCAATTCCTTCGCACATGCTATTGTTTCAATAGTGCCAAAACGATTTTCAAATTACATGTGCAACACCTTAAAAATTATAAGTGATGGAATAGTGCATTCCATTCAAGTGGTAAAGGACATATATTTTTTCACTAAGTATGGACATACAATTATGCATCATAATGTGCAAAACTATCATCACTGCATATCCATTTTTCAAATGTTTCAATATTCATTGGCTGGTTCAAAGGAAATTGAAAATGTTGAGGGTGAAATCTATCTTCAGCACATGCTATTGTTTCAATAGAGCTAATATGTTTTTCACATTACATGTGCAGTTCTTAAGTATGACCTTGTAAATGAAATTGTGTCTTCGACTAATATGGAAACTGGAGCAGTAAGGACGATATGAGCTATAAATAAACAGAACACTGTTTTCAATTGGAGATGCTATATTCTCTGCTGTAATTCACATCGAGATTTTAAGCACATTATTCCCCTACTATATCGTTGGATATAGTTATATCTGATAGTTCCAATAAATGTGCAAATGGTTTGGCGTCATCTCATAAATTTTAAAAAAAAAGGTGTGATAATTTCATCTTGGAGGCGATATTCGCGGACGGTGGATCGCCACAGTTAATGGCGGGAGGGTGCCATTGCAATTCCTATACAAATTTAGTGTTTGATATCAATTCCTTCGCACATGCTATTGTTTCAATAGTGCCAAAACGATTTTCAAATTACATGTGCAACTCCTTAAAAATTATAAATGATGCAATAGTGCATTCCATTTATAGTGGAAATAGACATATATTTTTTCATAAAATTCTAAGTATAGCCATACAATTATGCATCAAAATGTGCGAAACTATCTTCACTGCATTTCCATTTTTCAAATGTTTCAATATTAATTGGCTGGTTCAAAGGAAATTGAAAATGTTGAGGTTGAAATCTATCTTCAGCACATGCTATTGTTTCAATAGAGCTAATATGTTTTTCACATTACATGTGCAGTTCTTAAGTATGACCTTGTAAATGAAATTGTGTCTTCGACTAATATGGAAACTGGAGCAATAAGACTATATGAGCTATAAATAAACAGAACAATGTTTTCAATTGGAGATGCTATATTCTCTACTGTAATTCACATCGAGATTTTAAGCACATAATTCGCCTACTATATCATTATATATGATAGTTGCAATGCAAATGGTTTGGCGTCATCTCATAAATTTTAAAAAAAAGGTGTGATAATTTTATCTTGGAGGCGATATTCGCGGACGGTGGATCGCCACAGTTAATGGCGGGAGGGTGCCATTGCAATTCCTATACAAATTTAGTGTTTGAAATCAACTCCTTCGCACATGCTATTGTTTCAATAGTGCCAAAACGATTTTCAAATTACATGTGCAACTCCTTAAAAATTATAACTGATGGAATAGTGCATTCCATTCAAGTGGAAAAGGACATATATTTTTTCAATAAGTATGGACATACAATTATGCATCAAAATATGCGAAACTATCTTCACTGCATTTCCATTTTTCAAATGTTTCAATATTCATTGGCTGGTTCAAAGGAAATTGAAAATGTTGAGGTTGAAGTCTATCTTCAGCACATGCTATTGTTTCAATAGAGCTAATATGTTTTTCACATTACATGTGCAGTTCTTAAGTATGACCTTGTAAATGAAATTGTGTCTTCGACTAATATGGAAACTGGAGCCATAAGCACTATATGAGCTATAAATAAACAGAACATTGTTTTCAATTGGAGATGCTATATTCTCTAGTGTAATTCACTTTAAGATTTTAAGCAATTTAATCCCCTACTATATCATTGAATATAGTTATATCTGATAGTTCCAATAAATGTGCAAATGGTTTGGCGTCATCTCATAAATTTTAAAAAAAAGGTGTGATAATTTCATCTTGGAGGCGATATTCGCGGACGGTGGACCGCCACAGTTAATGGCGGGAGGGTGCCATTGCAATTCCTATACAAATTAAGTGTTTGAAATCAATTCCTTCGCACATGCGATTGTTTCAATAGTGCCAAAACGATTTTCAAATTACATGTGCAACTCCTTAAAATTTTATAAGTGATGGAATAGTGCATTCCATTTATAGTGGAAATGGACATATATTTTTTCATAAAATTCTAAGTATGGACATACAATTATGCATCCAAATGTGCGAAACTATCTTCACTGCATTTCCATTTTTCAAATGTTTCAATATTCATTGGCTGGTTCAAAGGAAAATGAAAATGTTGAGGTTGAAATCTATCTTCAGCACATGCTATTGTTTCAATAGAGCTAATATGTGTTTCACATTACATGTGCAGTTCTTAAGCATGACCTTGTAAATGAAATTGTGTCTTCGACTAATATGGAAACTGGAACAATAAGCACTATATGAGCTATAAATAAACAGAAGATTGTTTTCAATTGGAGATGCTATACTCTCTACTGTAATTCACATCGAGATTTTAAGCACATTATTCCCCTACTATATCATTGGATATAGTTATATCTGATAGTTCCAATGAATGTGCAAATGGTTTGGCGTCATCTCATAAATTTTAAAAAAAGGTGTGATAATTTTATCTTGGAGGTGATATTCGCGGACGGTGGATCGCCACAGTTAATGGCGGGAGGGTGCCATTGCAATTCCTATACAAATTTAGTGTTTGAAATCAATTCCTTCGACATGCTATTGTTTCAATAGTGCCAAAACGATTTTCAAATTACATGTGCAACTCCTTAAAAATTATAACTGATGGAATAGTGCATTCCATTCAAGTGGAAAAGGACATATATTTTTTCAATAAGTATGGACATACAATTATGCATCAAAATATGCGAAACTATCTTCACTGCATTTCCATTTTTCAAATGTTTCAATATTCATTGGCTGGTTCAAAGGAAATTGAAAATGTTGAGGTTGAAATCTATCTTCAGCACATGCTATTGTTTCAATAGAGCCAATATGTTTTTCACATTACATGTGCAGTTCTTAAGTATGACCTTGTAAATGAAATTGTGTCTTCGACTAATATGGAACCTGGAGCAATAAGCACTATATCAGCTATAAATAAACAGAACATTGTTTTCAATTGGAGATGCTATATTCTCTACTGTAATTCACATCGAGATTTTAAGCACATTATTCCCCTACTATATCATTGGATATAGTTATATCTGATAGTTCCAATAAATGTGCAAATGGTTTGGCGTCATCTCATAAATTTTAAAAAAAAAGGTGTGATAATTTCATCTTGGAGGCGATATTCGCGGACGGTGGATCGCCACAGTTAATGGCGGGAGGGTGCCATTGCAATTCCTATACAAATTTAGTGTTTGAAATCAATTCCTTCGCACATGCTATTGTTTCAATAGTGCCAAAAAGATTTTCAAATTACATGTGCAACACCTTAAAAATTATAAGTGATGGAATAGTGCATTCCATTCAAGTGGAAAAGGACATATATTTTTTCACTAAGTATGGACATACAATTATGCATCAAAATGTGCAAAACTATCATCACTGCATATCCATTTTTCAAATGTTTCAATATTCATTGGCTGGTTCAAAGGAAATTGAAAATGTTGAGGGTGAAATCTATCTTCAGCACATGCTATTGTTTCAATAGAGCTAATATGATTTTCACATTACATGTGCAGTTCTTAAGTATGACCTTGTAAATGAAATTGTGTCTTCGACTAATATGGAAACTGGAGCAGTAAGGACGATATGAGCTATAAATAAACAGAACACTGTTTTCAATTGGAGATGCTATATTCTCTGCTGTAATTCACATCGAGATTTTAAGCACATTATTCCCCTACTATATCATTGATTATAGTTATATCTGATAGTTCCAATAAATGTGCAAATGGTTTGGCGTCATCTCATAAATTTTAAAAAAAATATGTGATAATTTCATCTTGGAGGCGATATTCGCGGACGGTGGATCGCCACAGTTAATGGCGGGAGGGTGCCATTGCAATTCCTATACAAATTTAGTGTTTGATATCAATGCCTTCGCACATGCTATTGTTTCAATAGTGCCAAAACGATTTTCAAATTACATGTGCAACTCCTTAAAAATTATAAATGATGCAATAGTGCATTCCATTTATAGTGGAAATAGACATATATTTTTTCATAAAATTCTAAGTATAGCCATACAATTATGCATCAAAATGTGCGAAACTATCTTCACTGCATTTCCATTTTTCAAATGTTTCAATATTAATTGGCTGGTTCAAAGGAAATTGAAAATGTTGAGGTTGAAATCTATCTTCAGCACATGCTATTGTTTCAATAGAGCTAATATGTTTTTCACATTACATGTGCAGTTCTTAAGTATGACCTTGTAAATGAAATTGTGTCTTCGACTAATATGGAAACTGGAGCAATAAGACTATATGAGCTATAAATAAACAGAACAATGTTTTCAATTGGAGATGCTATATTCTCTACTGTAATTCACATCGAGATTTTAAGCACATAATTCGCCTACTATATCATTGGATATAGTTATATCTTATAGTTCCAATGCAAATGGTTTGGCGTCATCTCATAAATTTTAAAAAAAAGGTGTGATAATTTTATCTTGGAGGCGATATTCGCGGACGGTGGATCGCCACAGTTAATGGCGGGAGGGTGCCATTGCAATTCCTATACAAATTTAGTGTTTGAAATCAATTCCTTCGCACATGCTATTGTTTCAATAGTGCCAAAACGTTTTTCAAATTACATGTGCAACACCTTAAAAATTATAAGTGATGGAATAGTGCATTCCATTCAAGTGGAAAAGGACATATATTTTTTCAATAAGTATGGACATACAATTATGCATCAAAATATGCGAAACTATCTTCACTGCATTTCCATTTTTCAAATGTTTCAATATGAATTGGCTGGTTCAAAGGAAATTGAAAATGTTGAGGTTGAAGTCTATCTTCAGCACATGCTATTGTTTCAATAGAGCTAATATGTTTTTCACATTACATGTGCAGTTCTTAAGTATTACCTTGTAAATGAAATTGTGTCTTCGACAATATGGAAACTGGAGCAATAAGCACTATATCAGCTATAAATAAACAGAACATTGTTTTCAATTGGAGATGCTATATTCTCTACTGTAATTCACATCGAGATTTTAAGCACATTATTCCCCTACTATATCATTGGATATAGTTATATCTGATAGTTCTAATAAATGTGCAAATGGTTTGGCGTCATCTCATAAATTTTAAAAAAAAAGGTGTGATAATTTCATCTTGGAGGCGATATTCGCGGACGGTGGATCGCCACAGTTAATGGCGGGAGGGTGCCATTGCAATTCCTATACAAATTTAGTGTTTGATATCAATTCCTTCGCACATGCTATTGTTTCAATAGTGCCAAAACGATTTTCAAATTACATGTGCAACTCCTTAAAAATTATAAGTGATGGTGTAGTGCATTCCATTTATAGTGGAAATGGACATATATTTTTTTTTAAAATTCTAAGTATGGTCATACAATTATGCATCAAAATGTGCGAAACTATCTTCACTGCATTTCCATTTTTCAAATGTTTCAATATTAATTGGCTTGTTCAAAGGAAATTGAAAATGTTGAGGTTGAAATCTATCTTCAGCACATGCTATTGTTTCAATAGAGCTAATATGTTTTTCACATTACATGTGCAGTTCTTAAGTATGACCTTGTAAATGAAATTGTGTTTTCCACTAATATGGAAACTGGAGCAATAAGCACTATATGAGCTATAAATAAACAGAACATTGTTTTCAATTGGAGATGCTATATTCTCTACTGTAATTCACATCGAGATTTTAAGCACATTATTCCCCTACTATTTCATTGGATATAGTTATATCTGATAGTTCCAATAAATGTGCAAATAGTTTGGCGTCATCTCATAAATTTTAAAAAAAAGGTGTGATAATTTTATCTTGGAGGTGATATTCGCGGACGGTGGATCGCCACAGTTAATGGCGGGAGGGTGCCATTGCAATTCCTATACAAATTTAGTGTTTGAAATCAATTCCTTCGACATGCTATTGTTTCAATAGTGCCAAAACGATTTTCAAATTACATGTGCAACTCCTTAAAAATTATAACTGATGGAATAGTGCATTCCATTCAAGTGGAAAAGGACATATATTTTTTCACTAAGTATGGACATACAATTATGCATCAAAATGTGCGAAAGTATCTTCACTGCATTTCCATTTTTCAAATATTTCAATATGAATTGGCTGGTTCAAAGGAAATTGAAAATGTTGAGGTTGAAATCTATCTTCAGCACATGCTATTGTTTCAATAGAGCCAATATGTTTTTCACATTACATGTGCAGTTCTTAAGTATGACCTTGTAAATGAAATTGTGTCTTCGACTAATATGGAAACTGGAGCAGTAAGGACGATATGAGCTATAAATAAACAGAACACTGTTTTCAATTGGAGATGGTATATTCTCTGCTGTAATTCACATCGAGATTTTAAGCACATTATTCCCCTACTATATCATTGGATATAGTTATATCTGATAGTTCCAATAAATGTGCAAATGGTTTGGCGTCATCTCATAAATTTTAAAAAAAAAGGTGTGATAATTTCATCTTGGAGGCGATATTCGCGGACGGTGGATCGCCACAGTTAATGGCGGGAGGGTGCCATTGCAATTCCTATACAAATTTAGTGTTTGATATCAATTCCTTCGCACATGCTATTGTTTCAATAGTGCCAAAACGATTTTCAAATTACATGTGCAACTCCTTAAAAATTATAAATGATGCAATAGTGCATTCCATTTATAGTGGAAATAGACATATATTTTTTCATAAAATTCTAAGTATAGCCATACAATTATGCATCAAAATGTGCGAAACTATCTTCACTGCATTTCCATTTTTCAAATGTTCAATATTAATTGGGTGGTTCAAAGGAAATTGAAAATGTGTAGGTTGAAATTTATCTTCAGCACATGCTATTGTTTCAATAGAGCTAATATGTTTTTCACATTACATGTGCAGTTCTTAAGTATGACCTTGTAAATGAAATTGTGTCTTGGACTAATATGGAAACTGGAGCCATAAGCACTATATGAGCTATAAATAAACAGAACATTGTTTTCAATTGGAGATGCTATATTCTCTAGTGTAACTCACATCAAGATTTTAAGCAATTTAATCCCCTACTATATCATTGAATATAGTTTTATCTGATAGTTCCAATAAATGTGCAAATGGTTTGGCGTCATCTCATAAATTTTAAAAAAAAGGTGTGATAATTTCATCTTGGAGGCGATATTCGCGGACGGTGGATCGCCACAGTTAATGGCGGGAGGGTGCCATTGCAATTCCTATACAAATTAAGTGTTTGAAATCAATTCCTTCGCACATGCTATTGTTTCAATAGTGCCCAAACGATTTTCAAATTACATGTGCAACTCCTTAAAAATTATAAGTGACGGAATAGTGCATTCCATTTATAGTGGAAATGGACATATATTTTTTCATAAAATTCTAAGTATGGACATACAATTATGCATCCAAATGTGCGAAACTATCTTCACTGCATTTCCATTTTTCAAATGTTTCAATATTCATTGGCTGGTTCAAAGGAAAATAAAAATGTTGAGGTTGAAATCTATCTTCAGCACATGCTATTGTTTCAATAGAGCTAATATGTGTATCACATTACATGTGCAGTTCTTAAGCATGACCTTGTAAATGAAATTGTGTCTTCGACTAATATGGAAACTGGAGCAATAAGCACTATATGAGCTATAAATAAACAGAACATTGTTTTCAATTGGAGATGCTATACTCTCTACTGTAATTCACATCGAGATTTTAAGCACATTATTCCCCTACTATATCATTGGATATAGTTATATCTGATAGTTCCAATAAATGTGCAAATGGTTTGGCGTCATCTCATAAATTTTAAAAAAAAAGGTGTGATAATTTCATCTTGGAGGCGATACTCGCGGACGGTGGATCGCCACAGTTAATGGCGGGAGGGTGCCATTGCAATTCCTATACAAATTTAGTGTTTGAAATCAATTCCTTCGCACATGCTATTGTTTCAATAGTGCCAAAACGATTTTCAAATTACATGTGCAACACCTTAAAAATTATAAGTGATGGAATAGTGCATTCCATTCAAGTGGAAAAGGACATATATTTTTTCACTAAGTATGGACATACAATTATGCATCAAAATGTGCAAAACTATCATCACTGCATATCCATTTTTCAAATGTTTCAATATTCATTGGCTGGTTCAAAGGAAATTGAAAATTTTGAGGGTGAAATCTATCTTCAGCACATGCTATTGTTTCAATAGAGCTAATATGTTTTTCACATTACATGTGCAGTTCTTAAGTATGACCTTGTAAATGAAATTGTGTCTTCGACTAATATGGAAACTGGAGCAGTAAGGACGATATGAGCTATAAATAAACAGAACACTGTTTTCAATTGGAGATGCTATATTCTCTGCTGTAATTCACATCGAGATTTTAAGCACATTATTCCCCTACTATATCATTGGATATAGTTATATCTGATAGTTCCAATGAATGTGCAAATGGTTTGGCGTCATCTCATAAATTTTAAAAAAAAGGTGTGATAATTTCATCTTGGAGGCGATATTCGCGGACGGTGGATCGCCACAGTTAATGGCGGGAGGTAGCCATTGCAATTCCTATACAAATTTAGTGTTTGAAATCAATTCCTTCGCACATGCTATTGTTTCAATGGTGCCAAAACGATTTTCAAATTACATGTGCAACTCCTTAAAAATTATAAATGATGCAATAGTGCATTCCATTTATAGTGGAAATAGACATATATTTTTTCATAAAATTCTAAGTATAGCCATACAATTATGCATCAAAATGTGCGAAACTATCTTCACTGCATTTCCATTTTTCAAATGTTTCAATATTAATTGGCTGGTTCAAAGGAAATTGAAAATGTTGAGGTTGAAATCTATCTTCAGCACATGCTATTGTTTCAATAGAGCTAATATGTTTTTCACATTACATGTGCAGTTCTTAAGTATGACCTTGTAAATGAAATTGTGTCTTCGACTAATATGGAAACTGGAGCAATAAGACTATATGAGCTATAAATAAACAGAACAATGTTTTCAATTGGAGATGCTATATTCTCTACTGTAATTCACATCGAGATTTTAAGCACATAATTCGCCTACTATATCATTGGATATAGTTATATCTGATAGTTCCAATGCAAATGGTTTGGCGTCATCTCATAAATTTTAAAAAAAAGGTGTGATAATTTTATCTTGGAGGCGATATTCGCGGACGGTGGATCGCCACAGTTAATGGCGGGAGGGTGCCATTGCAATTCCTATACAAATTTAGTGTTTGAAATCAATTCCTTCGACATGCTATTGTTTCAATAGTGCCAAAACGATTTTCAAATTACATGTGCAACTCCTTAAAAATTATAACTGATGGAATAGTGCATTCCATTCAAGTGGAAAAGGACATATATTTTTTCAATAAGTATGGACATACAATTATGCATCAAAATATGCGAAACTATCTTCACTGCATTTCCATTTTTCAAATGTTTCAATATTCATTGGCTGGTTCAAAGGAAATTGAAAATGTTGAGGTTGAAATCTATCTTCAGCACATGCTATTGTTTCAATAGAGCCAATATGTTTTTCACATTACATGTGCAGTTCTTAAGTATGACCTTGTAAATGAAATTGTGTCTTCGACTAATATGGAACCTGGAGCAATAAGCACTATATCAGCTATAAATAAACAGAACATTGTTTTCAATTGGAGATGCTATATTCTCTACTGTAATTCACATCGAGATTTTAAGCACATTATTCCCCTACTATATCATTGGATATAGTTATATCTGATAGTTCCAATAAATGTGCAAATGGTTTGGCGTCATCTCATAAATTTTAAAAAAAAAGGTGTGATAATTTCATCTTGGAGGCGATATTCGCGGACGGTGGATCGCCACAGTTAATGGCGGGAGGGTGCCATTGCAATTCCTATACAAATTTAGTGTTTGAAATCAATTCCTTCGCACATGCTATTGTTTCAATAGTGCCAAAAAGATTTTCAAATTACATGTGCAACACCTTAAAAATTATAAGTGATGGAATAGTGCATTCCATTCAAGTGGAAAAGGACATATATTTTTTCACTAAGTATGGACATACAATTATGCATCAAAATGTGCAAAACTATCATCACTGCATATCCATTTTTCAAATGTTTCAATATTCATTGGCTGGTTCAAAGGAAATTGAAAATGTTGAGGGTGAAATCTATCTTCAGCACATGCTATTGTTTCAATAGAGCTAATATGATTTTCACATTACATGTGCAGTTCTTAAGTATGACCTTGTAAATGAAATTGTGTCTTCGACTAATATGGAAACTGGAGCAGTAAGGACGATATGAGCTATAAATAAACAGAACACTGTTTTCAATTGGAGATGCTATATTCTCTGCTGTAATTCACATCGAGATTTTAAGCACATTATTCCCCTACTATATCATTGATTATAGTTATATCTGATAGTTCCAATAAATGTGCAAATGGTTTGGCGTCATCTCATAAATTTTAAAAAAAATATGTGATAATTTCATCTTGGAGGCGATATTCGCGGACGGTGGATCGCCACAGTTAATGGCGGGAGGGTGCCATTGCAATTCCTATACAAATTTAGTGTTTGATATCAATGCCTTCGCACATGCTATTGTTTCAATAGTGCCAAAACGATTTTCAAATTACATGTGCAACTCCTTAAAAATTATAAATGATGCAATAGTGCATTCCATTTATAGTGGAAATAGACATATATTTTTTCATAAAATTCTAAGTATAGCCATACAATTATGCATCAAAATGTGCGAAACTATCTTCACTGCATTTCCATTTTTCAAATGTTTCAATATTAATTGGCTTGTTCAAAGGAAATTGAAAATGTTGAGGTTGAAATCTATCTTCAGCACATGCTATTGTTTCAATAGAGCTAATATGTTTTTCACATTACATGTGCAGTTCTTAAGTATGACCTTGTAAATGAAATTGTGTCTTCGACTAATATGGAAACTGGAGCAATAAGACTATATGAGCTATAAATAAACAGAACAATGTTTTCAATTGGAGATGCTATATTCTCTACTGTAATTCACATCGAGATTTTAAGCACATAATTCGCCTACTATATCATTGGATATAGTTATATCTTATAGTTCCAATGCAAATGGTTTGGCGTCATCTCATAAATTTTAAAAAAAAGGTGTGATAATTTCATCTTGGAGGCGATATTCGCGGACGGTGGATCGCCACAGTTAATGGCGGGAGGGTGCCATTGCAATTCCTATACAAATTTAGTGTTTGAAATCAATTCCTTCGCACATGCTATTGTTTCAATAGTGCCAAAACGTTTTTCAAATTACATGTGCAACACCTTAAAAATTATAAGTGATGGAATAGTGCATTCCATTCAAGTGGAAAAGGACATATATTTTTTCAATAAGTATGGACATACAATTATGCATCAAAATATGCGAAACTATCTTCACTGCATTTCCATTTTTCAAATGTTTCAATATGAATTGGCTGGTTCAAAGGAAATTGAAAATGTTGAGGTTGAAGTCTATCTTCAGCACATGCTATTGTTTCAATAGAGCTAATATGTTTTTCACATTACATGTGCAGTTCTTAAGTATTACCTTGTAAATGAAATTGTGTCTTCGACAATATGGAAACTGGAGCAATAAGCACTATATCAGCTATAAATAAACAGAACATTGTTTTCAATTGGAGATGCTATATTCTCTACTGTAATTCACATCGAGATTTTAAGCACATTATTCCCCTACTATATCATTGGATATAGTTATATCTGATAGTTCTAATAAATGTGCAAATGGTTTGGCGTCATCTCATAAATTTTAAAAAAAAAGGTGTGATAATTTCATCTTGGAGGCGATATTCGCGGACGGTGGATCGCCACAGTTAATGGCGGGAGGGTGCCATTGCAATTCCTATACAAATTTAGTGTTTGATATCAATTCCTTCGCACATGCTATTGTTTCAATAGTGCCAAAACGATTTTCAAATTACATGTGCAACTCCTTAAAAATTATAAGTGATGGTGTAGTGCATTCCATTTATAGTGGAAATGGACATATATTTTTTTTTAAAATTCTAAGTATGGTCATACAATTATGCATCAAAATGTGCGAAACTATCTTCACTGCATTTCCATTTTTCAAATGTTTCAATATTAATTGGCTTGTTCAAAGGAAATTGAAAATGTTGAGGTTGAAATCTATCTTCAGCACATGCTATTGTTTCAATAGAGCTAATATGTTTTTCACATTACATGTGCAGTTCTTAAGTATGACCTTGTAAATGAAATTGTGTTTTCCACTAATATGGAAACTGGAGCAATAAGCACTATATGAGCTATAAATAAACAGAACATTGTTTTCAATTGGAGATGCTATATTCTCTACTGTAATTCACATCGAGATTTTAAGCACATTATTCCCCTACTATTTCATTGGATATAGTTATATCTGATAGTTCCAATAAATGTGCAAATAGTTTGGCGTCATCTCATAAATTTTAAAAAAAAGGTGTGATAATTTTATCTTGGAGGTGATATTCGCGGACGGTGGATCGCCACAGTTAATGGCGGGAGGGTGCCATTGCAATTCCTATACAAATTTAGTGTTTGAAATCAATTCCTTCGACATGCTATTGTTTCAATAGTGCCAAAACGATTTTCAAATTACATGTGCAACTCCTTAAAAATTATAACTGATGGAATAGTGCATTCCATTCAAGTGGAAAAGGACATATATTTTTTCACTAAGTATGGACATACAATTATGCATCAAAATGTGCGAAAGTATCTTCACTGCATTTCCATTTTTCAAATATTTCAATATGAATTGGCTGGTTCAAAGGAAATTGAAAATGTTGAGGTTGAAATCTATCTTCAGCACATGCTATTGTTTCAATAGAGCCAATATGTTTTTCACATTACATGTGCAGTTCTTAAGTATGACCTTGTAAATGAAATTGTGTCTTCGACTAATATGGAAACTGGAGCAGTAAGGACGATATGAGCTATAAATAAACAGAACACTGTTTTCAATTGGAGATGCTATATTCTCTGCTGTAATTCACATCGAGATTTTAAGCACATTATCCCCCTACTATATCATTGGATATAGTTATATCTGATAGTTCCAATAAATGTGCAAATGGTTTGGCGTCATCTCATAAATTTTAAAAAAAAAGGTGTGATAATTTCATCTTGGAGGCGATATTCGCGGACGGTGGATCGCCACAGTTAATGGCGGGAGGGTGCCATTGCAATTCCTATACAAATTTAGTGTTTGATATCAATTCCTTCGCACATGCTATTGTTTCAATAGTGCCAAAACGATTTTCAAATTACATGTGCAACTCCTTAAAAATTATAAATGATGCAATAGTGCATTCCATTTATAGTGGAAATAGACATATATTTTTTCATAAAATTCTAAGTATAGCCATACAATTATGCATCAAAATGTGCGAAACTATCTTCACTGCATTTCCATTTTTCAAATGTTCAATATTAATTGGGTGGTTCAAAGGAAATTGAAAATGTGTAGGTTGAAATTTATCTTCAGCACATGCTATTGTTTCAATAGAGCTAATATGTTTTTCACATTACATGTGCAGTTCTTAAGTATGACCTTGTAAATGAAATTGTGTCTTGGACTAATATGGAAACTGGAGCCATAAGCACTATATGAGCTATAAATAAACAGAACATTGTTTTCAATTGGAGATGCTATATTCTCTAGTGTAACTCACATCAAGATTTTAAGCAATTTAATCCCCTACTATATCATTGAATATAGTTTTATCTGATAGTTCCAATAAATGTGCAAATGGTTTGGCGTCATCTCATAAATTTTAAAAAAAAGGTGTGATAATTTCATCTTGGAGGCGATATTCGCGGACGGTGGATCGCCACAGTTAATGGCGGGAGGGTGCCATTGCAATTCCTATACAAATTAAGTGTTTGAAATCAATTCCTTCGCACATGCTATTGTTTCAATAGTGCCCAAACGATTTTCAAATTACATGTGCAACTCCTTAAAAATTATAAGTGACGGAATAGTGCATTCCATTTATAGTGGAAATGGACATATATTTTTTCATAAAATTCTAAGTATGGACATACAATTATGCATCCAAATGTGCGAAACTATCTTCACTGCATTTCCATTTTTCAAATGTTTCAATATTCATTGGCTGGTTCAAAGGAAAATAAAAATGTTGAGGTTGAAATCTATCTTCAGCACATGCTATTGTTTCAATAGAGCTAATATGTGTATCACATTACATGTGCAGTTCTTAAGCATGACCTTGTAAATGAAATTGTGTCTTCGACTAATATGGAAACTGGAGCAATAAGCACTATATGAGCTATAAATAAACAGAACATTGTTTTCAATTGGAGATGCTATACTCTCTACTGTAATTCACATCGAGATTTTAAGCACATTATTCCCCTACTATATCATTGGATATAGTTATATCTGATAGTTCCAATAAATGTGCAAATGGTTTGGCGTCATCTCATAAATTTTAAAAAAAAAGGTGTGATAATTTCATCTTGGAGGCGATACTCGCGGACGGTGGATCGCCACAGTTAATGGCGGGAGGGTGCCATTGCAATTCCTATACAAATTTAGTGTTTGAAATCAATTCCTTCGCACATGCTATTGTTTCAATAGTGCCAAAACGATTTTCAAATTACATGTGCAACACCTTAAAAATTATAAGTGATGGAATAGTGCATTCCATTCAAGTGGAAAAGGACATATATTTTTTCACTAAGTATGGACATACAATTATGCATCAAAATGTGCAAAACTATCATCACTGCATATCCATTTTTCAAATGTTTCAATATTCATTGGCTGGTTCAAAGGAAATTGAAAATTTTGAGGGTGAAATCTATCTTCAGCACATGCTATTGTTTCAATAGAGCTAATATGTTTTTCACATTACATGTGCAGTTCTTAAGTATGACCATGTAAATGAAATTGTGTCTTCGACTAATATGGAAACTGGAGCAGTAAGGACGATATGAGCTATAAATAAACAGAACACTGTTTTCAATTGGAGATGCTATATTCTCTGCTGTAATTCACATCGAGATTTTAAGCACATTATTCCCCTACTATATCATTGGATATAGTTATATCTGATAGTTCCAATGAATGTGCAAATGGTTTGGCGTCATCTCATAAATTTTAAAAAAAAGGTGTGATAATTTCATCTTGGAGGCGATATTCGCGGACGGTGGATCGCCACAGTTAATGGCGGGAGGTAGCCATTGCAATTCCTATACAAATTTAGTGTTTGAAATCAATTCCTTCGCACATGCTATTGTTTCAATGGTGCCAAAACGATTTTCAAATTACATGTGCAACTCCTTAAAAATTATAAATGATGCAATAGTGCATTCCATTTATAGTGGAAATAGACATATATTTTTTCATAAAATTCTAAGTATAGCCATACAATTATGCATCAAAATGTGCGAAACTATCTTCACTGCATTTCCATTTTTCAAATGTTTCAATATTAATTGGCTGGTTCAAAGGAAATTGAAAATGTTGAGGTTGAAATCTATCTTCAGCACATGCTATTGTTTCAATAGAGCTAATATGTTTTTCACATTACATGTGCAGTTCTTAAGTATGACCTTGTAAATGAAATTGTGTCTTCGACTAATATGGAAACTGGAGCAATAAGACTATATGAGCTATAAATAAACAGAACAATGTTTTCAATTGGAGATGCTATATTCTCTACTGTAATTCACATCGAGATTTTAAGCACATAATTCGCCTACTATATCATTGGATATAGTTATATCTGATAGTTCCAATGCAAATGGTTTGGCGTCATCTCATAAATTTTAAAAAAAAGGTGTGATAATTTTATCTTGGAGGCGATATTCGCGGACGGTGGATCGCCACAGTTAATGGCGGGAGGGTGCCATTGCAATTCCTATACAAATTTAGTGTTTGAAATCAATTCCTTCGCACATGCTATTGTTTCAATAGTGCCAAAACGATTTTCAAATTACATGTGCAACACCTTAAAAATTATAAGTGATGGAATAGTGCATTCCATTCAAGTGGAAAAGGACATATATTTTTTCACTAAGTATGGACACACAATTATGCATCAAAATTTGCAAAACTATCATCACTGCATATCCATTTTTCAAATGTTTCAATATTCATTGGCTGGTTCAAAGGAAATTGAAAATGTTGAGGGTGAAATCTATCTTCAGCACATGCTATTGTTTCAATAGAGCTAATATGTTTTTCACATTACATGTGCAGTTCTTAAGTATGACCTTGTAAATGAAATTGTGTCTTCGACTAATATGGAAACTGGAGCAGTAAGGACGATATGAGCTATAAATAAACCGAACACTGTTTTCAATTGGAGATGCTATATTCTCTGCTGTAATTCACATCGAGATTTTAAGCACATTATTCCCCTACTATATCATTGGTTATAGTTATATGTGATAGTTCCAATAAATGTGCAAATGGTTTGGCGTCATCTCATAAATTTTAAAAAAAAGGTGTGATAATTTCATCTTGGAGGCGATATTCGCGGACGGTGGATCGCCACAGTTAATGGCGGGAGGGTGCCATTGCAATTCCTATACAAATTTAGTGTTTGATATCAATTCCTTCGCACATGCTATTGTTTCAATAGTGCCAAAACGATTTTCAAATTACATGTGCAACTCCTTAAAAATTATAAGTGATGCAATAGTGCATTCCATTTATAGTGGAAATAGACATATATTTTTTTATAAAATTCTAAGTATAGCCATACAATTATGCATCAAAATGTGCGAAACTATCTTCACTGCATTTCCATTTTTCAAATGTTTCAATATTAATTGGCTGGTTCAAAGGATATTGAAAATGTTGAGGTTGAAATCTATCTTCAGCACATGCTATTGTTTCAATAGAGCTAATATGTTTTTCACATTACATGTGCAGTTCTTAAGTATGACCTTGTAAATGAAATTGTGTCTTCGACTAATATGGAAAATGGAGCAATAAGACTATATGAGCTATAAATAAACAGAACAATGTTTTCAATTGGAGATGCTATATTCTCTACTGTAATTCACATCGAGATTTTAAGCACATAATTCGCCTACTATATCATTATATATGATAGTTCCAATGCAAATGGTTTGGCGTCATCTCATAAATTTTAAAAAAAAGGTGTGATAATTTTATCTTGGAGGTGATATTCGCGGACGGTGGATCGCCACAGTTAATGGCGGGAGGGTGCCATTGCAATTCCTATACAAATTTAGTGTTTGAAATCAACTCCTTCGCACATGCTATTGTTTCAATAGTGCCAAAACGATTTTCAAATTACATGTGCAACTCCTTAAAAATTATAACTGATGGAATAGTGCATTCCATTCAAGTGGAAAAGGACATATATTTTTTCAATAAGTATGGACATACAATTATGCATCAAAATATGCGAAACTATCTTCACTGCATTTCCATTTTTCAAATGTTTCAATATTCATTGGCTGGTTCAAAGGAAATTGAAAATGTTGAGGTTGAAGTCTATCTTCAGCACATGCTATTGTTTCAATAGAGCTAATATGTTTTTCACATTACATGTGCAGTTCTTAAGTATGACCTTGTAAATGAAATTGTGTCTTCGACTAATATGGAAACTGGAGCCATAAGCACTATATGAGCTATAAATAAACAGAACATTGTTTTCAATTGGAGATGCTATATTCTCTAGTGTAATTCACTTTAAGATTTTAAGCAATTTAATCCCCTACTATATCATTGAATATAGTTATATCTGATAGTTCCAATAAATGTGCAAATGGTTTGGCGTCATCTCATAAATTTTAAAAAAAAGGTGTGATAATTTCATCTTGGAGGCGATATTCGCGGACGGTGGATCGCCACAGTTAATGGCGGGAGGGTGCCATTGCAATTCCTATACAAATTAAGTGTTTGAAATCAATTCCTTCGCACATGCTATTGTTTCAATAGTGCCAAAACGATTTTCAAATTACATGTGCAACTCCTTAAAATTTTATAAGTGATGGAATAGTGCATTCCATTTATAGTGGAAATGGAGATATATTTTTTCATAAAATTCTAAGTATGGACATACAATTATGCATCCAAATGTGCGAAACTATCTTCACTGCATTTCCATTTTTCAAATGTTTCAATATTCATAAGCTGGTTCAAAGGAAAATGAAAATGTTGAGGTTGAAATCTATCTTCAGCACATGCTATTGTTTCAATAGAGCTAATATGTGTTTCACATTACATGTGCAGTTCTTAAGCATGACCTTGTAAATGAAATTGTGTCTTCGACTAATATGGAAACTGGAGCAATAAGCACTATATGAGCTATAAATAAACAGAAGATTGTTTTCAATTGGAGATGCTATACTCTCTATTGTAATTCACATCGAGATTTTAAGCACATTATTCCCCTACTATATCATTGGATATAGTTATATCTGATAGTTCCAATGAATGTGCAAATGGTTTGGCGTCATCTCATAAATTTTAAAAAAAAGGTGTGATAATTTTATCTTGGAGGTGATATTCGCGGACGGTGGATCGCCACAGTTAATGGCGGGAGGGTGCCATTGCAATTCCTATACAAATTTAGTGTTTGAAATCAATTCCTTCGACATGCTATTGTTTCAATAGTGCCAAAACGATTTTCAAATTACATGTGCAACTCCTTAAAAATTATAACTGATGGAATAGTGCATTCCATTCAAGTGGAAAAGGACATATATTTTTTCAATAAGTATGGACATACAATTATGCATCAAAATATGCGAAACTATCTTCACTGCATTTCCATTTTTCAAATGTTTCAATATGAATTGGATGGTTCAAAGGAAATTGAAAATGTTGAGGTTGAAATCTATCTTCAGCACATGCTATTGTTTCAATAGAGCCAATATGTTTTTCACATTACATGTGCAGTTCTTAAGTATGACCTTGTAAATGAAATTGTGTCTTCGACTAATATGGAACCTGGAGCAATAAGCACTATATCAGCTATAAATAAACAGAACATTGTTTTCAATTGGAGATGCTATATTCTCTACTGTAATTCACATCGAGATTTTAAGCACATTATTCCCCTACTATATCATTGGATATAGTTATATCTGATAGTTCCAATAAATGTGCAAATGGTTTGGCGTCATCTCATAAATTTTAAAAAAAAAGGTGTGATAATTTCATCTTGGAGGCGATATTCGCGGACGGTGGATCGCCACAGTTAATGGCGGGAGGGTGCCATTGCAATTCCTATACAAATTTAGTGTTTGAAATCAATTCCTTCGCACATGCTATTGTTTCAATAGTGCCAAAAAGATTTTCAAATTACATGTGCAACACCTTAAAAATTATAAGTGATGGAATAGTGCATTGCATTCAAGTGGAAAAGGACATATATTTTTTCACTAAGTATGGACATACAATTATGCATCAAAATGTGCAAAACTATCATCACTGCATATCCATTTTTCAAATGTTTCAATATTCATTGGCTGGTTCAAAGGAAATTGAAAATGTTAAGGGTGAAATCTATCTTCAGCACATGCTATTGTTTCAATAGAGCTAATATGATTTTCACATTACATGTGCAGTTCTTAAGTATGACCTTGTAAATGAAATTGTGTCTTCGACTAATATGGAAACTGGAGCAGTAAGGACGATATGAGCTATAAATAAACAGAACACTGTTTTCAATTGGAGATGCTATATTCTCTGCTGTAATTCACATCGAGATTTTAAGCACATTATTCCCCTACTATATCATTGGTTATAGTTATATCTGATAGTTCCAATAAATGTGCAAATGGTTTGGCGTCATCTCATAAATTTTAAAAAAAATGTGTGATAATTTCATCTTGGAGGCGATATTCGCGGACGGTGGATCGCAACAGTTAATGGCGGGAGGGTGCCATTGCAATTCCTATACAAATTTAGTGTTTGATATCAATTCCTTCGCACATGCTATTGTTTCAATAGTGCCAAAACGATTTTCAAATTACATGTGCAACTCCTTAAAAATTATAAATGATGCAATAGTGCATTCCATTTATAGTGGAAATAGACATATATTTTTTCATAAAATTCTAAGTATAGCCATACAATTATGCATCAAAATGTGCGAAACTATCTTCACTGCATTTCCATTTTTCAAATGTTTCAATATTAATTGGCTGGTTCAAAGGAAATTGAAAATGTTGAGGTTGAAATCTATCTTCAGCACATGCTATTGTTTCAATAGAGCTAATATGTTTTTCACATTACATGTGCAGTTCTTAACTATGACCTTGTAAATGAAATTGTGTCTTCGACTAATATGGAAACTGGAGCAATAAGACTATATGAGCTATAAATAAACAGAACAATGTTTTCAATTGGAGATGCTATATTCTCTACTGTAATTCACATCGAGATTTTAAGCACATAATTCGCCTACTATATCATTGGATATAGTTATATCTTATAGTTCCAATGCAAATGGTTTGGCGTCATCTCATAAATTTTAAAAAAAAGGTGTGATAATTTTATCTTGGAGGCGATATTCGCGGACGGTGGATCGCCACAGTTAATGGCGGGAGGGTGCCATTGCAATTCCTATACAAATTTAGTGTTTGAAATCAATTCCTTCGCACATGCTATTGTTTCAATAGTGCCAAAACGTTTTTCAAATTACATGTGCAACACCTTAAAAATTATAAGTGATGGAATAGTGCATTCCATTCAAGTGGAAAAGGACATATATTTTTTCAATAAGTATGGACATACAATTATGCATCAAAATATGCGAAACTATCTTCACTGCATTTCCATTTTTCAAATGTTTCAATATGAATTGGCTGGTTCAAAGGAAATTGAAAATGTTGAGGTTGAAGTCTATCTTCAGCACATGCTATTGTTTCAATAGAGCTAATATGTTTTTCACAATACATGTGCAGTTCTTAAGTATTACCTTGTAAATGAAATTGTATCTTCGACAATATGGAAACTGGAGCAATAAGCACTATATCAGCTATAAATAAACAGAACATTGTTTTTAATTGGAGATGCTATATTCTCTACTGTAATTCACATCGAGATTTTAAGCACATTATTCCCCTACTATATCATTGGATATAGTTATATCTGATAGTTCTAATTAATGTGCAAATGGTTTGGCGTCATCTCATAAATTTTAAAAAAAAAGGTGTGATAATTTCATCTTGGAGGCGATATTCGCGGACGGTGGATCGCCACAGTTAATGGCGGGAGGGTGCCATTGCAATTCCTATACAAATTTAGTGTTTGATATCAATTCCTTCGCACATGCTATTGTTTCAATAGTGCCAAAACGATTTTCAAATTACATGTGCAACTCCTTAAAAATTATAAGTGATGGAGTAGTGCATTCCATTTATAGTGGAAATGGACATATATATTTTTTTTTAAAATTCTAAGTATGGTCATACAATTATGCATCAAAATGTGCGAAACTATCTTCACTGCATTTCCATTTTTCAAATGTTTCAATATTAATTGGCTTGTTCAAAGGAAATTGAAAATGTTGAGGTTGAAATCTATCTTCAGCACATGCTATTGTTTCAATAGAGCTAATATGTTTTTCACATTACATGTGCAGTTCTTAAGTATGACCTTGTAAATGAAATTGTGTTTTCCACTAATATGGAAACTGGAGCAATAAGCACTATATGAGCTATAAATAAACAGAACATTGTTTTCAATTGGAGATGCTATATTCTCTACTGTAATTCACATCGAGATTTTAAGCACATTATTCCCCTACTATTTCATTGGATATAGTTATATCTGATAGTTCCAATAAATGTGCAAATAGTTTGGCGTCATCTCATAAATTTTAAAAAAAAGGTGTGATAATTTTATCTTGGAAGTGATATTCGCGGACGGTGGATCGCCACAGTTAATGGCGGGAGGGTGCCATTGCAATTCCTATACAAATTTAGTGTTTGAAATCAATTCCTTCGACATGCTATTGTTTCAATAGTGCCAAAACGATTTTCAAATTACATGTGCAACTCCTTAAAAATTATAACTGATGGAATAGTGCATTCCATTCAAGTGGAAAAGGACATATATTTTTTCACTAAGTATGGACATACAATTATGCATCAAAATGTGCGAAAGTATCTTCACTGCATTTCCATTTTTCAAATATTTCAATATGAATTGGCTGGTTCAAAGGAAATTGAAAATGTTGAGGTTGAAATCTATCTTCAGCACATGCTATTGTTTCAATAGAGCCAATATGTTTTTCACATTACATGTGCAGTTCTTAAGTATGACTTTGTAAATGAAATTGTGTCTTCGACTAATATGGAACCTGGAGCAATAAGCATTATATCAGCTATAAATAAACAGAACATTGTTTTCAATTGGAGATGCTATATTCTCTACTGTAATTCACATCGAGATTTTAAGCACAATATTCCCCTACTATATCATTGGATATAGTTATATCTGATAGTTCCAATAAATGTGCAAATGGTTTGGCGTCATCTCATAAATTTTAAAAAAAAAGGTGTGATAATTTCATCTTGGAGGCGATATTCGCGGACGGTGGATCGCCACAGTTAATGGCGGGAGGGTGCCATTGCAATTCCTATACAAATTTAGTGTTTGAAATCAATTCCTTCGCACATGCTATTGTTTCAATAGTGCCAAAACGATTTTCAAATTACATGTGCAACACCTTAAAAATTATAAGTGATGGAATAGTGCATTCCATTCAAGTGGAAAAGGACATATATTTTTTCACTAAGTATGGACATACAATTATGCATCAAAATGTGCAAAACTATCATCACTGCATATCCATTTTTCAAATGTTTCAATATTCATTGGCTGGTTCAAAGGAAATTGAAAATGTTGAGGGTGAAATCTATCTTCAGCACATGCTATTGTTTCAATAGAGCTAATATGTTTTTCACATTACATGTGCAGTTCTTAAGTATGACCTTGTAAATGAAATTGTGTCTTCGACTAATATGGAAACTGGAGCAGTAAGGACGATATGAGCTATAAATAAACAGAACACTGTTTTCAATTGGAGATGCTATATTCTCTGCTGTAATTCACATCGAGATTTTAAGCACATTATTCCCCTACTATATCATTGGATATAGTTATATCTGATAGTTCCAATAAATGTGCAAATGGTTTGGCGTCATCTCATAAATTTTAAAAAAAAAGGTGTGATAATTTCATCTTGGAGGCGATATTCGCGGACGGTGGATCGCCACAGTTAATGGCGGGAGGGTGCCATTGCAATTCCTATACAAATTTAGTGTTTGATATCAATTCCTTCGCACATGCTATTGTTTCAATAGTGCCAAAACGATTTTCAAATTACATGTGCAACTCCTTAAAAATTATAAATGATGCAATAGTGCATTCCATTTATAGTGGAAATAGACATATATTTTTTCATAAAATTCTAAGTATAGCCATACAATTATGCATCAAAATGTGCGAAACTATCTTCACTGCATTTCCATTTTTCAAATGTTCAATATTAATTGGGTGGTTCAAAGGAAATTGAAAATGTGTAGGTTGAAATCTATCTTCAGCACATGCTATTGTTTCAATAGAGCTAATATGTTTTTCACATTACATGTGCAGTTCTTAAGTATGACCTTGTAAATGAAATTGTGTCTTGGACTAATATGGAAACTGGAGCCATAAGCACTATATGAGCTATAAATAAACAGAACATTGTTTTCAATTGGAGATGCTATATTCTCTAGTGTAATTCACATCAAGATTTTAAGCAATTTAATCCCCTACTATATCATTGAATATAGTTATATCTGATAGTTCCAATAAATGTGCAAATGGTTTGGCGTCATCTCATAAATTTTAAAAAAAAGGTGTGATAATTTCATCTTGGAGGCGATATTCGCGGACGGTGGATCGCCACAGTTAATGGCGGGAGGGTGCCATTGCAATTCCTATACAAATTAAGTGTTTGAAATCAATTCCTTCGCACATGCTATTGTTTCAATAGTGCCCAAACGATTTTCAAATTACATGTGCAACTCCTTAAAAATTATAAGTGACGGAATAGTGCATTCCATTTATAGTGGAAATGGACATATATGTTTTCATAAAATTCTAAGTATGGACATACAATTATGCATCAAAATGTGCGAAACTATCTTCACTGCATTTCCAATTTTGACATGTTTCAATATTAATTGGCTGGTTCTAAGGAAATTGAAAATGTTGAGGTTGAAATCTATCTTCAGCACATGCTATTGTTTCAATAGAGCCAATATGTTTTTCACATTACATGTGCAGTTCTTAAGTATGACCTTGTAAATGAAATTGTGTCTTCGACTAATATGGAAACTGGAGCAATAAGCACTATATGAGCTATAAATAAACAGAACAATGTTTTCAATTGGAGATGCTATATTCTCTCCTGTAATTGACATCGAGATTTTAAGCACAATATTCCCCTATTATATCATTGGTTATAGTTATATCTGATAGTTCCAATAAATGTGCAAATGGTTTGGCGTCATCTCATAAATTTTAAAAAAAAGGTGTGATAATTTCATCTTGGAGGCGATATTCGCGGACGGTGGATCGCCACAGTTAATGGCGGGAGGATGCCATTGCAATTCCTATACAAATTTAGTGTTTGATATCAATTCCTTCGCACATGCTATTGTTTCAATAGTGCCAAAACGATTTTCAAATTACATGTGCAACTCCTTAAAAATTATAAGTGATGGAATAGTGCATTCCATTTATAGTGGAAATAGACATATATTTTTTCATAAAATTCTTAGTATAACCATACAATTATGCATCAAAATGTGCGAAACTATCTTCACTGCATTTCCATTTTTCAAATGTTTCAATATTAATTGGCTGGTTCAAAGGAAATTGAAAATGTTGATGTTGAAATCTATCTTCAGCACATGCTATTGTTTCAATAGAGCTAATATGTTTTTTACATTACATGTGCAGTTCTTAAGTATGACATTGTAAATGAAATTGTGTCTTCGACTAATATGGAAACTGGAGCAATAAGACTATATGAGCTATAAATAAACAGAACAATGTTTTCAATTGGAGATGCTATATTCTCTACTGTAATTCACATCGAGATTTTAAGCACATAATTCGCCTACTATGTCATTAGATATAGTTATATCTGATAGTTCCAATGCAAATGGTTTGGCGTCATCTCATAAATTTTAAAAAAAAGGTGTGATAATTTTATCTTGGAGGTGATATTCGCGGACGGTGGATCGCCATAGTTAATGGCGGGAGGGTGCCATTGCAATTCCTATACAAATTTAGTGTTTGAAATCAATTCCTTCGCACATGCTATTGTTTCAATGGTGCCAAAACGATTTTCAAATTACATGTGCAACTCCTTAAAAATTATAACTGATGGAATAGTGCATTCCATTCAAGTGGAAAAGGACATATATTTTTTCAATAAGTATGGACATACAATTATGCATCAAAATATGCGAAACTATCTTCACTGCATTTCCATTTTTCAAATGTTTCAATATTCATTGGCTGGTTCAAAGGAAATGGAAAATGTTGAGGGTGAAATCTATCTTCAGCACATGCTATTGTTTCAATAGAGCTAATATGTTTTTTACATTACATGTGCAGTTCTTAAGTATGACCTTGTAAATGAAATTGTGTCTTCGACTAATATGGAAACTGGAGCCATAAGCACTATATGAGCTATAAATAAACAGAACATTGTTTTCAATTGGAGATGCTATATTCTCTAGTGTAATTCACATCAAGATTTTAAGCAATTTAATCCCCTACTATATCATTGAATATAGTTATATCTGATAGTTCCAATAAATGTGCAAATGGTTTGGCGTCATCTCATAAATTTTAAAAAAAAGGTGTGATAATTTCATCTTGGAGGCGATATTCGCGGACGGTGGATCGCCACAGTTAATGGCGGGAGGGTGCCATTGCAATTCCTATACAAATTTAGTGTTTGAAATCAATTCCTTCGCACATGCTATTGTTTCAATAGTGCCAAAACGATTTTCAAATTACATGTGCAACTCCTTAAAAATTATAAGTGATGGAATAGTGCATTCCATTTATAGTGGAAATAGACATATATTTTTTCATAAAATTCTAAGTATGGACATACAATTATGCATCCAAATGTGCGAAACTATCTTCACTGCATTTCCATTTTTCAAATGTTTCAATATTCATTGGCTGGTTCAAAGGAAAATGAAAATGTTCAGGTTGAAATCTATCTTCAGCACATGCTATTGTTTCAATAGAGCTAATATGTGTTTCACATTACATGTGCAGTTCTTAAGCATGACCTTGTAAATGAAATTGTGTCTTCGACTAATATGGAAACTGGAGCAATAAGCACTATATGAGCTATAAATAAACAGAACATTGTTTTCAATTGGAGATGCTATACTCTCTACTGTAATTCACATCGAGATTTTAAGCACATTATTCCCCTACTATATCATTGGATATAGTTATATCTGATAGTTCCAATGAATGTGCAAATGGTTTGGCGTCATCTCATAAATTTTAAAAAAAAGGTGTGATAATTTCATCTTGGAGGCGATATTCGCGGACGGTGGATCGCCACAGTTAATGGCGGGAGGGTGCCATTGCAATTCCTATATAAATTTAGTGTTTGAAATCAATTCCTTCGCACATGCTATTGTTTCAATAGTGCCAAAACGATTTTCAAATTACATGTGCAACTACTTAAAAATTATAACTGATGGAATAGTGCATTCCATTCAAATGGAAAAGGACATATATTTTTTCACTAAGTATGGACATACAATTATGCATCAAAATGTGCGAAAGTAAATTCACTGCATTTCCATTTTTCAAATGTTTAAATATTAATTGACTGGTTCAAAAGAAATTGAAAATGTTGAGGTTGAAATCTATCTTCAGCACATGCTATTGTTTCAATAGAGCCAATATGTTTTTCACATTACATGTGCAGTTCTTAAGTATGACCTTGTAAATGAAATTGTGTCTTCGACTAATATGGAAACTGGAGCAATAAGCACTATATCAGCTATAAATAAACAGAACATTGTTTTCAATTGGAGATGCTATATTCTCTACTGTAATTCACATCGAGATTTTAAGCACATTATTCCCCTACTATATCATTGGATATAGTTATATCTGATAGTTCCAATAAATGTGCAAATGGTTTGGCGTCATCTCATAAATTTTAAAAAAAAAGGTGTGATAATTTCATCTTGGAGGCGATATTCGCGGACGGTGGATCGCCACAGTTAATGGCGGGAGGGTGCCATTGCAATTCCTATACAAATTAAGTGTTTGAAATCAATTCCTTCGCACATGCTATTGTTTCAATAGTGCCAAAAAGATTTTCAAATTACATATGCAACACCTTAAAAATTATAAGTGATGGAATAGTGCATTCCATTCAAGTGGAAAAGGACATATATTTTTTCACTAAGTATGGACATACAATTATGCATCAAAATGTGGAAAACTATGATCACTGCATATCCATTTTTCAAATGTTTCAATATTCATTGGCTGGTTCAAAGGAAATTGAAAATGTTGAGAGTGAAATCTATCTTCAGCACATGCTATTGTTTCAATAGAGCTAATATGTTTTTCACATTACATGTGCAGTTCTTAAGTATGACCTTGTAAATGAAATTGTGTCTTCGACTAATATGGAAACTGGAGGAGTAAGGACGATATGAGCTATAAATAAACAGAACATTGTTTTCAATTGGAGATGCTATATTCTCTGCTGTAATTCACATCGAGATTTTAAGCACATTATTCCCCTACTATATCATTGGTTATAGTTATATCTGAGTTCCAATAAATGTGCAAATGGTTTGGCGTCATCTCATAAATTTTAAAAAAAAGGTGTGATAATTTCATCTTGGAGGCGATATTCGCGGACGGTGGATCGCCACAGTTAATGGCGGGAGGGTGCCATTGCAATTCCTATACAAATTTAGTGTTTGATATCAATTCCTTCGCACATGCTATTGTTTCAATAGCGCCAAAACGATTTTCAAATTACATGTGCAACTCCTTAAAAATTATAAATGATGCAATAGTGCATTCCATTTATAATGGAAATAGACATATATTTTTTCATAAAATTCTAAGTATAGCCATACAATTATGCATCAAAATGTGCGATACTATCTTCACTGCATTTCCATTTTTCAAATGTTTCAATATTAATTGGCTGGTTCAAAGGAAATTGAAAATGTTGAGGTTGAAATCTATCTTCAGCACATGCTATTGTTTCAATAGAGCTAATATGTTTTTCACATTACATGTGCAGTTCTTAAGTATGACCTTGTAAATGAAATTGTGTCTTCGACTAATATGGAAACTGGAGCAATAAGACTATATGAGCTATAAATAAACAGAACAATGTTTTCAATTGGAGATGCTATATTCTCTACTGTAATTCACATCGAGATTTTAAGCACATAATTCGCCTACTATATCATTGGATATAGTTATATCTTATAGTTCCAATGCAAATGGTTTGGCGTCATCTCATAAATTTTAAAAAAAAGGTGTGATAATTTTATCTTGGAGGCGATATTCGCGGACGGTGGATCGCCACAGTTAATGGCGGGAGGGTGCCATTGCAATTCCTATACAAATTTAGTGTTTGAAATCAATTCCTTCGCACATGCTATTGTTTCAATAGTGCCAAAACGTTTTTCAAATTACATGTGCAACACCTTAAAAATTATAAGTGATGGAATAGTGCATTCCATTCAAGTGGAAAAGGACATATATTTTTTCAATAAGTATGGACATACAATTATGCATCAAAATATGCGAAACTATCTTCACTGCATTTCCATTTTTCAAATGTTTCAATATGAATTGGCTGGTTCAAAGGAAATTGAAAATGTTGAGGTTGAAGTCTATCTTCAGCACATGCTATTGTTTAAATAGAGCTAATATGTTTTTCACATTACATGTGCAGTTCTTAAGTATTACCTTGTAAATGAAATTGTGTCTTCGACAATATGGAAACTGGAGCAATAAGCACTATATCAGCTATAAATAAACAGAACATTGTTATCAATTGGAGATGCTATATTCTCTACTGTAATTCACATCGAGATTTTAAGCACATTATTCCCCTACTATATCATTGGATATAGTTATAACTGATAGTTCTAATAAATGTGCAAATGGTTTGGCGTCATCTCATAAATTTTTAAAAAAAAGGTGTGATAATTTCATCTTGGAGGCGATATTCGCGGACGGTGGATCGCCACAGTTAATGGCGGGAGGGTGCCATTGCAATTCCTATACAAATTTAGTGTTTGATATCAATTCCTTCGCACATGCTATTGTTTCAATAGTTCCAAAACGATTTTCAAATTACATGTGCAACTCCTTAAAAATTATAAGTGATGGAGTAGTGCATTCCATTTATAGTGGAAATGGACATATATTTTTTTTTAAAATTCTAAGTATGGTCATACAATTATGCATCAAAATGTGCGAAACTATCTTCACTGCATTTCCATTTTTCAAATGTTTCAATATTAATTGGCTTGTTCAAAGGAAATTGAAAATGTTGAGGTTGAAATCTATCTTCAGCACATGCTATTGTTTCAATAGAGCTAATATGTTTTTCACATCACATGTGCAGTTCTTAAGTATGACCTTGTAAATGAAATTGTGTTTTCCACTAATATGGAAACTGGAGCAATAAGCACTATATGAGGTATAAATAAACAGAACATTGTTTTCAATTGGAGATGCTATATTCTCTACTGTAATTCACATCGAGATTTTAAGCACATTATTCCCCTACTATTTCATTGGATATAGTTATATCTGATAGTTCCAATAAATGTGCAAATGGTTTGGCGTCATCTCATAAATTTTAAAAAAAAGGTGTGATAATTTTATCTTGGAGGTGATATTCGCGGACGGTGGATCGCCACAGTTAATGGCGGGAGGGTGCCATTGCAATTCCTATACAAATTTAGTGTTTGAAATCAATTCCTTCGACATGCTATTGTTTCAATAGTGCCAAAACGATTTTCAAATTACATGTGCAACTCCTTAAAAATTATAACTGATGGAATAGTGCATTCCATTCAAGTGGAAAAGGACATATATTTTTTCACTAAGTATGGACATACAATTATGCATCAAAATGTGCAAAACTATCATCACTGCATATCCATTTTTCAAATGTTTCAATATTCATTGGCTGGTTCAAAGGAAATTGAAAATGTTGAGGGTGAAATCTATCTTCAGCACATGCTATTGTTTCAATAGAGCTAATATGTTTTTCACATTACATGTGCAGTTCTTAAGTATGACCTTGTAAATGAAATTGTGTCTTCGACTAATATGGAAACTGGAGCAGTAAGGACGATATGAGCTATAAATAAACAGAACACTGTTTTCAATTGGAGATGCTATATTCTCTGCTGTAATTCACATCGAGATTTTAAGCACATTATTCCCCTACTATATCATTGGATATAGTTATATCTGATAGTTCCAATAAATGTGCAAATGGTTTGGCGTCATCTCATAAATTTTAAAAAAAAGGTGTGATAATTTCATCTTGGAGGCGATATTCGCGGACGGTGGATCGCCACAGTTAATGGCGGGAGGGTGCCATTGCAATTCCTATACAAATTTAGTGTTTGATATCAATTCCTTCGCACATGCTATTGTTTCAATAGTGCCAAAACGATTTTCAAATTACATGTGCAACTCCTTAAAAATTATAAATGATGCAATAGTGCATTCCATTTATAGTGGAAATAGACATATATTTTTTCATAAAATTCTAAGTATAGCCATACAATTATGCATCAAAATGTGCGAAACTATCTTCACTGCATTTCCAATTTTGACATGTTTCAATATTAATTGGCTGGTTCTAAGGAAATTGAAAATGTTGAGGGTGAAATCTATCTTCAACACATGCTATTGTTTCAATAGAGCTAATATGTTTTTCACATTACATGTGCAGTTCTTAAGTATGACCTTGTAAATGAAATTGTGTCTTCGACTAATATGGAAACTGGAGAAATAAGCACTATATGAGCTATAAATAAACAGAACATTGTTTTCAATTGGAGATGCTATATTCTCTCCTGTAATTCACATCGAGATTTTAAGCACAATATTCCCCTATTATATCATTGGTTATAGTTATATCTGATAGTTCCAATAAATGTGCAAATGGTTTGGCGTCATCTCATAAATTTTAAAAAAAAGGTGTGATAATTTCATCTTGGAGGCGATATTCGCGGACGGTGGATTGCCACAGTTAATGGCGGGAGGGTGCCATTGCAATTCCTATACAAATTTAGTGTTTGATATCAATTCCTTCGCACATGCTATTGCTTCAATAGTGCCAAAACGATTTTCAAATTACATGTGCAACTCCTTAAAAATTATAAGTGATGCAATAGTGCATTCCATTTATAGTGGAAATAGACATATATTTTTTTATAAAATTCTAAGTATAGCCATACAATTATGCATCAAAATGTGCGAAACTATCTTCACTGCATTTTCATTTTTCAAATGTTTCAATATTAATTGGCTGGTTCAAAGGAAATTGAAAATGTTGAGGTTGAAATCTATCTTCAGCACATGCTATTGTTTCAATAGAGCTAATATGCTTTTTACATTACATGTGCAGTTCTTAAGTATGGACCTTGTAAATGAAATTGTGTCTTCGACTAATATGGAAACTGGAGCAATAAGACTATATGAGCTATAAATAAACAGAACAATGTTTTCAATTGGAGATGCTATATTCTCTACTGTAATTCACATCGAGATTTTAAGCACATAATTCGCCTACTATATCATTAGATATAGTTATATCTGATAGTTCCAATGCAAATGGTTTGGCGTCATCTCATAAATTTTAAAAAAAAGGTGTGATAATTTTATCTTGGAGGTGATATTCGCGGACGGTGGATCGCCACAGTTAATGGCGGGAGGGTGCCATTGCAATTCCTATACAAATTTAGTGTTTGAAATCAATTCCTTCGCACATGCTATTGTTTCAATAGTGCCAAAACGATTTTCAAATTACATGTGCAACTCCTTAAAAATTATAACTGATGGAATAGTGCATTCCATTCAAGTGGAAAAGGACATATATTTTTTCAATAAGTATGGACATACAATTATGCATCAAAATATGCGAAACTATCTTCACTGCATTTCCATTTTTCAAATGTTTCAATATTCATTGGCTGGTTTAAAGGAAAATGAAAATTTTGAGGTTGAAATCTATCTTCAGCACATGCTATTGTTTCAATAGAGCTAATATGTGTTTCACATTACATGTGCAGTTCTTAAGCATGACCTTGTAAATGAAATTGTGTCTTCGACTAATATGGAAACTGGAGCAATAAGCACTATATGAGCTATAAATAAACAGAACATTGTTTTCAATTGGAGATGCTATACTCTCTACTGTAATTCACATCGAGATTTTAAGCACATTATTCCCCTACTATATCATTGGATATAGTTATATCTGATAGTTCCAATGAATGTGCAAATGGTTTGGCGTCATCTCATAAATTTTAAAAAAAAGGTGTGATAATTTCATCTTGGAGGCGATATTCGCGGACGGTGGATCGCCACAGTTAATGGCGGGAGGGTGCCATTGCAATTCCTATACAAATTTAGTGTTTGAAATCAATTCCTTCGCACATGCTATTGTTTCAATAGTGCCAAAACGATTTTCAAATTACATGTGCAACTACTTAAAAATTATAACTGATGGAATAGTGCATTCCATTCAAGTGGAAAAGGACATATATTTTTTCACTAATTATGGACATACAATTATGCATCAAAATGTGCGAAAGTATCTTCACTGCATTTCCATTTTTCAAATGTTTCAATATTAATTGACTGGTTCAAAGGAAATTGAAAATGTTGAGGTTGAAATCTATCTTCAGCACATGCTATTGTTTCAATAGAGCCAATATGTTTTTCACATTACATGTGCAGTTCTTAAGTATGACCTTGTAAATGAAATTGTGTCTTCGACTAATATGGAAACTGGAGCAATAAGCACTATATCAGCTATAAATAAACAGAACATTGTTTTCAATTGGAGATGCTATATTCTCTACTGTAATTCACATCGAGATTTTAAGCACATTATTCCCCTACTATATCATTGGATATAGTTATATCTGATAGTTCCAATAAATGTGCAAATGGTTTGGCGTCATCTCATAAATTTTAAAAAAAAAGGTGTGATAATTTCATCTTGGAGGCGATATTGGCGGACGGTGGATCGCCACAGTTAATGGCGGGAGGGTGCCATTGCAATTCCTATACAAATTTAGTGTTTGAAATCAATTCCTTCGCACATGCTATTGTTTCAATAGTGCCAAAACGATTTTCAAATTACATGTGCAACACCTTAAAAATTATAAGTGATGGAATAGTGCATTCCATTCAAGTGGAAAAGGACATATATATTTTCTCTAAGTATGGACATACAATTATGCATCAAAATGTGCAAAACTATCATCACTGCATATCCATTTTTCAAATGTTTCAATATTCATTGGCTGGTTCAAAGGAAATTGAAAATGTTGAAGGTGAAATCTATCTTCAGCACATGCTATTGTTTCAATAGAGCTAATATGTTTTTCACATTACATGTGCAGTTCTTAAGTATGACCTTGTAAATGAAATTGTGTCTTCGACTAATATGGAAACTGGAGCAGTAAGGACGATATGAGCTATAAATAAACAGAACACTGTTTTCAATTGGAGATGCTATATTCTCTGCTGTAATTCACATCGAGATTTTAAGCACATTATTCCCCTACTATATCATTGGTTATAGTTATATCTGATAGTTCCAATAAATGTGCAAATGGTTTGGCGTCATCTCATAAATTTTAAAAAAAAGGTGTGATAATTTCATCTTGGAGGCGATATTCGCGGACGGTGGATCGCCACAGTTAATGGCGGGAGGGTGCCATTGCAATTCCTATACAAATTTAGTGTTTGATATCAATTCCTTCGCACATGCTATTGTTTCAATAGTGCCAAAACGATTTTCAAATTACATGTGCAACTCCTTAAAAATTATAAATGATGCAATAGTGCATTCCATTTATACTGGAAATAGACATATATTTTTTCATAAAATTCTAAGTATAGCCATACAATTATGCATCAAAATGTGCGAAACTATCTTCACTGCATTTCCATTTTTCAAATGTTTCAATATTAATTGGCTGGTTCAAAGGAAATTGAAAATGTTGAGGTTGAAATCTATCTTCAGCACATGCTATTGTTTCAATAGAGCTAATATGTGTTTCACATTACATGTGCAGTTCTTAAGCATGACCTTGTAAATGAAATTGTGTGTTCGACTAATATGGAAACTGGAGCAATAAGCACTATATGAGCTATAAATAAACAGAAGATTGTTTTCATTTGGAGATGCTATACTCTCTACTGTAATTCACATCGAGATTTTAAGCACATTATTCCCCTACTATATCATTGGATATAGTTATATCTGATAGTTCCAATGAATGTGCAAATGGTTTGGCGTCATCTCAGAAATTTTAAAAAAAAAAGGTGTGATAATTTCATCTTGGAGGCGATATTCGCGGACGGTGGATCGCCACAGTTAATGGTGGGAGGTTGCCTTTGCAATTCCTATACAAATTTAGTGTTTGAAATCAATTCGTTCGCACATGCTATTGTTTCAATAGTGCCAAAATGATTTTCAAATTACATGTGCAACTCCTTAAAAATTATAAGTGATGGAATAGTGCATTCCATTTATAGTGGAAATGGACATATATTTTTTCATAAAATTCTAAGTATGGACATACAATTATGCATCCAAATGTGCGAAACTATCTTCACTGCATTTCCATTTTTCAAATGTTTCAATATTAATTGGCTGGTTCAAAGGAAATTGAAAATGTTGAGGTTGAAATCTATCTTCAGCACATGCTATTGTTTCAATAGAGCTAATATGTTTTTCACATTACATGTGCAGTTCTTAAATATGACCTTATAAATGAAATTGTGTCTTCGACTAATATGGAAACTCGAGTAATGAGCACTATATGAGCGATAAATAAACAGAACATTGTTTTCAATGGAGATGCTATATTCTCTGCTGTAATTCACATCAAGATTTAGAGCAATTTATTCCACTACTATATCATTGGATATAGTTATATCTGATAGTTCCAATAAATGTGCAAATGGTTTGGCGTCATCTGATAAATTTTAAAAAAAAGGTGTGATAATTTCATCTTGGAGGCGATATTGGCGGACGGTGGATCGCCACAGTTAATGGCGGGAGGGTGCCATTGCAATTCCTATACAAATTTAGTGTTTGAAATTAATTCCTTCGCACATGCTATTGTTTCAATAGTGCCAAAACGATTTTCAAATTACATGTGCACCTCCTTTAAAATTATAAGTGATGGAATAGTGCATTCCATTTATAGTGGAGATGGACATATATTTTTCCATAAAATTCTAAGTATGGACATACAATTATGCATCAAAATGTGCGAAACTCTCGTCATTGCATTTCCAATTTTCACATTTTTCCCATATAAATTGGCTGGTTCAAAGGAAATTGAAAATGTTGAGGTTGAAATCTATCTTCAGCACATGCTATTGTTTCAATAGAGCTAATATGTTTTTCACATTACATGTGCAGTTCTTAAGTATGACCTTGTAAATGAAATTGTGTCTTCGACTAATATGGAAACTGTAGCAATAAGACTATATGAGCTATAAATAAACAGAACAATGTTTTCAATTGGAGATGTTATATTCTCTACTGTAATTCACATCGAGATTTTAAGCACATAATTCGCCTACTATATCATTGGATATAGTTATATATGATAGTTCCAATGCAAATGGTTTGGCGTCATCTCATAAATTTTAAAAAAAAGGTGTGATAATTTCATCTTGGAGGCGATATTCGCGGACGGTGGATCGCCACAGTTAATGGCGGGAGGGTGCCATTGCAATTCCTATACAAATTTAGTGTGTGAAATCAATTCCTTCGCACATGCTATTGTTTCAATAGTGCCAAAACGATTTTCAAATTACATGTGCAACTACTTAAAAATTATAACTGATGGAATAGTGCATTCCATTCAAGTGGAAAAGGACATATATTTTTTCACTAAGTATGGACATACAATTATGCATCAAAATGTGCGAAACTATCATCACTGCATATCCATTTTTCTAATGTTTCAATATTCATTGGCTGGTTCAAAGGAAATTGAAAATGTTGAGGTTGAAATCTATCTTCAGCACATGCTATTGTTTCAATAGAGCTAATATGTTTTTCACATTACATGTGCAGTTCTTAAGTATGACCTTGTAAATGAAATTGTGTCTTCGACAATATGGAAACTGGAGCAATAAGCACTATAACAGCAATAAATAAACAGAACATTGTTTTCAATTGGAGATGCTATATTCTCTACTGTAATTCACATCGAGATTTTAAGCACATTATTCCCCTACTATATCATTGGATATAGTTATATCTGATAGTTCCAATAAATGTGCAAATGGTTTGGCGTCATCTCATAAATTTTAAAAAAAAAGGTGTGATAATTTCATCTTGGAGGCGATATTCGCGGACGGTGGATCGCCACAGTTAATGGCGGGAGGGTGCCATTGCAATTCCTATACAAATTTAGTGTTTGAAATCAATTCCTTCGCACATGCTATTGTTTCAATAGTGCCAAAATGATTTTCAAATTACATGTGCAACTCCTTAAAAATTATAAATGATGGAATAGTGCATTCCATTTATAGTGAAGATGGACATATATTTTTTCATACAATTCTAAGTATGGACATACAATTATGCATCAAAATGTGCGAAACTATCGTCATTGCATTTCCATTTTTCAAATGTTTCAATATTAATTGACTGGTTCAAAGGAAATTGAAAATGTTGAGGTTGAAATCTATCTTCAGAACATGCTATTGTTTCAATAGAGCTAATATGTTTTTCACATTACATGTGCAGTTCTTAAGCATGACCTTGTAAATGAAATTGTGTCTTCGACTAATATGGAAACTGGAGCAATAAGCACTATATGAGCTATAAATAAACAGAACATTGTTTTCAATTGGAGATGCTATACTCTCTACTGTAATTCACATCGAGATTTTAAGCACATTATTCCCCTACTATATCATTGGATATAGTTATATCTGATAGTTCCAATAAATGTGCAAATGGTTTGGCGTCATCTCATAAATTTTAAAAAAAAGGTGTGATAATTTCATCTTGGAGGCGATATTCGCGGACGGTGGATCGCCACAGTTAATGGCGGGAGGGTGCCATTGCAATTCCTATACAAATTTAGTGTTTGAAATCAATTCCTTCGCACATGCTATTGTTTCAATAGTGCCAAAACGATTTTCAAATTACATGTGCAACTCCTTAAAAATTATAAGTGATGGAACCTAGCATTCCATTTAGAGTGAAGATGGACATATATTTTTTCATAAAATTCTAAGTATGGACATACAATTATGCATCAAAATGTGCGAAACTCTCGTCATTGCATTTCCAATTTTCACATTTTTCCCATATAAATTGGCTGGTTCAAAGGTAATTGAAAATGTTGAGGTTGAAATCTATCTTCAGCACATGCTATTGCTTCAATAGAGCCAATATGTTTTTCACATTACATGTACAGTTCTTAAGCATGACCTTGTAAATGAAATTGTGTGTTCGACTAATATGGAAACTGGAGCAATAAGCACTATATCAGCTATAAAACAACAGAACATTGTTTTCAATTGGAGATGCTATATTCTCTACTGTAATTCACATCGAGATTTTAAGCACATTATTCCCCTACTATATCATTGGATATAGTTATAACTGATAGTTCTAATAAATGTGCAAATGGTTTGGCGTCATCTCATAAATTTTTAAAAAAAAGGTGTGATAATTTCATCTTGGAGGCGATATTCGCGGACGGTGGATCGCCACAGTTAATGGCGGGAGGGTGCCATTGCAATTCCTATACAAATTTAGTGTTTGATATCAATTCCTTCGCACATGCTATTGTTTCAATAGTGCCAAAACGATTTTCAAATTACATGTGCAACTCCTTAAAAATTATAAGTGATGGAGTAGTGCATTCCATTTATAGTGGAAATGGACATATATTTTTTTTTAAAATTCTAAGTATGGTCATACAATTATGCATCAAAATGTGCGAAACTATCTTCACTGCATTTCCATTTTTCAAATGTTTCAATATTAATTGGCTTGTTCAAAGGAAATTGAAAATGTTGAGGTTGAAATCTATCTTCAGCACATGCTATTGTTTCAATAGAGCTAATATGTTTTTCACATCACATGTGCAGTTCTTAAGTATGACCTTGTAAATGAAATTGTGTTTTCCACTAATATGGAAACTGGAGCAATAAGCACTATATGAGGTATAAATAAACAGAACATTGTTTTCAATTGGAGATGCTATATTCTCTACTGTAATTCACATCGAGATTTTAAGCACATTATTCCCCTACTATTTCATTGGATATAGTTATATCTGATAGTTCCAATAAATGTGCAAATGGTTTGGCGTCATCTCATAAATTTTAAAAAAAAGGTGTGATAATTTTATCTTGGAGGTGATATTCGCGGACGGTGGATCGCCACAGTTAATGGCGGGAGGGTGCCATTGCAATTCCTATACAAATTTAGTGTTTGAAATCAATTCCTTCGACATGCTATTGTTTCAATAGTGCCAAAACGATTTTCAAATTACATGTGCAACTCCTTAAAAATTATAACTGATGGAATAGTGCATTCCATTCAAGTGGAAAAGGACATATATTTTTTCACTAAGTATGGACATACAATTATGCATCAAAATGTGCAAAACTATCATCACTGCATATCCATTTTTCAAATGTTTCAATATTCATTGGCTGGTTCAAAGGAAATTGAAAATGTTGAGGGTGAAATCTATCTTCAGCACATGCTATTGTTTCAATAGAGCTAATATGTTTTTCACATTACATGTGCAGTTCTTAAGTATGACCTTGTAAATGAAATTGTGTCTTCGACTAATATGGAAACTGGAGCAGTAAGGACGATATGAGCTATAAATAAACAGAACACTGTTTTCAATTGGAGATGCTATATTCTCTGCTGTAATTCACATCGAGATTTTAAGCACATTATTCCCCTACTATATCATTGGATATAGTTATATCTGATAGTTCCAATAAATGTGCAAATGGTTTGGCGTCATCTCATAAATTTTAAAAAAAAGGTGTGATAATTTCATCTTGGAGGCGATATTCGCGGACGGTGGATCGCCACAGTTAATGGCGGGAGGGTGCCATTGCAATTCCTATACAAATTTAGTGTTTGATATCAATTCCTTCGCACATGCTATTGTTTCAATAGTGCCAAAACGATTTTCAAATTACATGTGCAACTCCTTAAAAATTATAAATGATGCAATAGTGCATTCCATTTATAGTGGAAATAGACATATATTTTTTCATAAAATTCTAAGTATAGCCATACAATTATGCATCAAAATGTGCGAAACTATCTTCACTGCATTTCCATTTTTCAAATGTTTCAATATTAATTGGCTGGTTCAAAGGAAATTGAAAATGTTGAGGTTGAAATCTATCTTCAGCACATGCTATTGTTTCAATAGAGCTAATATGTTTTTCACATTACATGTGCAGTTCTTAAGTATGACCTTGGAAATGAAATTGTGTCTTCGACTAATATGGAAACTGGAGCAATAAGACTATATGAGCTATAAATAAACAGAACAATGTTTTCAATTGGAGATGCTATATTCTCTACTGTAATTCACATCGAGATTTTAAGCACATTATTCCCCTACTATATCATTGGATATAGTTACATCTGATAGTTCCAATGGATGTGCAAATGGTTTGGCGTCATCTCATAAATTTTAAAAAAATGGTGTGATAATTTCATCTTGGAGGCGATATTCGCGGACGGTGGATCGCCACAGTTAATGGCGGGAGGTAGCCATTGCAATTCCTATACAAATTTAGTGTTTGAAATCAATTCCTTCGCACATGCTATTGTTTCAATAGTGCCAAAACGATTTTCAAATTACATGTGCAACTCCTTAAAAATTATAAGTGATGGAATAGTGCATTCCATTTATAGTGGAAATGGACATATATTTTTTCATAAAATTCTAAGTATGGACATACAATTATGCATCAAAATGTGCGAAACTATCTTCACTGCATTTCCAATTTTGACATGTTTCAATATTAATTGGCTGGTTCTAAGGAGATTGAAAATGTTGAGGTTGAAATCTATCTTCAGCACATGCTATTGTTTCAATAGAGCCAATATGTTTTTCACATTACATGTGCAGTTCTTAAGTATGACCTTGTAAATGAAATTGTGCCTTCGACTAATATGGAAACTGGAGCAATAAGCACTATATGAGCTATAAATAACCAGAACATTGTTTTCAATTGGAGATGCTATACTCTCTACTGTAATTCACATCGAGATTTTAAGCACATTATTCCCCTACTATATCATTGGATATAGTTATATCTGATAGTTCCAATAAATGTGCAAATGGTTTGGCGTCATCTCATAAATTTTAAAAAAAAAGGTGTGATAATTTCATCTTGGAGGCGATACTCGCGGACGGTGGATCGCCACAGTTAATGGCGGGAGGGTGCCATTGCAATTCCTATACAAATTTAGTGTTTGAAATCAATTCCTTCGACATGCTATTGTTTCAATAGTGCCAAAACGATTTTCAAATTACATGTGCAACTCCTTAAAAATTATAACTGATGGAATAGTGCATTCCATTCAAGTGGAAAAGGACATATATTTTTTCACTAAGTATGGACATACAATTATGCATCAAAATGTGCGAAAGTATCTTCACTGCATTTCCATTTTTCAAATGTTTCAATATGAATTGGCTGGTTCAAAGGAAATTGAAAATGTTGAGGTTGAAATCTATCTTCAGCACATGCTATTGTTTCAATAGAGCCAATATGTTTTTCACATTACATGTGCAGTTCTTAAGTATGACCTTGTAAATGAAATTGTGTCTTCGACTAATATGGAACCTGGAGCAATAAGCACTATATCAGCTATAAATAAACAGAACATTGTTTTCAATTGGAGATGCTATATTCTCTACTGTAATTCACATCGAGATTTTAAGCACATTATTCCCCTACTATATCATTGGATATAGTTATATCTGATAATTCCAATAAATGTGCAAATGGTTTGGCGTCATCTCATAAATTTTAAAAAAAAAGGTGTGATAATTTCATCTTGGAGGCGATATTCGCGGACGGTGGATCGCCACAGTTAATGGCGGGAGGGTGCCATTGCAATTCCTATACAAATTTAGTGTTAGAAATCAATTCCTTCGCACATGCTATTGTTTCAATAGTGCCAAAACGATTTTCTAATTACATGTGCAACACCTTAAAAATTATAAGTGATGGAATAGTGCATTCCATTCAAGTGGAAAAGGACATATATTTTTTCACTAAGTATGGACATACAATTATGCATCAAAATGTGCAAAACTATCATCACTGCATATCCATTTTTCAAATGTTTCAATATTCATTGGCTGGTTCAAAGGAAATTGAAAATGTTGAGGGTGAAATCTATCTTCAGCACATGCTATTGTTTCAATAGAGCTAATATGTTTTTCACATTACATGTGCAGTTCTTAAGTATGACCTTGTAAATGAAATTGTGTCTTCGACTAATATGGAAACTGGAGCAGTAAGGACGATATGAGCTATAAATAAACAGAACACTGTTTTCAATTGGAAATGCTATATTCTCTGCTGTAATTCACATCGAGATTTTAAGCACATTATTCCCCTACTATATCATTGGATATAGTTATATCTGATAGTTCCAATAAATGTGCAAATGGTTTGGCGTCATCTCATAAATTTTAAAAAAAAGGTGTGATAATTTCATCTTGGAGGCGATATTCGCGGACGGTGGATCGCCACAGTTAATGGCGGGAGGGTGCCATTGCAATTCCTATACAAATTTAGTGTTTGATATCAATTCCTTCGCACATGCTATTGTTTCAATAGTGCCAAAACGATTTTCAAATTACATGTGCAACTCCTTAAAAATTATAAATGATGCAATAGTGCATTCCATTTATAGTGGAAATAGACATATATTTTTTCATAAAATTCTAAGTATGGACATACAATTATGCATCCAAATGTGCGAAACTATCTTCACTGCATTTCCATTTTTCAAATGTTTCAATATTAATTGGCTGGTTCAAAGAAATTGAAAATGTGTAGGTTGAAATCTATCTTCAGCACATGCTATTGTTTCAATAGAGCTAATATGTTTTTCACATTACATGTGCAGTTCTTAAGTATGACCTTGTAAATGAAATTGTGTCTTCGACTAATATGGAAACTGGAGCAATAAGACTATATGAGCTATAAATAAACAGAACAATGTTTTCAATTGGAGATGCTATATTCTCTACTGTAATTCACATCGAGATTTTAAGCACATTATTCCCCTACTATATCATTGGATATAGTTACATCTGATAGTTCCAATGGATGTGCAAATGGTTTGGCGTCATCTCATAAATTTTAAAAAAAAGGTGTGATAATTTCATCTTGGAGGCGATATTCGCGGACGGTGGATCGCCACAGTTAATGGCGGGAGGTAGCCATTGCAATTCCTATACAAATTTATTGTTTGAAATCAATTCCTTCGCACATGCTATTGTTTCAATAGTGCCAAAACGATTTTCAAATTACATGGGCAACTCCTTAAAAATTATAAGTGATGGAATAGTGCATTCCATTTATAGTGGAAATGGACATATATTTTTTCATAAAATTCTAAGTATGGACATAAAATTATGCATCAAAATGTGCGAAACTATCTTCACTGCATTTCCATTTTTCAAATGTTTCAATATTCATTGGCTGGTTCAAAGGAAATTGAAAATGTGTAGGTTGAAATCTATCTTCAGCACATGCTATTGTTTCAATAGAGCTAATATGTTTTTCAAATTACATGTGCAGTTCTTAAGTATGACCTTGTAAATGAAATTGTGTCTTCGACTAATATGGAAACTGGAGCCATAAGCACTATATGAGCTATAAATAAACAGAACATTGTTTTCAATTGGAGATGCTATATTCTCTAGTGTAATTCACATCAAGATTTTAAGCAATTTAATCCCCTACTATATCATTGAATATAGTTATATCTGATAGTTCCAATAAATGTGCAAATGGTTTGGCGTCATCTCATAAATTTTAAAAAAAAGGTGTGATAATTTCATCTTGGAGGCGATATTCGCGGACGGTGATTCGCCACAGTTAATGGCGGGAGGGTGCCATTGCAATTCCTATACAAATTTAGTGTTTGAAATCAATTCCTTCGCACATGCTATTGTTTCAATAGTGCCAAAACGATTTTCAAATTACATGTGCAACTCCTTAAAAATTATAAGTGATGGAATAGTGCATTCCATTTATAGTGGAAATGGACATATATTTTTTCATAAAATTCTAAGTATGGACATACAATTATGCATCAAAATATGCTAAACTATCTTCACTGCATTTCCATTTTTCAAATGTTTCAATATTCATTGGCTGGTTCAAAGGAAAAAAAAAATGTTGAGGTTGAAATCTATCTTCAGCACATGCTATTGTTTCAATAGAGCTAATATGTGTTTCACATTACATGTGCAGTTCTTAAGCATGACCTTGTAAATGAAATTGTGTCTTCGACTAATATGGAAACTGGAGCAATAAGCACTATATGAGCTATAAATAAACAGAACATTGTTTTCAATTGGAGATGCTATACTCTCTACTGTAATTCACATCGAGATTTTAAGCATATTATTCCCCTATTATATCATTGGATATAGTTATATCTGATAGTTCCAATGAATGTGCAAATGGTTTGGCGTCATCTCATAAATTTTAAAAAAAAGGTGTGATAATTTCATCTTGGAGGCGATATTCGCGGACGGTGGATCGCCACAGTTAATGGCGGGAGGGTGCCATTGCAATTCCTATACAAATTTGGTGTTTGAAATCAATTCCTTCGCACATACTATTGTTTCAATAGTGCCAAAACGATTTTCAAATTACATGTGCAACACCTTAAAAATTATAAGTGATGGAATAGTGCATTCCATTCAAGTGGAAAAGGACATATATTTTTTCACTAAGTATGGACATACAATTATGCATCAAAATGTGCAAAACTATCATCACTGCATATCCATTTTTCAAACCTTTCAATATTCATTGGCTGGTTCAAAGGAAATTAAAAATGTTGAGGGTGAAATCTATCTTCAGCACATGCTATTGTTTCAATAGAGCTAATATGTTTTTCACATTACATGTGCAGTTCTTAAGTATGACCTTGTAAATGAAATTGTGTCTTCGACTAATATGGAAACTGGAGCAGTAAGGACGATATGAGCTATAAATAAACAGAACACTGTTTTCAATTGGAGATGCTATATTCTCTGCTGTAATTCACATCGAGATTTTAAGCACATTATTCCCCTACTATATCATTGGATATAGTTATATCTGATAGTTCCAATAAATGTGCAAATGGTTTGGCGTCATCTCATAAATTTTAAAAAAAAAGGTGTGATAATTTAATCTTGGAGGCGATATTCGCGGACGGTGGATCGCCACAGTTAATGGCGGGAGGGTGCCATTGCAATTCCTATACAAATTTAGTGTTTGATATCAATTCCTTCGCACATGCTATTGTTTCAATAGTGCCAAAACGATTTTCAAATTACATGTGCAACTCCTTAAAAATTATAAGTGATGGAATAGTGCATTCCATTTATAGTGGAAATGGACATATATTTTTTCATAAAATTCTAAGTATGGACATACAATTATGCATCAAAATGTGCGAAACTATCTTCACTGCATTTCCAATTTTGACATGTTTCAATATTAATTGGCTGGTTCTAAGGAGATTGAAAATGTTGAGGGTGAAATCTATCTTCAACACATGCTATTGTTTCAATAGAGCTAATATGTTTTTCACATTACATGTGCAGTTCTTAAGTATGACCTTGTAAATGAAATTGTGTCTTCGACTAATATGGAAACTGGAGAAATAAGCACTATATGAGCTATAAATAAACAGAACATTGTTTTCAATTGGAGATGCTATATTCTCTCCTGTAATTCACATCGAGATTTTAAGCACAATATTCCCCTATTATATCATTGGTTATAGTTATATCTGATAGTTCCAATAAATGTGCAAATGGTTTGGCGTCATCTCATAAATTTTAAAAAAAAGGTGTGATAATTTCATCTTGGAGGCGATATTCGCGGACGGTGGATTGCCACAGTTAATGGCGGGAGGGTGCCATTGCAATTCCTATACAAATTTAGTGTTTGATATCAATTCCTTCGCACATGCTATTGCTTGAATAGTGCCAAAACGATTTTCAAATTACATGTGCAACTCCTTAAAAATTATAAGTGATGCAATAGTGCATTCCATTTATAGTGGAAATAGACATATATTTTTTTATAAAATTCTAAGTATAGCCATACAATTATGCATCAAAATGTGCGAAACTATCTTCACTGCATTTTCATTTTTCAAATGTTTCAATATTAATTGGCTGGTTCAAAGGAAATTGAAAATGTTGAGGTTGAAATCTATCTTCAGCACATGCTATTGTTTCAATAGAGCTAATATGCTTTTTACATTACATGTGCAGTTCTTAAGTATGGACCTTGTAAATGAAATTGTGTCTTCGACTAATATGGAAACTGGAGCAATAAGACTATATGAGCTATAAATAAACAGAACAATGTTTTCAATTGGAGATGCTATATTCTCTACTGTAATTCACATCGAGATTTTAAGCACATAATTCGCCTACTATATCATTAGATATAGTTATATCTGATAGTTCCAATGCAAATGGTTTGGCGTCATCTCATAAATTTTAAAAAAAAGGTGTGATAATTTTATCTTGGAGGTGATATTCGCGGACGGTGGATCGCCACAGTTAATGGCGGGAGGGTGCCATTGCAATTCCTATACAAATTTAGTGTTTGAAATCAATTCCTTCGCACATGCTATTGTTTCAATAGTGCCAAAACGATTTTCAAATTACATGTGCAACTCCTTAAAAATTATAACTGATGGAATAGTGCATTCCATTCAAGTGGAAAAGGACATATATTTTTTCAATAAGTATGGACATACAATTATGCATCAAAATATGCGAAACTATCTTCACTGCATTTCCATTTTTCAAATGTTTCAATATTCATTGGCTGGTTTAAAGGAAAATGAAAATGTTGAGGTTGAAATCTATCTTCAGCACATGCTATTGTTTCAATAGAGCTAATATGTGTTTCACATTACATGTGCAGTTCTTAAGCATGACCTTGTAAATGAAATTGTGTCTTCGACTAATATGGAAACTGGAGCAATAAGCACTATATGAGCTATAAATAAACAGAACATTGTTTTCAATTGGAGATGCTATACTCTCTACTGTAATTCACATCGAGATTTTAAGCACATTATTCCCCTACTATATCATTGGATATAGTTATATCTGATAGTTCCAATGAATGTGCAAATGGTTTGGCGTCATCTCATAAATTTTAAAAAAAAGGTGTGATAATTTCATCTTGGAGGCGATATTCGCGGACGGTGGATCGCCACAGTTAATGGCGGGAGGGTGCCATTGCAATTCCTATACAAATTTAGTGTTTGAAATCAATTCCTTCGCACATGCTATTGTTTCAATAGTGCCAAAACGATTTTCAAATTACATGTGCAACTACTTAAAAATTATAACTGATGGAATAGTGCATTCCATTCAAGTGGAAAAGGACATATATTTTTTCACTAATTATGGACATACAATTATGCATCAAAATGTGCGAAAGTATCTTCACTGCATTTCCATTTTTCAAATGTTTCAATATTAATTGACTGGTTCAAAGGAAATTGAAAATGTTGAGGTTGAAATCTATCTTCAGCACATGCTATTGTTTCAATAGAGCCAATATGTTTTTCACATTACATGTGCAGTTCTTAAGTATGACCTTGTAAATGAAATTGTGTCTTCGACTAATATGGAAACTGGAGCAATAAGCACTATATCAGCTATAAATAAACAGAACATTGTTTTCAATTGGAGATGCTATATTCTCTACTGTAATTCACATCGAGATTTTAAGCACATTATTCCCCTACTATATCATTGGATATAGTTATATCTGATAGTTCCAATAAATGTGCAAATGGTTTGGCGTCATCTCATAAATTTTAAAAAAAAAGGTGTGATAATTTCATCTTGGAGGCGATATTGGCGGACGGTGGATCGCCACAGTTAATGGCGGGAGGGTGCCATTGCAATTCCTATACAAATTTAGTGTTTGAAATCAATTCCTTCGCACATGCTATTGTTTCAATAGTGCCAAAACGATTTTCAAATTACATGTGCAACACCTTAAAAATTATAAGTGATGGAATAGTGCATTCCATTCAAGTGGAAAAGGACATATATATTTTCTCTAAGTATGGACATACAATTATGCATCAAAATGTGCAAAACTATCATCACTGCATATCCATTTTTCAAATGTTTCAATATTCATTGGCTGGTTCAAAGGAAATTGAAAATGTTGAAGGTGAAATCTATCTTCAGCACATGCTATTGTTTCAATAGAGCTAATATGTTTTTCACATTACATGTGCAGTTCTTAAGTATGACCTTGTAAATGAAATTGTGTCTTCGACTAATATGGAAACTGGAGCAGTAAGGACGATATGAGCTATAAATAAACAGAACACTGTTTTCAATTGGAGATGCTATATTCTCTGCTGTAATTCACATCGAGATTTTAAGCACATTATTCCCCTACTATATCATTGGTTATAGTTATATCTGATAGTTCCAATAAATGTGCAAATGGTTTGGCGTCATCTCATAAATTTTAAAAAAAAGGTGTGATAATTTCATCTTGGAGGCGATATTCGCGGACGGTGGATCGCCACAGTTAATGGCGGGAGGGTGCCATTGCAATTCCTATACAAATTTAGTGTTTGATATCAATTCCTTCGCACATGCTATTGTTTCAATAGTGCCAAAACGATTTTCAAATTACATGTGCAACTCCTTAAAAATTATAAATGATGCAATAGTGCATTCCATTTATACTGGAAATAGACATATATTTTTTCATAAAATTCTAAGTATAGCCATACAATTATGCATCAAAATGTGCGAAACTATCTTCACTGCATTTCCATTTTTCAAATGTTTCAATATTAATTGGCTGGTTCAAAGGAAATTGAAAATGTTGAGGTTGAAATCTATCTTCAGCACATGCTATTGTTTCAATAGAGCTAATATGTGTTTCACATTACATGTGCAGTTCTTAAGCATGACCTTGTAAATGAAATTGTGTCTTCGACTAATATGGAAACTGGAGCAATAAGCACTATATGAGCTATAAATAAACAGAAGATTGTTTTCATTTGGAGATGCTATACTCTCTACTGTAATTCACATCGAGATTTTAAGCACATTATTCCCCTACTATATCATTGGATATAGTTATATCTGATAGTTCCAATGAATGTGCAAATGGTTTGGCGTCATCTCAGAAATTTTAAAAAAAAAAGGTGTGATAATTTCATCTTGGAGGCGATATTCGCGGACGGTGGATCGCCACAGTTAATGGTGGGAGGTTGCCTTTGCAATTCCTATACAAATTTAGTGTTTGAAATCAATTCGTTCGCACATGCTATTGTTTCAATAGTGCCAAAATGATTTTCAAATTACATGTGCAACTCCTTAAAAATTATAAGTGATGGAATAGTGCATTCCATTTATAGTGGAAATGGACATATATTTTTTCATAAAATTCTAAGTATGGACATACAATTATGCATCCAAATGTGCGAAACTATCTTCACTGCATTTCCATTTTTCAAATGTTTCAATATTAATTGGCTGGTTCAAAGGAAATTGAAAATGTTGAGGTTGAAATCTATCTTCAGCACATGCTATTGTTTCAATAGAGCTAATATGTTTTTCACATTACATGTGCAGTTCTTAAATATGACCTTATAAATGAAATTGTGTCTTCGACTAATATGGAAACTCGAGTAATGAGCACTATATGAGCGATAAATAAACAGAACATTGTTTTCAATGGAGATGCTATATTCTCTGCTGTAATTCACATCAAGATTTAGAGCAATTTATTCCACTACTATATCATTGGATATAGTTATATCTGATAGTTCCAATAAATGTGCAAATGGTTTGGCGTCATCTGATAAATTTTAAGAAAAAGGTGTGATAATTTCATCTTGGAGGCGATATTGGCGGACGGTGGATCGCCACAGTTAATGGCGGGAGGGTGCCATTGCAATTCCTATACAAATTTAGTGTTTGAAATTAATTCCTTCGCACATGCTATTGTTTCAATAGTGCCAAAACGATTTTCAAATTACATGTGCACCTCCTTTAAAATTATAAGTGATGGAATAGTGCATTCCATTTATAGTGGAGATGGACATATATTTTTCCATAAAATTCTAAGTATGGACATACAATTATGCATCAAAATGTGCGAAACTCTCGTCATTGCATTTCCAATTTTCACATTTTTCCCATATAAATTGGCTGGTTCAAAGGAAATTGAAAATGTTGAGGTTGAAATCTATCTTCAGCACATGCTATTGTTTCAATAGAGCTAATATGTTTTTCACATTACATGTGCAGTTCTTAAGTATGACCTTGTAAATGAAATTGTGTCTTCGACTAATATGGAAACTGTAGCAATAAGACTATATGAGCTATAAATAAACAGAACAATGTTTTCAATTGGAGATGTTATATTCTCTACTGTAATTCACATCGAGATTTTAAGCACATAATTCGCCTACTATATCATTGGATATAGTTATATATGATAGTTCCAATGCAAATGGTTTGGCGTCATCTCATAAATTTTAAAAAAAAGGTGTGATAATTTCATCTTGGAGGCGATATTCGCGGACGGTGGATCGCCACAGTTAATGGCGGGAGGGTGCCATTGCAATTCCTATACAAATTTAGTGTGTGAAATCAATTCCTTCGCACATGCTATTGTTTCAATAGTGCCAAAACGATTTTCAAATTACATGTGCAACTACTTAAAAATTATAACTGATGGAATAGTGCATTCCATTCAAGTGGAAAAGGACATATATTTTTTCACTAAGTATGGACATACAATTATGCATCAAAATGTGCGAAACTATCATCACTGCATATCCATTTTTCTAATGTTTCAATATTCATTGGCTGGTTCAAAGGAAATTGAAAATGTTGAGGTTGAAATCTATCTTCAGCACATGCTATTGTTTCAATAGAGCTAATATGTTTTTCACATTACATGTGCAGTTCTTAAGTATGACCTTGTAAATGAAATTGTGTCTTCGACAATATGGAAACTGGAGCAATAAGCACTATAACAGCAATAAATAAACAGAACATTGTTTTCAATTGGAGATGCTATATTCTCTACTGTAATTCACATCGAGATTTTAAGCACATTATTCCCCTACTATATCATTGGATATAGTTATATCTGATAGTTCCAATAAATGTGCAAATGGTTTGGCGTCATCTCATAAATTTTAAAAAAAAAGGTGTGATAATTTCATCTTGGAGGCGATATTCGCGGACGGTGGATCGCCACAGTTAATGGCGGGAGGGTGCCATTGCAATTCCTATACAAATTTAGTGTTTGAAATCAATTCCTTCGCACATGCTATTGTTTCAATAGTGCCAAAATGATTTTCAAATTACATGTGCAACTCCTTAAAAATTATAAATGATGGAATAGTGCATTCCATTTATAGTGAAGATGGACATATATTTTTTCATAAAATTCTAAGTATGGACATACAATTATGCATCAAAATGTGCGAAACTATCGTCATTGCATTTCCATTTTTCAAATGTTTCAATATTAATTGACTGGTTCAAAGGAAATTGAAAATGTTGAGGTTGAAATCTATCTTCAGAACATGCTATTGTTTCAATAGAGCTAATATGTTTTTCACATTACATGTGCAGTTCTTAAGCATGACCTTGTAAATGAAATTGTGTCTTCGACTAATATGGAAACTGGAGCAATAAGCACTATATGAGCTATAAATAAACAGAACATTGTTTTCAATTGGAGATGCTATACTCTCTACTGTAATTCACATCGAGATTTTAAGCACATTATTCCCCTACTATATCATTGGATATAGTTATATCTGATAGTTCCAATAAATGTGCAAATGGTTTGGCGTCATCTCATAAATTTTAAAAAAAAGGTGTGATAATTTCATCTTGGAGGCGATATTCGCGGACGGTGGATCGCCACAGTTAATGGCGGGAGGGTGCCATTGCAATTCCTATACAAATTTAGTGTTTGAAATCAATTCCTTCGCACATGCTATTGTTTCAATAGTGCCAAAACGATTTTCAAATTACATGTGCAACTCCTTAAAAATTATAAGTGATGGAACCTAGCATTCCATTTAGAGTGAAGATGGACATATATTTTTTCATAAAATTCTAAGTATGGACATACAATTATGCATCAAAATGTGCGAAACTCTCGTCATTGCATTTCCAATTTTCACATTTTTCCCATATAAATTGGCTGGTTCAAAGGTAATTGAAAATGTTGAGGTTGAAATCTATCTTCAGCACATGCTATTGCTTCAATAGAGCCAATATGTTTTTCACATTACATGTGCAGTTCTTAAGCATGACCTTGTAAATGAAATTGTGTGTTCGACTAATATGGAAACTGGAGCAATAAGCACTATATCAGCTATAAAACAACAGAACATTGTTTTCAATTGGAGATGCTATATTCTCTACTGTAATTCACATCGAGATTTTAAGCACATTATTCCCCTACTATATCATTGGATATAGTTATATCTGATATTTCCAATAAATGTGCAAATGGTTTGGCGTCATCTCATAAATTTTCAAAAAAAGGTGTAATAATTTCATCTTGGAGGCGATATTCGCGGACGGTGGATCGCCACAGTTAATGGCGGGAGGGTGCCATTGCAATTCCTATACAAATTAAGTGTTTGAAATCAATTCCTTCGCACATGCTATTGTTTCAATAGTGCCAAAACGATTTTCAAATTACATGTGCAACTCCTTAAAAATTATAAGTGATGGAATAGAACATTCCATTTATAGTGGAAATGGACATATATTTTTTCATAAAATTCTAAGTATGGACATACAATTATGCATCCAAATGTGCGAAACTATCTTCACTGCATTTCCATTTTTCAAATGTTTCAATATTAATTGGCTGGTTCAAAGGAAAATGAAAATGTTGAGGTTGAAATCTATCTTCAGCACATGCTATTGTTTCAATAGAGCTAATATGTGTTTCACATTACATGTGCAGTTCTTAAGCATGACCTTGTAAATGAAATTGTGTCTTCGACTAATATGGAAACTGGAGCAATAAGCACTATATGAGCTATAAATAAACAGAAGATTGTTTTCAATTGGAGATGCTATACTCTATACTGTAATTCACATCGAGATTTTAAGCACATTATTCCCCTACTATATCATTGGATATAGTTATATCTGATAGTTCCAATAAATGTGCAAATGGTTTGGCGTCATCTCATAAATTTTAAAAAAAAGGTGTGATAATTTCATCTTGGAGGCGATATTCGCGGACGGTGGATCGCCACAGTTAATGGCGGGAGGGTGCCATTGCAATTCCTATACAAATTTAGTGTTTGAAATCAATTCCTTCGCACATGCTATTGTTTCAATAGTGCCAAAACGATTTTCAAATTACATGTGCAACTCCTTAAAAATTATAAGTGATGGAACCTAGCATTCCATTTAGAGTGAAGATGAACATATATTTTTTCATAAAATTCTAAGTATGGACATACAATTATGCATCAAAATGTGCGAAACTCTCGTCACTGCATTTCCAATTTTCACATTTTTCCCATATACATTGGCTGGTTCAAAGGTAATTGAAAATGTTGAGGTTGAAATCTATCTTCAGCACATGCTATTGCTTCAATAGAGCCAATATGTTTTTCACATTACATGTGCAGTTCTTAAGCATGACCTTGTAAATGAAATTGTGTGTTCGACTAATATGGAAACTGGAGCAATAAGCACTATATCAGCTATAAAACAACAGAACATTGTTTTCAATTGGAGATGCTATATTCTCTACTGTAATTCACATCGAGATTTTAAGCACATTATTCCCCTACTATATCATTGGATATAGTTATATCTGATATTTCCAATATATGTGCAAATGGTTTGGCGTCATCTCATAAATTTTCAAAAAAAGGTGTGATAATTTCATCTTGGAGGCGATATTCGCGGACGGTGGATCGCCACAGTTAATGGCGGGAGGGTGCCATTGCAATTCCTATACAAATTAAGTGTTTGAAATCAATTCCTTCGCACATGCTATTGTTTCAATAGTGCCAAAACGATTTTCAAATTACATGTGCAACTCCTTAAAAATTATAAGTGATGGAATAGAACATTCCATTTATAGTGGAAATGGACATATATTTTTTCATAAAATTCTAAGTATGGACATACAATTATGCATCAAAATGTGCGAAAGTATCTTCACTGCATTTCCATTTTTCAAATGTTTCAATATTAATTGACTGGTTCTAAGGAAATTGAAAATGTTGAGGTTGAAATCTATCTTCAGCACATGCTATTGTTTCAATAGAGCCAATATGTTTTTCACATTACATGTGCAGTTCTTAAGTATGGCCTTGTAAATGAAATTGTGTCTTCGACTAATATGGAAACTGGAGCAATAAGCACTATATCAGCTATAAATAAACAGAACATTGTTTTCAATTGGAGATGCTATATTCTCTACTGTAATTCACATCGAGATTTTAAGCACATTATTCCCCTACTATATCATTGGATATAGTTATATCTGAGAGTTCCAATAAATGTGCAAATGGTTTGGCGTCATCTCATAAATTTTAAAAAAAAAGGTGTGATAATTTCATCTTGGAGGCGATATTCGCGGACGGTGGATCGCCACAGTTAATGGCGGGAGGGTGCCATTGCAATTCCTATACAAATTTAGTGTTTGAAATCAATTCCTTCGCACATGCTATTGTTTCAATAGTGCCAAAACGATTTTCAAATTACATGTGCAACACCTTAAAATTTATAAGTGATGGAATAGTGCATTCCATTCAAGTGGAAAAGGACATATATTTTTTCACTAAGTATGGACACACAATTATGCATCAAAATGTGCAAAACTATCATCACTGCATATCCATTTTTCAAATGTTTCAATATTCATTGGCTGGTTCAAAGGAAATTGAAAATGTTGAGGGTGAAATCTATCTTCAGCACATGCTATTGTTTCAATAGAGCTAATATGTTTTTCACATTACATGTGCAGTTCTTAAGTATGACCTTGTAAATGAAATTGTGTCTTCGACTAATATGGAAACTGGAGCAATAAGACTATATGAGCTATAAATAAACAGAACAATGTTTTCAATTGGAGATGCTGTATTCTCTACTGTAATTCACATCGAGATTTTAAGCACATAATTCGCCTACTATATCATTGGATATAGTTATATGTGATAGTTCCAATGCAAATGGTTTGGCGTCATCTCATAAATTTTAAAAAAAAGGTGTGATAATTTTATCTTGGAGGTGATATAGCGGACGGTGGATCGCCACAGTTAATGGCGGGAGGGTGCCATTGCAATTCCTATACAAATTTAGTGTTTGAAATCAATTCCTTCGCACATGCTATTGTTTCAATAGTGCCAAAACGATTTTCAAATTACATGTGCAACTCCTTAAAAATTATAACTGATGGAATAGTGCATTCCATTCAAGTGGAAAAGGACATATATTTTTTCAATAAGTATGGACATACAATTATGCATAAAAATATGCGAAACTATCTTCACTGCATTTCCATTTTTCAAATGTTTCAATATGAATTGGCTGGTTCAAAGGAAATTGAAAATGTTGAGGTTGAAATCTATCTTTACACATGCTATTGTTTCAATAGAGCCAATATGTTTTACACATTACATGTGCAGTTCTTAAGTATGACCTTGTAAATGAAATTGTGTCTTCGACTAATATGGAAACTGGAGCAATAAGCACTATATCAGCTATAAATAAACAGAACATTGTTTTCAATTGGAGATGCTATACTCTCTACTGTAATTCACATCGAGATTTTAAGCACATTATTCCCCTACTATATCATTGGATATAGTTATATCTGAGAGTTCCAATAAATGTGCAAATGGTTTGGCGTCATCTCATAAATTTTAAAAAAAAAGGTGTGATAATTTCATCTTGGAGGCGATATTCGCGGACGGTGGATCGCCACAGTTAATGGCGGGAGGGTGCCATTGCAATTCCTATACAAATTTAGTGTTTGAAATCAATTCCTTCGCACATGTTATTGTTTCAATAGTGCCAAAACGATTTTCAAATTACATGTGCAACACCTTAAAAACTATAAGTGATGGAATAGTGCATTCCATTCAAGTGGAAAAGGACATATATTTTTTCACTAAGTATGGACACACAATTATGCATCAAAATGTGCAAAACTATCATCACTGCATATCCATTTTTCAAATGTTTCAATATTCATTGGCTGGTTCAAAGGAAATTCAAAATGTTGAGGGTGAAATCTATCTTCAGCACATGCTATTGTTTCAATAGAGCTAATATGTTTTTCACATTACAATGTGAAAATGCAGTTCTTAAGTATGACCTTGTAAATGAAATTGTGTCTTCGACTAATATGGAAACTGGAGCAGTAAGGACGATATGAGCTATAAATAAACAGAACACTGTTTTCAATTATAGATGCTATATTCTCTGCTGTAATTCACATCGAGATTTTAAGCACATTATTCCCCTACTATATCATTGGTTATAGTTATATCTGATAGTTCCAATAAATGTGCAAATGGTTTGGGGTCATCTCATAAATTTTAAAAAAAAGGTGTGATAATTTCATCTTGGAGGCGATATTCGCGGACGGTGGATCGCCACAGTTAATGGCGGGAGGGTGCCATTGCAATTCCTATACAAATTTAGTGTTTGATATCAATTCCTTCGCACATGCTATTGTTTCAATAGTGCCAAAACGATATTTAAATTACATGTGCAACTCCTTAAAAATTATAAATGATGCAATAGTGCATTCCATTTATAGTGGAAATAGACATATATTTTTTCATAAAATTCTAAGTATAGCCATACAATTATGCATCAAAATGTGCGAAACTATCTTCACTGCATTTCCATTTTTCAAATGTTTCAATATTAATTGGCTGGTTCAAAGGAAATTGAAAATGTTGAGGTTGAAATCTATCTTCAGCACATGCTATTGTTTCAATAGAGCTAATATGTTTTTCACATTACATGTGCAGTTCTTAAGTATGACCTTGTAAATGAAATTGCGTCATCGACTAATATGGAAACTGGAGCAATAAGACTATATGAGCTATAAATAAACAGAACAATGTTTTCAATTGGAGATGCTATATTCTCTACTGTAATTCACATCGAGATTTTAAGCACATAATTCGCCTACTATATCATTGGATATAGTTATATCTGATAGTTCCAATGCAAATGGTTTGGCGTCATCTCATAAATTTTAAAAAAATGGTGTGATAATTTTATCTTGGAAGCGATATTCGCGGACGGTGGATCGCCACAGTTAATGGCGGGAGGGTGCCATTGCAATCCCTATACAAATTTAGTGTTGAAATCAATTCCTTCGCACATGCTATTGTTTCAATAGTGCCAAAACGATTTTCAAATTACATGTGCAACACCTTAAAAATTATAAGTGATGGAATAGTGCATTTCATTCAACTGGAAAAGGACATATATTTTTTCAATAAGTATGGACATACAATTATGCATCAAAATATGCGAAACTATCTTCACTGCATTTCCATTTTTCAAATGTTTCAATATGAATTGGTTGGTTCAAAGGAAATTGAAAATGTTGAGGTTGAAGTCTATCTTCAGCACATGCTATTGTTTCAATGGAGCTAATATGTTTTTCACATTACATGTGCAGTTCTTAAGTATGACCTTGTAAATGAAATTGTGTCTTCGACTCATATGGAAACTGGAGCAATAAGCAGTATATGAGCTATAAATAAACAGAACATTGTTTTCAATTGGAGATGCTATATTCTCTGCTGTAATTCACATCGAGATTTTAAGCACATTATTCCGCTACTATATCATTGGATATAGTTATATGTGATAGTTCCAATAAATGTGCAAATGGTTTGGCGCCATCTCATAAATTTTAAAAAAAAAAGGTGTGATAATTTCATCTTGGAGGCGATATTCGCGGACGGTGGATCGCCACAGTTAATGGTGGGAGGTTGCCTTTGCAATTCCTATACAAATTTAGTGTTGGAAATCAATTCCTTCGCACATGCTATTGTTTCAATAGTGCCAAAACGATTTTCAAATTACATGTGCCACTCCTTAAAAATTATAAGTGATGGAATAGTGCATTCCATTTATAGTGGAAATGGACATATATTTTTTCATAAAATTCTAAGTATGGACATACAATTATGCATCCAAATGTGCGAAACTATCTTCACTGCATTTCCATTTTTCAAATGTTTCAATATTAATTGGCTGGTTCAAAGGAAATTGAAAATGTGTAGGTTGAAATCTATCTTCAGCACATGCTATTGTTTCAATAGAGCTAATATGTTTTTCACATTATATGTGCAGTTCTTAAGTATGACCTTGTAAATGAAATTGTGTCTTCGACTAATATGGAAACTGGAGCAATAAGCACTATATGAGCTATAAATAAACAGAACATTGTTTTTAATTGGAGATGCTATATTCTCTAGTGTAATTCACATCAAGATTTTGAGCAATTTATTCCCCTACTATATCATTGGATATAGTTATATCTGATAGTTCCAATAAATGTGCAAATGGTTTGGCGTCATCTCATAAATTTTAAAAAAAAGGTGTGATAATTTCATCTTGGAGGCGATATTCGCGGACGGTGGATCGCCACAGTTAATGGCGGGAGGGTGCCATTGCAATTCCTATACAAATTTAGTGTGTGAAATCAATTCCTTCGCACATGCTATTGTTTCAATAGTGCCAAAACGATTTTCAAATTACATGTGCAACTCCTTAAAAATTATAAGTGATGGAATAGTGCATTCCATTCAAGTGGAAAAGGACATATATTTTTTCACTAAGTATGGACATACAATTATGCATCAAAATGTGCGAAACTCTCATCACTGCATATCCATTTTTCTAATGTTTCAATATTCATTGGCTGGTTCAAAGGAAATTGAAAATGTTGAGGTTGAAATCTATCTTCAGCACATGCTATTGTTTCAATAGAGCTAATATGTTTTTCACATTACATGTGCAGTTCTTAAGTATGACCTTGTAAATGAAATTGTATCTTCGACAATATGGAAACTGGAGCAATAAGCACTATAACAGCAATAAATAAACAGAACATTGTTTTCAATTGGAGATGCTATATTCTCTACTGTAATTCACATCGAGATTTTAAGCACATTATTCCCCTACTATATCATTGGATATAGTTATATCTGATAGTTCCAATAAATGTGCAAATGGTTTGGCGTCATCTCATAAATTTTAAAAAAAAAGGTGTGATAATTTCATCTTGGAGGCGATATTCGCGGACGGTGGATCGCCACAGTTAATGGCGGGAGGGTGCCATTGCAATTCCTATACAAATTTAGTGTTTGAAATCAATTCCTTCGCACATGCTATTGTTTCAATAGTGCCAAAACGATTTTCAAATTACATGTGCAACTTCTTAAAAATTATAAATGATGGAATAGTGCATTCCATTTATAGTGAAGATGGACATATATTTTTTCATAAAATTCTAAGTATGGACATACAATTATGCATCAAAATGTGCGAAACTATCGTCATTGCATTTCCATTTTTCAAATGTTTCAATATTAATTGGCTGGTTCAAAGGAAATTGAAAATGTTTAGGTTTAAATCTATCTTCAGCACATGCTATTGTTTCAATAGAGCTAATATGTTTTTCACATTACATGTGCAGTTCTTAAGCATGACCTTGTAAATGAAATTTTGTCTTCGACTAATATGGAAACTGGAGCAATAAGCACTATATGAGCTATAAATAAACAGAACATTGTTTTCAATTGCAGATACTATACTCTCTACTGTAATTCACATCGAGATTTTAAGCACATTATTCCCCTACTATATCATTGGATATAGTTATATCTGATAGTTCCAATAAATGTGCAAATGGTTTGGCGTCATCTCATAAATTTTAAAAAAAAGGTGTGATAATTTCATCTTGGAGGCGATATTCGCGGACGGTGGATCGCCACAGTTAATGGCGGGAGGGTGCCATTGCAATTCCTATACAAATTTAGTGTTTGAAATCAATTCCTTCGCACATGCTATTGTTTCAATAGTGCCAAAACGATTTTCAAATTACATGTGCAACTCCTTAAAAATTATAACTGATGGAATAGTGCATTCCATTCAAGTGGAAAAGGACATATATTTTTTCACTAAGTATGGACATACAATTATGCATCAAAATGTGCGAAACTATCATCACTGCATATCCATTTTTCAAATGTTTCAATATTCATTGGCTGGTTCAAAGGAAATTGAAAATGTTGAGGTTGAAATCTATCTTCAGCACATGCTATTGTTTCAATAGAGCTAATATGTTTTTCACATTACATGTGCAGTTCTTAAATATGACCTTGTAAATGACATTGTGTGTTCGACTAATATGGAAACCGGAGAAATAAGCACTATATGAGCTATAAATAAACAGAACATTGTTTTCAATTGGAGATGCTATATTCTCTACTGTAATTCACATCGAGATTTTAAGCACATTATTCCCCTACTATATCATTGGATATAGTTATATCTGATAGTTCCAATAAATGTGCAAATGGTTTGGCGTCATCTCATAAATTTTAAAAAAAAGGTGTGATAATTTCATCTTGGAGGCGATATTTGCGGACGGTAGATCGCCACAGTTAATGGCGGGAGGGTGCCATTGCAATTCCTATACAAATTTAGTGTTTGAAATCAATTCCTTCGCACATGCTATTGTTTCAATAGTGCCAAAACGATTTTCAAATTACATGTGCAACTCCTTAATAATTATAAGTGATGGAATAGTGCATTCCATTCAAGTGGAAAAGGACATATATCTTTTCACTAATTATGGACATACAATTATGCATCAAAATTTGCGAAACTATCTTCACTGCATTTCCATTTTTCAAATGTTTCAATATTAATTGGCTGGTTCAAAGGAAATTGAAAATGTTGAGGTTGAAATCTATCTTCAGCACATGCTATTGTTTCAATAGAGCCAATATGTTTTTCACATTACATGTGCAGTTCTTAAGTATGACCTTGTAAATGAAATTGTGTCTTCGACTAATATGGAAACTGGAGCAATAAGCACTATATGAGCTATAAATAAACAGAACATTGTTTTCAATTGGAGATGCTATATTCTCTCCTGTAATTCACATCGAGATTTTAAGCACAATATTCCCCTATTATATCATTGGTTATAGTTATATCTGAGAGTTCCAATAAATGTGCAAATGGTTTGGCGTCATCTCATAAATTTTAAAAAAAAGGTGTGATAATTTCATCTTGGAGGCGATATTCGCGGACGGTGGATCGCCACAGTTAATGGCGGGAGGGTGCCATTGCAATTCCTATACAAATTTAGTGTTTGATATCAATTCCTTCGCACATGCTATTGTTTCAATAGTGCCAAAACGATTTTCAAATTACATGTGAAACTCCTTAAAAATTATAAGTGATGCAATAGTTCATTCCATTTATAGTGGAAATAGACATATATTTTTTTATAAAATTCTAAGTATAGCCATACAATTATGCATCAAAATGTGCGAAACTATCTTCACTGCATTTCCATTTTTCAAATGTTTCAATATTAATTGGCTGGTTCAAAGGATATTGAAAATGTTGAGGTTGAAATCTATCTTCAGCACATGCTATTGTTTCAATAGAGCTAATATGTTTTTCACATTACATGTGCAGTTCTTAAGCATGACCTTGTAAATCAAATTGTGTCTTCGACTAATATGGAAACTGGAGCAATAAGCACTATATGAGCTATAAATAAACAGAACATTGTTTTCAATTGGAGATGCTATACTCTCTACTGTAATTCACATCGAGATTTTAAGCACATTATTCCCCTACTATATCATTGGATATAGTTATATCTGATAGTTCCAATGAATGTGCAAATGGTTTGGCGTCATCTCATAAATTTTAAAAAAAAGGTGTGATAATTTCATCTTGGAGGCGATATTCGCGGATGGTGGATCGCCACAGTTAATGGCGGGAGGGTGCCATTGCAATTCCTATACAAATTTAGTGTTTGAAATCAATTCCTTCGCACATGCTATTGTTTCAATAGTGCCAAAACGATTTTCAAATTACATGTGCAACTACTTAAAAATTATAACTGATGGAATAGTGCATTCCATTCAAGTGGAAAAGGACATATATTTTTCACTAAGTACGGACATACAATTATGCATCAAAATGTGCGAAAGTATCTTCACTGCATTTCCATTTTTCAAATGTTTCAATATTAATTGACTGGTTCAAAGGAAATTGAAAATGTTGAGGTTGAAATCTATCTTCAGCACATGCTATTGTTTCAATAGAGCCAATATGTTTTTCACATTACATGTGCAGTTCTTAAGTATGACCTTGTAAATGAAATTGTGTCTTCGACTAATATGGAAACTGGAGCAATAAGCACTATATCAGTTATAAATAAACAGAACATTGTTTTCAATTGGAGATGCTATATTCTCTACTGTAATTCACATCGAGATTTTAAGCACATTATTCCCCTACTATATCATTGGATATAGTTATATCTGATAGTTCCAATAAATGTGCAAATGGTTTGGCGTCATCTCATAAATTTTAAAAAAAAAGGTGTGATAATTTCATCTTGGAGGCGATATTCACGGACGGTGGATCGCCACAGTTAATGGCGGGAGGGTGCCATTGCAATTCCTATACAAATTTAGTGTTTGAAATCAATTCCTTCGCACATGCTATTGTTTCAATAGTGCCAAAACGATTTTCAAATTACATGTGCAACACCTTAAAAATTATAAGTGATGGAATAGTGCATTCCATTCAAGTGGAAAAGGACATATATTTTTTCACTAAGTATGGACACACAATTATGCATCAAAATGTGCAAAACTATCATCACTGCATATCCATTTTTCAAATGTTTCAATATTAATTGGCTGGTTCAAAGGAAATTGAAAATGTTGAGGTTGAAATCTATCTTTAGCACATGCTACTGTTTCAATAGAGCTAATATGTTTTTCACATTACATGTGCAGTTCTTAAATATGACCTTGTAAATGACATTGTGTGTTCGACTAATATGGAAACCGGAGAAATAAGCACTATATGAGCTATAAATAAACAGAGCATTGTTTTCAATTGGAGATGCTATATTCTCTGCAGTAATTCACATCGAGATTTTAAGCACATTATTCCCCTACTATATCATTGGATATAGTTATATCTGATAGTTCCAATAAATGTGCAAATGGTTTGCCGTCATCTCATAAATTTTAAAAAAAAGGTGTGATAATTTCATCTTGGAGGCGATATTTGCGGACGGTAGATCGCCACAGTTAATGGCGGGAGGGTGCCATTGCAATTCCTATACAAATTTTGTGTTTGAAATCAATTCCTTCTCACATGCTATTGTTTCAATAGTGCCAAAATGATTTTCAAATTACATGTGCGACTCATTAATAATTATAAGTGATGGAATAGTGCATTCCATTTATAGTGGATATGGATATATATTTTTTCATAAAATTCTAAGTATGGACATACAATTAGGCATCAAAATGTGCGAAACTATCTTCATTGCAATTCCATTTTTCAAATGTTTCATATTCATTGGCTGGTTCAAAGGAAATTGAAAATGTTGAGTTTGAAATCTATCTTCAGCACATGCTATTGTTCCGATAGAGCTAATATGTTTTTCACATTACATGTGCAGTTTTTAAGTATGACCTTGTAAATGAAATTGTGTCTTCGACTAATATGGAAACTGGAGCAATAAGCACTATATGAGCTATAAATAAACAGAACATTGTTTTCAATTGGAGATGCTATATTCTCTGCTGTAATTCACATCGAGATTTTAAGCACATTATTCCCCTACTATATCATTGTATATAGTTATATCTGATAGTTCCAATAAATGTGCAAATGGTTTGGCGTCGTCTCATAAATTTTAAAAAAAAGGTGTGATAATTTCATCTTGGAGGCAATATTCGCGAACGGTGGATCGCCACAGTTAATGGCGGGAGGGTGCCATTGCAATTCCTTTACAAAGTTAGTGTTTGAAATCAATTCCTTCGCACATGCTATTGTTTCAATAGTGCCAAAACGATTTTCAAATAATTGTGCAACTCCTTAAATATTATAAGTGATGGAATAGTGCATTCCATTTATAGTGGAAATGGACATATATTTTTTCATAAAATTCTGAGTATGGACATACAATTATGCATCAAAATGTGCGAAACTATCTTCACTGCATTTACATTTTTCAAATGTTTCAATATTAATTGGCTGGTTCAAAGGAAATTGAAAATGTTGAGGTTGAAATCTATCTTCAGCAAATGCTATTGTTTCAATAGAGCTAATATGTTTTTCACATTACATGTGCAGTTCTTAAGTATGACCTTGTAAATGAAATTGTGTCTTCGACTAATATGGAAACTGGAGCAATAAGCACTATATGAGCTATAAATAAACAAAACATTGTTTTCAATTGGAGATGCTATATTCTCTGCTGTAATTCACATCGAGATTTTAAGCACATTATTCCCCTACTATATCATTGGATATAGTTATATCTGATAGTTCCAATGAATGTGCAAAGGGTTTGGCGTCATCTCATAAATTTTAAAAAAAAGGTGTGATAATTTCATCTTGGAGGCGATATTCGCGGACGGTGGATCGCCACAGTTAATGGCGGGAGGGTGCCATTGCAATTCCTATACAAATTTAGTGTTTGAAATCAATTCCTTCGCACATGCTATTGTTTCAATAGTGCCAAAACGATTTTCAAATTACATGTGCAACTCCTTAAAAATTATGAGTGATGGAATAGTGCATTCCATTTATAGTGGAAATGGACATATATTTTTTCTTTAAATTCTAAGTATGGACATGCAATTATGCATCAAAATGTGCAAAACTATCTTCACTGCATTTCCATTTTACAAATGTTTCAATTTTAATTGGCTGGTTCAAAGGAAATTGAAAATGTTGAGGTTGAAATCTATCTTCAGCACATGCTATTGTTTCAATAGAGCTAATATGTTTTTCACATTACTTGTGCAGTTCTTAAGTATGACCTTGTAAATGAAATTGTGTCTTCGACTAATATGGAAACTGGAGCAATAAGCACTATATGAGCCAAAAATAAACAGAACATTGTTTTCAATTGGAAATGCTATATTCTCTCCTGTAATTCACATCGAGATTTTAAGCACATTATTCCCCTACTATATCATCGGATATAGTTATATCTGATAGTTCCAATAAATGTGCAAATGGTTTATTGTCATCTCATAAATTTTAAAAAAAAAGGTGTGATAATTTCATCTTGGAGGCGATATTCGCGGACGGTGGATCGCCACAGTTAATGGCGGGGGGGTGCCATTGCAATTCCTATACAAATTTAGTGTTTGAAATCAATTCCTTCGCACATGCTATTGTTTCAATAGTGCCAAAACGATTTTCAAATTACATGTGCAACTCCTTAAAAATTATCAGTGATGGAATAGTGCATTCCATTTATAGTGGAAATGGACATATATTTTTTCATAAAATTCTAAGTATGGACATGCAATTATGCATCAAAATGTGCGAAACTATCTTCACTGCATTTCCATTTTTCAAATGTTTCAATATTAATTGGCTGGTTCAAAGGAAATTGAAAATGTTGAGGTTGAAATCTATCTTCAGCACATGCTATTGTTTCAATAGAGCTAATATGTTTTTCAAATTACATGTGCAGTTCTTAAATATGACCTTGTAAATGACATTGTGTGTTCGACTAATATGGAAACCGGAGAAATAAGCACTATATGAGCTATAAATGAACAGAACATCGTTTTAAATTGGATATGCTATATTCTCTGCTGTAATTCACATCGAGATTTTAAGCACATTATTCCCCAACTATATCATTGGATATAGTTATATCTGATAGTTCCAATAAATGTGCAAATGGTTTGGCGTCATCTCATAAATTTTAAAAAAAAGGTGTGATAATTTCATCTTGGAGGCGATATTTGCGGACGGTGGATCGCCACAGTTAATGGCGGGAGGGTGCCATTGCAATTCCTATACAAATTTAGTGTTTGAAATCAATTCCTTCGCACATGCTATTGTTTCAATAGTGCCAAAACGATTTTCAAATTACATGTGCAACTCCTTAAGAATTATAAGTGATGGAATAGTGCATTCCATTTATAGTGGAAATGGACATATATTTTTTCATAAAATTCTAAGTATGGACATACAATTATGCATCAAAATGTGCGAAACTATCTTCACTGCATTTCCATTTTTCAAATGTTTCAATATTAATTGGCTGGTTCAAAGGAAATTGAAAATGTTGAGGTTGAAATCTATCTTCAGCACATGCTATTGTTTCAATAGAGCTAATATGTTTTTCACATTACATGTGCAGTTCTTAAATATGACCTTGTAAATGACATTTTGTGTTCGACTAATATGGAAACCGGAGAAATAAGCACTATATGAGCTATAAATAAACAGAACATTGTTTTCAATTGGAGATGCTATATTCTCTGCTGTAATTCACATCGAGATTTTAAGCACATTATTCCCCTACTATATCATTGGATATAGTTATATCTGATAGTTCCAATAAATGTGCAAATGGTTTGGCGTCATCTCATAAATTTTAAAAAAAAGGTGTGATAATTTCATCTTGGAGGCGATATTTGCGGACGGTGGATCGCCACAGTTAATGGCGGGAGGGTGCCATTGCAATTCCTATACAAATTTAGTGTTTGAAATCAATTCCTTCGCACATGCTATTGTTTCAATAGTGCCAAAACGATTTTCAAATAATTGTGCAACTCCTTAAAAATTATAAGTAATGGAATAGTGCATTCCATTTATAGTGGAAATGGACATATATTTTTTCATAAAATTCTGAGTATGGACATACAATTATGCATCAAAATGTGCGAAACTATCTTCACTGCATTTACATTTTTCAAATGTTTCAATATTAATCGACTGGTTCAAAGGAAATTGAAAATGTTGAGGTTGAAATCTATCTTCAGCACATGCTATTGTTTCAATACAGCTATAATGTTTTTCACATTACATTTGCAGTTCTTAAGTATGACCTTGTAAATGAAATTGTGTCTTCGACTAATATGGAAACTGGAGCAATAAGCACTATATCAGCTATAAATAAACAGAACATTATTTTCAATTGGAGATGCTATATTCTCTGCTTAATTCACATCGAGATTTTAAGCACATTATTCCCCTACTATATCATTGGATATAGTTATATCTGATAGTTCCAATGAATGTGCAAAGGGTTTGGCGTCATCTCATTAATTTTAAAAAAAAGGTGTGATAATTTCATCTTGGAGGCGATATTCGCGGACGGTGGATCGCCACAGTTAATGGCGGGAGGGTGCCATTGCAATTCCTATACAAATTTAGTGTTTGAAATCAATTCCTTCGCACATGCTATTGCTTCAATAGTGCCAAAACGATTTTCAAATTACATGTGCAACTCCTTAAGAATTATAAGTGATGGAATAGTGCATTCCATTCAAGTGGAAAAGGACATATATTTTTTCACTAATTATGGACATACAATTATGCATCAAAATTTGCGAAACTATCTTCACTGCATTTCCATTTTTCAAATGTTTCAATATTAATTTGCTGGTTCAAAGGAAATTGAAAATGTTGAGGTTGAAATCTATCTTCAGCACATGCTATTGTTTCAATAGAGCCAATATGTTTTTCACATTACATGTGCAGTTCTTAAGTATGACCTTGTAAATGAAATTGTGTCTTCGACTAATATGGAAACTGGAGCAATAAGCACTATATGAGCTATAAATAAACAGAACATTGTTTTCAATTGGAGATGCTATATTCTCTCCTGTAATTCACATCGAGATTTTAAGCACAATATTCCCCTATTATATCATTGGTTATAGTTATATCTGAGAGTTCCAATAAATGTGCAAATGGTTTGGCGTCATCTCATAAATTTTAAAAAAAAGGTGTGATAATTTCATCTTGGAGGCGATATTCGCGGACGGTGGATCGCCACAGTTAATGGCGGGAGGGTGCCATTGCAATTCCTATACAAATTTAGTGTTTGATATCAATTCCTTCGCACATGCTATTGTTTCAATAGTGCCAAAACGATTTTCAAATTACATGTGCAACTCCTTAAAAATTATAAGTGATGCAATAGTTCATTCCATTTATAGTGGAAATAGACATATATTTTTTCATAAAATTCTAAGTATAGCCATACAATTATGCATCAAAATGTGCGAAACTATCTTCACTGCATTTCCATTTTTCAAATGTTTCAATATTAATTGGCTGGTTCAAAGGATATTGAAAATGTTGAGGTTGAAATCTATCTTCAGCACATGCTATTGTTTCAATAGAGCTAATATGTTTTTCACATTACATGTGCAGTTCTTAAGTATGACCTTGTAAATGAAATTGTGTCTTCGACTAATATGGAAAGTGGAGCAATAAGACTATATGAGCTATAAATAAACAGAACAATGTTTTCAATTGGAGATGCTATATTCTCTACTGTAATTCACATCGAGATTTTAAGCACATAATTCGCCTACTATATCATTAGATATAGTTATATCTCATAGTTCCAATGCAAATCGTTTGGCGTCATCTCATAAATTTTAAAAAAAAGGTGTGATAATTTTATCTTGGAGGTGATATTCGCGGACGGTGGATCGCCACAGTTAATGGCGGGAGGGTGCCATTGCAATTCCTATACAAATTTAGTGTTTGAAATCAATTCCTTCGCACATGCTATTGTTTCAATAGTGCCAAAAAGATTTTCAAATTACATGTGCAACTCCTTAAAAATTATAAGTAATGGAATAGTGCATTCCATTTATAGTGCAAATGGACATATATTTTTTCATAAAATTCTAAGTATGGACATACAATTATGCATCCAAATGTGCGAAACTATCTTCACTGCATTTCCATTTTTCAAATGTTTCAATATTCATTGGCTGGTTCAAAGGAAAATGAAAATGTTGAGGTTGAAATCTATCTTCAGCACATGCTATTGTTTCAATAGAGCTAATATGTGTTTCACATTACATGTGCAGTTCTTAAGCATGACCTTGTAAATCAAATTGTGTCTTCGACTAATATGGAAACTGGAGCAATAAGCACTATATGAGCTATAAATAAACAGAACATTGTTTTCAATTGGAGATGCTATACTCTCTACTGTAATTCACATCGAGATTTTAAGCACATTATTCCCCTACTATATCATTGGATATAGTTATATCTGATAGTTCCAATGAATGTGCAAATGGTTTGGCGTCATCTCATAAATTTTAAAAAAAAGGTGTGATAATTTCATCTTGGAGGCGATATTCGCGGACGGTGGATCGCCACAGTTAATGGCGGGAGGGTGCCATTGCAATTCCTATACAAATTTAGTGTTTGAAATCAATTCCTTCGCACATGCTATTGTTTCAATAGTGCCAAAACGATTTTCAAATTACATGTGCAACTCCTTAAAAATTATAAGTGATGGAATAGTGCATTCCATTTATAGTGGAAATGGACATATATTTTTTCATAAAATTCTAAGTATGGACATACAATTATGCATCCAAATGTGCGAAACTATCTTCACTGCATTTCCATTTTTCAAATGTTTCAATATTCATTGGCTGGTTCAAAGGAAAATGAAAATGTTGAGGTTGAAATCTATCTTCAGCACATGCTATTGTTTCAATAGAGCTAATATGTGTTTCACATTACATGTGCAGTTATTAAGCATGACCTTGTAAATCAAATTGTGTCTTCGACTAATATGGAAACTGGAGCAATAAGCACTATATGAGCTATAAATAAACAGAACATTGTTTTCAATTGGAGATGCTATACTCTCTACTGTAATTCACATCGAGATGTTAAGCACATTATTCCCCTACTATATCATTGGATATAGTTATATCTGATAGTTCCAATGAATGTGCAAATGGTTTGGCGTCATCTCATAAATTTTAAAAAAAAGGTGTGATAATTTCATCTTGGAGGCTATATTCGCGGACGGTGGATCGCCACAGTTAATGGCGGGAGGGTGCCATTGCAATTCCTATACAAATTTAGTGTTTGAAATCAATTCCTTCGCACATGCTATTGTTTCAATAGTGCCAAAACGATTTTCAAATTACATGTGCAACTACTTAAAAATTATAACTGATGGAATAGTGCATTCCATTCAAGTGGAAAAGGACATATATTTTTTCACTAAGTATGGACATACAATTATGCATCAAAATGTGCGAAAGTATCTTCACTGCATTTCCATTTTTCAAATGTTTCAATATTAATTGACTGGTTCAAAGGAAATTGAAAATGTTGAGGTTGAAATCTATCTTCAGCACATGCTATTGTTTCAATAGAGCCAATATGTTTTTCACATTACATGTGCAGTTCTTAAGTATGACCTTGTAAATGAAATTGTGTTTTCCACTAATATGGAAACTGGAACAATAAGCACTATATGAGCTATAAATAAACAGAACATTGTTTTCAATTGGAGATGCTATATTCTCTACTGTAATTCACATCGAAATGTTAAGCACATTATTCCCCTACTATTTCATTGGATATAGTTATATCTGATAGTTCCAATAAATGTGCAAATGTTTTGGCGTCATCTCATAAATTTTGAAAAAAAGGTGTGATAATTTCATCTTGGAGGCGATATTCGCGGACGGTGGATCGCCACAGTTAATGGCGGGAGGGTGCCATTGCAATTCCTATACAAATTTAGTGTTTGAAATCAATTCCTTCGCACATGCTATTGTTTCAATAGTACCAAAGCGATTTTCAAATTACATGTGCAACTCCTTAAAAATTATAAGTGATGGAATAGTGCATTCCATTTATAGTGGAAAGGGACATATTTTTTCATAAAATTCTAAGTATGGACATACAATTATGCATCAAAATGTGCGAAACTATCTTCACTGCATTTCCATTTTTCAAATGTTTCAATATTCATTGGCTGGTTCAAAGGAAATTGAAAATGTTGAGGTTGAAATCTATCTTCAGCACATGCTATACTTTCAATAGAGCTAATATCTTTTTCACATTACATGTGCAGTTCTTTAGTATGACCTTGTAAATGAAATTGTGTCTTCGACAATATGGAATCTGGAGCAATAAGCACTATATGAGCTATAAATAAACAGAACATTGTTTTCAATTGGAGATGCTATATTCTCTACTGTTATTCACATCAAGATTTTAAGCACATTATTCCCCTACTATATCATTGGATATAGTTATATCTGATAGTTCCCATAAATGTGCAAATGGTTTGGCGTCATCTCATAAGTTTTAAAAAAAAGGTGTGATAATTTCATCTTGGAGGCGATATTTGCGGACGGTGGATCGCCACAGTTAATGGCGGGAGGGTGCCATTGCAATTCGTATACAAATTTAGTGTTTGAAATCAATTCCTTCGCACATGCTATTGTTTCAATAGTGCCAAAACGATTTTCAAATTACATGTGCAACTCCTTAAAAATTATAAGTGATGGAATAATGCAATCTATTCAAGTGGAAAAGGACATATATTATTTCACAAATTATGGACATACAATTATGCATCAAAATGTGCGAAGCTATCTTCACTGCATTTCCATTTTTCAAATGTTTCAATATTCATTGGCTGGTTCAAAGGAAATTGAAAATGTTGAGGTTTAAATCTATCTTCAGCACATGCTATTGTTTCAATAGAGCTAATATGTTTTTCACATTACATGTGCAGTTCTTAAGTATGACCTTGTAAATGAAATTGTGTCTTCGACAATATGGAAACTGGAGCAATAAGCACTATATCAGCTATAAATAAACAGAACATTGTTTTCAATTGGAGATGCTATATTCTCTGCTGTAATTCACATCGAGATATTAAGCACATTATTCCCCTACTATATCATTGGATATAGTTATATCTGATAGTTCCAATAAATGTGCAAATGGTTTGGCGTCATCTAATAAATTTTAAAAAAAAGGTGTGATAATTTCATCTTGAAGGCGATATTCGCTGACGGTGGATCGCCACAGTTAATGGCGGGAGGGTGCCATTGCAATTCCTATACAAATTTAATGTTTGAAATCAATTCCTTCGCACATGCTATTGTTTCAATAGTGCCAAAACGATTTTCAAATTACTTGTGCAACTCCTTAAAAATTATAAGTGATGGAATAGTGCATTCCATTTATAGTGGAAATGGACATATATTTTTTCATAAAATTCTAAGTATGGACATACAATTAGGCATCAAAATGTGCGAAACTATCTTCATTGCATTTCCATTTTTCAAATGTTTCAATATTAATTGGCTGGTTCAAAGGAAATTGAAAATGTTGAGGTTGAAATCTATCTTCAGCACATGCTATTGTTTCAATAGAGCTAATATGTTTTTCACATTACATGTGCAGTTCTTAAATATGACCTTGTAAATGACATTGTGTGTTCGACTAATATGGAAACCGGAGAAATAAGCACTATATGAGCTATAAATAAACAGAACATGGTTTTCAATTGGAGATGCTATATTCTCTGCAGTAATTCACATCGAGATTTTAAGCACATTATTCCCCTACTATATCATTGGATATAGTTATATCTGATAGTTCCAATAAATGTGCAAATGGTTTGGCGTCATCTCATAAATTTTAAAAAAAAGGTGTGATAATTTCATCTTGGATGCGATATTTGCGGACGGTAGATCGCCACAGTTAATGGCGGGAGGGTGCCATTGCAATTCCTATACAAATTTTGTGTTTGAAATCAATTCCTTCTCACATGCTATTGTTTCAATAGTGCCAAAATGATTTTCAAATTACATGTGCGACTCCTTAATAATTATAAGTGATGGAATAGTGCATTCCATTTATAGTGGAGATGGACATATATTTTTTCATAAAATTCTAAGTATGGACATACAATTAGGCATCAAAATGTGCGAAACTATCTTCATTGCATTTCCATTTTTCAAATGTTTCAATATTCATTGGCTGGTTCAAAGGATATTGAAAATGTTGAGGTTGAAATCTATCTTCAGCACATGCTATTGTTTCAATAGAGCTAATATGTTTTTCACATTACATGTGCAGTTCTTAAGTATGACCTTGTAAATGAAATTGTGTCTTCGACTAATATGGAAACTGGAGCAATAAGACTATATGAGCTATAAATAAACAGAACAATGTTTTAAATTGGAGATGCTATATTCTCTACTGTAATTCACATCGAGATTTTAAGCACATAATTCGCCTACTATATCATTAGATATAGTTATATCTGATAGTTCCAATGAATGTGCAAATGGTTTGGCGTCATCTCATAAATTTTAAAAAAAAGTGTGATAATTTTATCTTGGAGGTGATATTCGCGGACGGTGGATCGCCACAGTTAATGGCGGGAGGGTGCCATTGCAATTCCTATACAAATTTAGTGTTTGAAATCAATTCCTTCGCACATGCTATTGTTTCAATAGTGCCAAAACGATTTTCAAATTACATGTGCAACTCCTTAAAAATTATAAGTGATGGAATAGTGCATTCCATTTATAGTGCAAATGGACATATATTTTTTCATAAAATTCTAAGTATGGACATACAATTATGCATCCAAATGTGCGAAACTATCTTCACTGCATTTCCATTTTTCAAATGTTTCAATATTCATTGGCTGGTTCAAAGGAAAATGAAAATGTTGAGGTTGAAATCTATCTTCAGCACATGCTATTGTTTCAATAGAGCTAATATGTGTTTCACATTACATGTGCAGTTCTTAAGCATGACCTTGTAAATCAAATTGTGTCTTCGACTAATATGGAAACTGGAGCAATAAGCACTATATGAGCTATAAATAAACAGAACATTGTTTTCAATTGGAGATGCTATACTCTCTACTGTAATTCACATCGAGATTTTAAGCACATTATTCCCCTACTATATCATTGGATATAGTTATATCTGATAGTTCCAATGAATGTGCAAATGGTTTTGCGTCATCTCATAAATTTTAAAAAAAAGGTGTGATAATTTCATCTTGGAGGCGATATTCGCGGACGGTGGATCGCCACAGTTAATGGCGGGAGGGTGCCATTGCAATTCCTATACAAATTTAGTGTTTGAAATCAATTCCTTCGCACATGCTATTGTTTCAATAGTGCCAAAACGATTTTCAAATTACATGTGCAACTCCTTAAAAATTATAAGTGATGGAATAGTGCATTCCATTTATAGTGGAAATGGACATATATTTTTTCATAAAATTCTAAGTATGGACATACAATTATGCATCCAAATGTGCGAAACTATCTTCACTGCATTTCCATTTTTCAAATGTTTCAATATTCATTGGCTGGTTCAAAGGAAAATGAAAATGTTGAGGTTGAAATCTATCTTCAGCACATGCTATTGTTTCAATAGAGCTAATATGTTTTTCACATTACATGTGCAGTTCTTAAGCATGACCTTGTAAATCAAATTGTGTCTTCGACTAATATGGAAACTGGAGCAATAAGCACTATATGAGCTATAAATAAACAGAACATTGTTTTCAATTGGAGATGCTATACTCTCTACTGTAATTCACATCGAGATTTTAAGCACATTATTCCCCTACTATATCATTGGATATAGTTATATCTGATAGTTCCAATGAATGTGCAAATGGTTTGGCGTCATCTCATAAATTTTAAAAAAAAGGTGTGATAATTTCATCTTGGAGGCGATATTCGCGGACGGTGGATCGCCACAGTTAATGGCGGGAGGGTGCCATTGCAATTCCTATACAAATTTAGTGTTTGAAATCAATTCCTTCGCACATGCTATTGTTTCAATAGTGCCAAAACGATTTTCAAATTACATGTGCAACTACTTAAAAATTATAACTGATGGTATAGTGCATTCCATTCAAGTGGAAAAGGACATATATTTTTTCACTAAGTATGGACATACAATTATGCATCAAAATGTGCGAAAGTATCTTCACTGCATTTCCATTTTTCAAATGTTTCAATATTAATTGACGGGTTCAAAGGAAATTGAAAATGTTGAGGTTGAAATCTATCTTCAGCACATGCTATTGTTTCAATAGAGCCAATATGTTTTTCACATTACATGTGCAGTTCTTAAGTATGACCTTGTAAATGAAATTGTGTCTTCGACTAATATGGAAACTGGAGCAATAAGCACTATATCAGCTATAAATAAACAGAACATTGTTTTCAATTGGAGATGCTATATTCTCTACTGTAATTCACATCGAGATTTTAAGCACATTATTCCCCTACTATATCATTGGATATAGTTATATCTGATAGTTCCAATAAATGTGCAAATGATTTGGCGTCATCTCATAAATTTTAAAAAAAAAGGTGTGATAATTTCATCTTGGAGGCGATATTCGCGGACGGTGGATCGCCACAGTTAATGGCGGGAGGGTGCCATTGCAATTCCTATACAAATTTAGTGTTTGAAATCAACTCCTTCGCACATGCTATTGTTTCAATAGTGCCAAAACGATTTTCAAATTACATGTGCAACACCTTAAAAATTATAAGTGATGGAATAGTGCATTCCATTCAAGTGGAAAAGGACATATATTTTTTCACTAAGTATGGACACACAATTATGCATCAAAATGTGCAAAACTATCATCACTGCATATCCATTTTTCAAATGTTTCAATATTCATTGGCTGGTTCAAAGGAAATTGAAAATGTTGAGGGTGAAATCTATCTTCAGCACATGCTATTGTTTCAATAGAGCTAATATGTTTTTCACATTACATGTGCAGTTCTTAAGTATGACCTTGTAAATGAAATTGTGTCTTCGACTAATATGGAAACTGGAGCAGTAAGGACGATATGAGCTATAAATAAACAGAACACTGTTTTCAATTGGAGATGCTATATTCTCTGCTGTAATTCACATCAAGATTTTAAGCACATTATTCCCCTACTATATCATTGGTTATAGTTATATCTGATAGTTCCAATAAATGTGCAAATGGTTTGGCGTCATCTCATAAATTTTAAAAAAAAAGGTGTGATAATTTCATCTTGGAGGCGATATTCGCGGACGGTGGATCGCCACAGTTAATGGCGGGGGGGTGTCATTGCAATTCCTATACAAATTTAGTGTTTGAAATCAATTCCTTCGCACATGCTATTGTTTCAATAGTGCCAAAACGATTTTCAAATTACATGTGCAACTCCTTAAAAATTATAAGTGATGGAATAGTGCATTCCATTTATAGTGGAAATGGACATATATTTTTTCATAAAATTCTAAGTATGGACATACAATTATGCATCAAAATGTGCGAAACTATCTTCACTGCATTTCCATTTTTCAAATGTTTCAATATTAATTGGCTGGTTCAAAGGAAATTGAAAATGTTGAGGTTGAAATCTATCTTTAGCACATGCTATTGTTTCAATAGAGCTAATATGTTTTTCACATTACATGTGCAGTTCTTAAATATAACCTTGTAAATGACATTGTGTGTTCGACTAATATGGAAACCGGAGAAATAAGCACTATATGAGCTATAAATAAACAGAACATTGTTTTCAATTGGAGATGCTATATTCTCTGCAGTAATTCACATCGAGATTTTAAGCACATTATTCCCCTACTATATCATTGGATATAGTTATATCTGATAGTTCCAATAAATGTGCAAATGGTTTGGCGTCATCTCATAAATTTTAAAAAAAAGGTGTGATAATTTCATCTTGGAGGCGATATTTGCGGACGGTAGATCGCCACAGTTAATGGCGGGAGGGTGCCATTGCAATTCCTATACAATTTTTTTGTGTTTGAAATCAATTCCTTCTCACATGCTATTGTTTCAATAGTGCCAAAATGATTTTCAAATTACATGTGCGACTCCTTAATAATTATAAGTGATGGAATAGTGCATTCCATTTATAGTGGAGATGGACATATATTTTTTCATAAAATTCTAAGTATGGACATACAATTAGGCATCAAAATGTGCGAAACTATCTTCATTGCAATTCCATTTTTCAAATGTTTCAATATTCATTGGCTGGTTCAAAGGAAATTGAAAATGTTGAGTTTGAAATCTATCTTCAGCACATGCTATTGTTCCGATAGAGCTAATATGTTTTTCACATTACATGTGCAGTTCTTAAGTATGACCTTGTAAATGAAATTGTGTCTTCGACTAATATGGAAACTGGAGCAATAAGCACTATATGAGCTATAAATAAACAGAACATTGTTTTCAATTGGAGATGCTATATTCTCTGCTGTAATTCACATCGAGATTTTAAGCACATTATTCCCCTACTATATCATTGTATATAGTTATATCTGATAGTTCCAATAAATGTGCAAATGGTTTGGCGTCGTCTCATAAATTTTAAAAAAAAGGTGTGATAATTTCATCTTGGAGGCAATATTCGCGGACGGTGGATCGCCACAGTTAATGGCGGGAGGGTGCCATTGCAATTCCTTTACAAAGTTAGTGTTTGAAATCAATTCCTTCGCACATGCTATTGTTTCAATAGTGCCAAAACGATTTTCAAATAATTGTGCAACTCCTTAAATATTATAAGTGATGGAATAGTGCATTCCATTTATAGTGGAAATGGACATATATTTTTTCATAAAATTCTGAGTATGGACATGCAATTATGCATCAAAATGTGCGAAACTATCTTCACTGCATTTACATTTTTCAAATGTTTCAATATTAATTGGCTGGTTCAAAGGAAATTGAAAATGTTGAGGTTGAAATCTATCTTCAGCAAATGCTATTGTTTCAATAGAGCTAATATGTTTTTCACATTACATGTGCAGTTCTTAAGTATGACCTTGTAAATGAAATTGTGTCTTCGACTAATATGGAAACTGGAGCAATAAGACTATATGAGCTATAAATAAACAGAACAATGTTTTAAATTGGAGATGCTATATTCTCTACTGTAATTCACATCGAGATTTTAAGCACATAATTCGCCTACTATATCATTAGATATAGTTATATCTCATAGTTCCAATGCAAATGGTTTGGCGTCATCTCATAAATTTTAAAAAAAAGGTGTGATAATTTTATCTTGGAGGTGATATTCGCGGACGGTGGATCGCCACAGTTAATGGCGGGAGGGTGCCATTGCAATTCCTATACAAATTTAGTGTTTGAAATCAATTCCTTCGCACATGCTATTGTTTCAATAGTGCCAAAACGATTTTCAAATTACATGTGCAACTCCTTAAAAATTATAAGTGATGGAATAGTGCATTCCATTTATAGTGCAAATGGACATATATTTTTTCATAAAATTCTAAGTATGGACATACAATTATGCATCCAAATGTGCGAAACTATCTTCACTGCATTTCCATTTTTCAAATGTTTCAATATTCATTGGCTGGTTCAAAGGAAAATGAAAATGTTGAGGTTGAAATCTATCTTCAGCACATGCTATTGTTTCAATAGAGCTAATATGTGTTTCACATTACATGTGCAGTTCTTAAGCATGACCTTGTAAATAAAATTGTGTCTTCGACTAATATGGAAACTGGAGCAATAAGCACTATATGAGCTATAAATTTACAGAACATTGTTTTCAATTGGAGATGCTATACTCTCTACTGTAATTCACATCGAGATTTTAAGCACATTATTCCCCTACTATATCATTGGATATAGTTATATCTGATAGTTCCAATGAATGTGCAAATGGTTTTGCGTCATCTCATAAATTTTAAAAAAAAGGTGTGATAATTTCATCTTGGAGGCGATATTCGCGGACGGTGGATCGCCACAGTTAATGGCGGGAGGGTGCCATTGCAATTCCTATACAAATTTAGTGTTTGAAATCAATTCCTTCGCACATGCTATTGTTTCAATAGTGCCAAAACGATTTTCAAATTACATGTGCAACTCCTTAAAAATTATAAGTGATGGAATAGTGCATTCCATTTATAGTGGAAATGGACATATATTTTTTCATAAAATTCTAAGTATGGACATACAATTATGCATCCAAATGTGCGAAACTATCTTCACTGCATTTCCATTTTTCAAATGTTTCAATATTCATTGGCTGGTTCAAAGGAAAATGAAAATGTTGAGGTTGAAATCTATCTTCAGCACATGCTATTGTTTCAATAGAGCTAATATGTGTTTCACATTACATGTGCAGTTCTTAAGCATGACCTTGTAAATCAAATTGTGTCTTCGACTAATATGGAAACTGGAGCAATAAGCACTATATGAGCTATAAATAAACAGAACATTGTTTTCAATTGGAGATGCTATACTCTCTACTGTAATTCACATCGAGATTTTAAGCACATTATTCCCCTACTATATCATTGGATATAGTTATATCTGATAGTTCCAATGAATGTGCAAATGGTTTGGCGTCATCTCATAAATTTTAAAAAAAAGGTGTGATAATTTCATCTTGGAGGCGATATTCGCGGACGGTGGATCGCCACAGTTAATGGCGGGAGGGTGCCATTGCAATTCCTATACAAATTTAGTGTTTGAAATCAATTCCTTCGCACATGCTATTGTTTCAATAGTGCCAAAACGATTTTCAAATTACATGTGCAACTACTTAAAAATTATAACTGATGGTATAGTGCATTCCATTCAAGTGGAAAAGGACATATATTTTTTCACTAAGTATGGACATACAATTATGCATCAAAATGTGCGAAAGTATCTTCACTGCATTTCCATTTTTCAAATGTTTCAATATTAATTGACTGGTTCAAAGGAAATTGAAAATGTTGAGGTTGAAATCTATCTTCAGCACATGCTATTGTTTCAATAGAGCCAATATGTTTTTCACATTACATGTGCAGTTCTTAAGTATGACCTTGTAAATGAAATTGTGTCTTCGACTAATATGGAAACTGGAGCAATAAGCACTATATCAGCTATAAATAAACAGAACATTGTTTTCAATTGGAGATGCTATATTCTCTACTGTAATTCACATCGAGATTTTAAGCACATTATTCCCCTACTATATCATTGGATATAGTTATATCTGATAGTTCCAATAAATGTGCAAATGGTTTGGCGTCATCTCATAAATTTAAAAAAAAAAGGTGTGATAATTTCATCTTGGAGGCGATATTCGCGGACGGTGGATCGCCACAGTTAATGGCGGGAGGGTGCCATTGCAATTCCTATACAAATTTAGTGTTTGAAATCAATTCCTTCGCACATGCTATTGTTTCAATAGTGCCAAAACGATTTTCAAATTACATGTGCAACACCTTAAAAATTATAAGTGATGGAATAGTGCATTCCATTCAAGTGGAAAAGGACATATATTTTTTCACTAAGTATGGACACACAATTATGCATCAAAATGTGCAAAACTATCATCACTGCATATCCATTTTTCAAATGTTTCAATATTCATTGGCTGGTTCAAAGGAAATTGAAAATGTTGAGGGTGAAATCTATCTTCAGCACATGCTATTGTTTCAATAGAGCTAATATGTTTTTCACATTACATGTGCAGTTCTTAAGTATGACCTTGTAAATGAAATTGTGTCTTCGACTAATATGGAAACTGGAGCAGTAAGGACGATATGAGCTATAAATAAACAGAACACTGTTTTCAATTGGAGATGCTATATTCTCTGCTGTAATTCACATCGAGATTTTAAGCACATTATTCCCCTACTATATCATTGGTTATAGTTATATCTGATAGTTCCAACAAATGTGCAAATGGTTTGGCGTCATCTCATAAATTTTAAAAAAAAAGGTGTGATAATTTCATCTTGGAGGCGATATTCGCGGACGGTGGATCGCCACAGTTAATGGCGGGGGGGTGTCATTGCAATTCCTATACAAATTTAGTGTTTGAAATCAATTCCTTCGCACATGCTATTGTTTCAATAGTGCCAAAACGATTTTCAAATTACATGTGCAACTCCTTAAAAATTATAAGTGATGGAATAGTGCATTCCATTTATAGTGGAAATGGACATATATTTTTTCATAAAATTCTAAGTATGGACATACAATTATGCATCAAAATGTGCGAAACTATCTTCACTGCATTTCCATTTTTCAAATGTTTCAATATTAATTGGCTGGTTCAAAGGAAATTGAAAATGTTGAGGTTGAAATCTATCTTAGCACATGCTATTGTTTCAATAGAGCTAATATGTTTTTCACATTACATGTGCAGTTCTTAAATATAACCTTGTAAATGACATTGTGTGTTCGACTAATATGGAAACCGGAGAAATAAGCACTATATGAGCTATAAATAAACAGAACATTGTTTTCAATTGGAGATGCTATATTCTCTGCAGTAATTCACATCGAGATTTTAAGCACATTATTCCCCTACTATATCATTGGATATAGTTATATCTGATAGTTCCAATAAATGTGCAAATGGTTTGGCGTCATCTCATAAATTTTAAAAAAAAGGTGTGATAATTTCATCTTGGAGGCGATATTTGCGGACGGTAGATCGCCACAGTTAATGGCGGGAGGGTGCCATTGCAATTCCTATACAATTTTTTTGTGTTTGAAATCAATTCCTTCTCACATGCTATTGTTTCAATAGTGCCAAAATGATTTTCAAATTACATGTGCGACTCCTTAATAATTATAAGTGATGGAATAGTGCATTCCATTTATAGTGGAGATGGACATATATTTTTTCATAAAATTCTAAGTATGGACATACAATTAGGCATCAAAATGTGCGAAACTATCTTCATTGCAATTCCATTTTTCAAATGTTTCAATATTCATTGGCTGGTTCAAAGGAAATTGAAAATGTTGAGTTTGAAATCTATCTTCAGCACATGCTATTGTTCCAATAGAGCTAATATGTTTTTCACATTACATGTGCAGTTCTTAAGTATGACCTTGTAAATGAAATTGTGTCTTCGACTAATATGGAAACTGGAGCAATAAGCACTATATGAGCTATAAATAAACAGAACATTGTTTTCAATTGGAGATGCTATATTCTCTGCTGTAATTCACATCGAGATTTTAAGCACATTATTCCCCTACTATATCATTGTATATAGTTATATCTGATAGTTCCAATAAATGTGCAAATGGTTTGGCGTCGTCTCATAAATTTTAAAAAAAAGGTGTGATAATTTCATCTTGGAGGCAATATTCGCGGACGGTGGATCGCCACAGTTAATGGCGGGAGGGTGCCATTGCAATTCCTTTACAAAGTTAGTGTTTGAAATCAATTCCTTCGCACATGCTATTGTTTCAATAGTGCCAAAACGATTTTCAAATAATTGTGCAACTCCTTAAATATTATAAGTGATGGAATAGTGCATTCCATTTATAGTGGAAATGGACATATATTTTTTCATAAAATTCTGAGTATGGACATACAATTATGCATCAAAATGTGCGAAACTATCTTCACTGCATTTACATTTTTCAAATGTTTCAATATTAATTGGCTGGTTCAAAGGAAATTGAAAATGTTGAGGTTGAAATCTATCTTCAGCAAATGCTATTGTTTCAATAGAGCTAATATGTTTTTCACATTACATGTGCAGTTCTTAAGTATGACCTTGTAAATGAAATTGTGTCTTCGACTAATATGGAAACTGGAGCAATAAGCACTATATCAGCTATAAATAAACAGAACATTGTTTTCAATTGGAGATGCTATATTCTCTGCTGTAATTCACATCGAGATTTTAAGCACATTATTCCCCTACTATATCATTGGATATAGTTATATCTGATAGTTCCAATGAATGTGCAAAGAGTTTGGCGTCATCTCATAAATTTTAAAAAAAAGGTGTGATAATTTCATCTTGGAGGCGATATTCGCGGACGGTGGATCGCCACAGTTAATGGCGGGAGGGTGCCATTGCAATTCCTATACAAATTTAGTGTTTGAAATCAATTCCTTCGCACATGCTATTGTTTCAATAGTGCCAAAACGATTTTCAAATTACATGTGCAACTCCTTAAAAATTATGAGTGATGGAATAGTGCATTCCATTTATAGTGGAAATGGACATATATTTTTTCTTTAAATTCTAAGTATGGACATGCAATTATGCATCAAAATGTGCAAAACTATCTTCACTGCATTTCCATTTTACAAATGTTTCAATTTTAATTGGCTGGTTCAAAGGAAATTGAAAATGTTGAGGTTGAAATCTATCTTCAGCACATGCTATTGTTTCAATAGAGCTAATATGTTTTTCACATTACTTGTGCAGTTCTTAAGTATGACCTTGTAAATGAAATTGTGTCTTCGACTAATATGGAAAATGGAGCAATAAGCACTATATGAGCCAAAAATAAACAGAACATTGTTTTCAATTGGAAATGCTATATTCTCTCCTGTAATTCACAACGAGATTTTAAGCACATTATTCCCCTACTATATCATCGGATATAGTTATATCTGATAGTTCCAATAAATGTGCAAATGGTTTGTTGTCATCTCATAAATTTTAAAAAAAAAGGTGTGATAATTTCATCTTGGAGGCGATATTCGCGGACGGTGGATCGCCACAGTTAATGGCGGGGGGGGTGCCATTGCAATTCCTATACAAATTTAGTGTTTGAAATCAATTCCTTCGCACATGCTATTGTTTCAATAGTGCCAAAACGATTTTCAAATTACATGTGCAACTCCTTAAAAATTATCAGTGATGGAATAGTGCATTCCATTTATAGTGGAAATGGACATATATTTTTTCATAAAATTCTAAGTATGGACATACAATTATGCATCAAAATGTGCGAAACTATCTTCACTGCATTTACATTTTTCAAATGTTTCAATATTAATCGACTGGTTCAAAGGAAATTGAAAATGTTGAGGTTGAAATCTATCTTCAGCACATGCTATTGTTTCAATAGAGCTAATATGTTTTTCACATTACATTTGCAGTTCTTATGTATGACCTTGTAAATGAAATTGTGTCTTCGACTAATATGGAAACTGGAGCAATAAGCACTATATCAGCTATAAATAAACAGAACATTGTTTTCAATTGGAGATGCTATATTCTCTGCTTAATTCACATCGAGATTTTAAGCACATTATTCCTCTACTATATCATTGGATATAGTTATATCTGATAGTTCCAATGAATGTGCAAAGGGTTTGGCGTCATCTCATAAATTTTAAAAAAAAGGTGTGATAATTTCATCTTGGAGGCGATATTCGCGGACGGTGGATCGCCACAGTTAATGGCGGGAGGGTGCCATTGCAATTCCTATACAAATTTAGTATTTGAAATCAATTTCTTCGCACATGCTATTGTTTCAATAGTGCCAAAACGATTTTCAAATTACATGTGCAACTCCTTAAAAATTATAAGTGATGGAATAGTGCATTCCATTCAAGTGGAAAAGGACATATATTTTTTCACTAAGTATGGACATACAATTATGCATCAAAATGTGCGAAACTATCATCACTGCATATCCAATTTTCAAATGTTTCAATATTCATTGGCTGGTTCAAAGGAAATTGAAAATGTTGAGGTCGAAATCTATCTTCAGCACATGCTATTGTTTCAATAGAGCTAATATGTTTTTCACATTACATGTGCAGTTCTTAAGTATGACCTTGTAAATGAAATTGTGTCTTCGACAATATGGAAACTGGAGCAATAAGCACTATATCAGCTATAAATAAACAGAACATTGTTTTCAATTGGAGATGCTATATTCTCTACTGTAATTCACATCGAGATTTTAAGCACATTATTCCCCTACTATATCATTGGATATAGTTATATCTGATAGTTCTAATAAATGTGCAAATGGTTTGGCGTCATCTCATAAATTTTAAAAAAAAGATGTGATAGTTTCATTTTGGAGGCGATATTCGCGGACGGTGGATCGCCACAGTTAATGGCGGGAGGGTGCCATTGCAATTCCTATACAAATTTAGTGTGTGAAATCAATTCCTTCGCACATGCTATTGTTTCAATAGTGCCAAAACGACTTTCAAATTACATGTGCAACTCCTTAAAAATTATAAGTGATGGAATAGTGCATTCCATTTATAGTGGAAATGGTCATGTATTTTTTCATAAAAATGTAAGTATGGACATACAATTATGCATCAAAATGTGCGAAGCTATCTTCACTGCATTTCCATTTTTAAAATGTTTCAATATTAATTGGCTGGTTCAAAGGAAATTGAAAATGTTGAGGTTGAAATCTATCTTCAGCACATGCTATTGTTTCAATAGACCTAATATGTTTTTCACATTACATGTGCAGTTCTAAAGTATGACCTTGTAAATGAAATTGTGTCTTCGACTAATATGGAAACTGGAGCAATAAGCAGTATATGAGCTATAAATAAACAGAACATTGTTTTCAATTGGAGATGCTATATTCTCTACTGTAATTCACATCGAGATTTTAAGCACGTTATTCCCCTAAAATATCATTGGATATAGTTATATCTGATAGTTCCAATAAATGTGCAAATGGTTTGGCGTCATCTCATAAATTTTAAAAAAAGGGTGTGATAATTTCATCTTGGAGGCGATATTCGCGGACGGTGGATCGCCACAGTTAATGGCGGGAGGGTGCCATTGCAATTCCTATACAAATTTAGTGTTTGAAATAAATTCCTTGGCACATGCTATTGTTTCAATAGTGTCAAAACGATTTTCAAATTACATGTGCAACTCCTGAAAAATTATAAGTGATGGAATAGTGCATTCCATTTATAGTGGAAATGGACATATATTTTTTCATAAAATTCTGAGTATGGACATGCAATTATGCATCAAAATGTGCGAAACTATCTTCACTGCATTTACATTTTTCAAATGTTTCAATATTAATTGGCTGGTTCAAAGGAAATTGAAAATGTTGAGGTTGAAATCTATCTTCAGCAAATGCTATTGTTTCAATAGAGCTAATATGTTTTTCACATTACATGTGCAGTTCTTAAGTATGACCTTGTAAATGAAATTGTGTCTTCGACTAATATGGAAACTGGAGCAATAAGACTATATGAGCTATAAATAAACAGAACAATGTTTTAAATTGGAGATGCTATATTCTCTACTGTAATTCACATCGAGATTTTAAGCACATAATTCGCCTACTATATCATTAGATATAGTTATATCTCATAGTTCCAATGCAAATGGTTTGGCGTCATCTCATAAATTTTAAAAAAAAGGTGTGATAATTTTATCTTGGAGGTGATATTCGCGGACGGTGGATCGCCACAGTTAATGGCGGGAGGGTGCCATTGCAATTCCTATACAAATTTAGTGTTTGAAATCAATTCCTTCGCACATGCTATTGTTTCAATAGTGCCAAAACGATTTTCAAATTACATGTGCAACTCCTTAAAAATTATAAGTGATGGAATAGTGCATTCCATTTATAGTGCAAATGGACATATATTTTTTCATAAAATTCTAAGTATGGACATACAATTATGCATCCAAATGTGCGAAACTATCTTCACTGCATTTCCATTTTTCAAATGTTTCAATATTCATTGGCTGGTTCAAAGGAAAATGAAAATGTTGAGGTTGAAATCTATCTTCAGCACATGCTATTGTTTCAATAGAGCTAATATGTGTTTCACATTACATGTGCAGTTCTTAAGCATGACCTTGTAAATAAAATTGTGTCTTCGACTAATATGGAAACTGGAGCAATAAGCACTATATGAGCTATAAATTTACAGAACATTGTTTTCAATTGGAGATGCTATACTCTCTACTGTAATTCACATCGAGATTTTAAGCACATTATTCCCCTACTATATCATTGGATATAGTTATATCTGATAGTTCCAATGAATGTGCAAATGGTTTTGCGTCATCTCATAAATTTTAAAAAAAAGGTGTGATAATTTCATCTTGGAGGCGATATTCGCGGACGGTGGATCGCCACAGTTAATGGCGGGAGGGTGCCATTGCAATTCCTATACAAATTTAGTGTTTGAAATCAATTCCTTCGCACATGCTATTGTTTCAATAGTGCCAAAACGATTTTCAAATTACATGTGCAACTCCTTAAAAATTATAAGTGATGGAATAGTGCATTCCATTTATAGTGGAAATGGACATATATTTTTTCATAAAATTCTAAGTATGGACATACAATTATGCATCCAAATGTGCGAAACTATCTTCACTGCATTTCCATTTTTCAAATGTTTCAATATTCATTGGCTGGTTCAAAGGAAAATGAAAATGTTGAGGTTGAAATCTATCTTCAGCACATGCTATTGTTTCAATAGAGCTAATATGTGTTTCACATTACATGTGCAGTTCTTAAGCATGACCTTGTAAATCAAATTGTGTCTTCGACTAATATGGAAACTGGAGCAATAAGCACTATATGAGCTATAAATAAACAGAACATTGTTTTCAATTGGAGATGCTATACTCTCTACTGTAATTCACATCGAGATTTTAAGCACATTATTCCCCTACTATATCATTGGATATAGTTATATCTGATAGTTCCAATGAATGTGCAAATGGTTTGGCGTCATCTCATAAATTTTAAAAAAAAGGTGTGATAATTTCATCTTGGAGGCGATATTCGCGGACGGTGGATCGCCACAGTTAATGGCGGGAGGGTGCCATTGCAATTCCTATACAAATTTAGTGTTTGAAATCAATTCCTTCGCACATGCTATTGTTTCAATAGTGCCAAAACGATTTTCAAATTACATGTGCAACTACTTAAAAATTATAACTGATGGTATAGTGCATTCCATTCAAGTGGAAAAGGACATATATTTTTTCACTAAGTATGGACATACAATTATGCATCAAAATGTGCGAAAGTATCTTCACTGCATTTCCATTTTTCAAATGTTTCAATATTAATTGACTGGTTCAAAGGAAATTGAAAATGTTGAGGTTGAAATCTATCTTCAGCACATGCTATTGTTTCAATAGAGCCAATATGTTTTTCACATTACATGTGCAGTTCTTAAGTATGACCTTGTAAATGAAATTGTGTCTTCGACTAATATGGAAACTGGAGCAATAAGCACTATATCAGCTATAAATAAACAGAACATTGTTTTCAATTGGAGATGCTATATTCTCTACTGTAATTCACATCGAGATTTTAAGCACATTATTCCCCTACTATATCATTGGATATAGTTATATCTGATAGTTCCAATAAATGTGCAAATGGTTTGGCGTCATCTCATAAATTTAAAAAAAAAAGGTGTGATAATTTCATCTTGGAGGCGATATTCGCGGACGGTGGATCGCCACAGTTAATGGCGGGAGGGTGCCATTGCAATTCCTATACAAATTTAGTGTTTGAAATCAATTCCTTCGCACATGCTATTGTTTCAATAGTGCCAAAACGATTTTCAAATTACATGTGCAACACCTTAAAAATTATAAGTGATGGAATAGTGCATTCCATTCAAGTGGAAAAGGACATATATTTTTTCACTAAGTATGGACACACAATTATGCATCAAAATGTGCAAAACTATCATCACTGCATATCCATTTTTCAAATGTTTCAATATTCATTGGCTGGTTCAAAGGAAATTGAAAATGTTGAGGGTGAAATCTATCTTCAGCACATGCTATTGTTTCAATAGAGCTAATATGTTTTTCACATTACATGTGCAGTTCTTAAGTATGACCTTGTAAATGAAATTGTGTCTTCGACTAATATGGAAACTGGAGCAGTAAGGACGATATGAGCTATAAATAAACAGAACACTGTTTTCAATTGGAGATGCTATATTCTCTGCTGTAATTCACATCGAGATTTTAAGCACATTATTCCCCTACTATATCATTGGTTATAGTTATATCTGATAGTTCCAACAAATGTGCAAATGGTTTGGCGTCATCTCATAAATTTTAAAAAAAAAGGTGTGATAATTTCATCTTGGAGGCGATATTCGCGGACGGTGGATCGCCACAGTTAATGGCGGGGGGGTGTCATTGCAATTCCTATACAAATTTAGTGTTTGAAATCAATTCCTTCGCACATGCTATTGTTTCAATAGTGCCAAAACGATTTTCAAATTACATGTGCAACTCCTTAAAAATTATAAGTGATGGAATAGTGCATTCCATTTATAGTGGAAATGGACATATATTTTTTCATAAAATTCTAAGTATGGACATACAATTATGCATCAAAATGTGCGAAACTATCTTCACTGCATTTCCATTTTTCAAATGTTTCAATATTAATTGGCTGGTTCAAAGGAAATTGAAAATGTTGAGGTTGAAATCTATCTTAGCACATGCTATTGTTTCAATAGAGCTAATATGTTTTTCACATTACATGTGCAGTTCTTAAATATAACCTTGTAAATGACATTGTGTGTTCGACTAATATGGAAACCGGAGAAATAAGCACTATATGAGCTATAAATAAACAGAACATTGTTTTCAATTGGAGATGCTATATTCTCTGCAGTAATTCACATCGAGATTTTAAGCACATTATTCCCCTACTATATCATTGGATATAGTTATATCTGATAGTTCCAATAAATGTGCAAATGGTTTGGCGTCATCTCATAAATTTTAAAAAAAAGGTGTGATAATTTCATCTTGGAGGCGATATTTGCGGACGGTAGATCGCCACAGTTAATGGCGGGAGGGTGCCATTGCAATTCCTATACAATTTTTTTGTGTTTGAAATCAATTCCTTCTCACATGCTATTGTTTCAATAGTGCCAAAATGATTTTCAAATTACATGTGCGACTCCTTAATAATTATAAGTGATGGAATAGTGCATTCCATTTATAGTGGAGATGGACATATATTTTTTCATAAAATTCTAAGTATGGACATACAATTAGGCATCAAAATGTGCGAAACTATCTTCATTGCAATTCCATTTTTCAAATGTTTCAATATTCATTGGCTGGTTCAAAGGAAATTGAAAATGTTGAGTTTGAAATCTATCTTCAGCACATGCTATTGTTCCGATAGAGCTAATATGTTTTTCACATTACATGTGCAGTTCTTAAGTATGACCTTGTAAATGAAATTGTGTCTTCGACTAATATGGAAACTGGAGCAATAAGCACTATATGAGCTATAAATAAACAGAACATTGTTTTCAATTGGAGATGCTATATTCTCTGCTGTAATTCACATCGAGATTTTAAGCACATTATTCCCCTACTATATCATTGTATATAGTTATATCTGATAGTTCCAATAAATGTGCAAATGGTTTGGCGTCGTCTCATAAATTTTAAAAAAAAGGTGTGATAATTTCATCTTGGAGGCAATATTCGCGGACGGTGGATCGCCACAGTTAATGGCGGGAGGGTGCCATTGCAATTCCTTTACAAAGTTAGTGTTTGAAATCAATTCCTTCGCACATGCTATTGTTTCAATAGTGCCAAAACGATTTTCAAATAATTGTGCAACTCCTTAAATATTATAAGTGATGGAATAGTGCATTCCATTTATAGTGGAAATGGACATATATTTTTTCATAAAATTCTGAGTATGGACATACAATTATGCATCAAAATGTGCGAAACTATCTTCACTGCATTTACATTTTTCAAATGTTTCAATATTAATTGGCTTGTTCAAAGGAAATTGAAAATGTTGAGGTTGAAATCTATCTTCAGCAAATGCTATTGTTTCAATAGAGCTAATATGTTTTTCACATTACATGTGCAGTTCTTAAGTATGACCTTGTAAATGAAATTGTGTCTTCGACTAATATGGAAACTGGAGCAATAAGCACTATATCAGCTATAAATAAACAGAACATTGTTTTCAATTGGAGATGCTATATTCTCTGCTGTAATTCACATCGAGATTTTAAGCACATTATTCCCCTACTATATCATTGGATATAGTTATATCTGATAGTTCCAATGAATGTGCAAAGAGTTTGGCGTCATCTCATAAATTTTAAAAAAAAGGTGTGATAATTTCATCTTGGAGGCGATATTCGCGGACGGTGGATCGCCACAGTTAATGGCGGGAGGGTGCCATTGCAATTCCTATACAAATTTAGTGTTTGAAATCAATTCCTTCGCACATGCTATTGTTTCAATAGTGCCAAAACGATTTTCAAATTACATGTGCAACTCCTTAAAAATTATGAGTGATGGAATAGTGCATTCCATTTATAGTGGAAATGGACATATATTTTTTCTTTAAATTCTAAGTATGGACATGCAATTATGCATCAAAATGTGCAAAACTATCTTCACTGCATTTCCATTTTACAAATGTTTCAATTTTAATTGGCTGGTTCAAAGGAAATTGAAAATGTTGAGGTTGAAATCTATCTTCAGCACATGCTATTGTTTCAATAGAGCTAATATGTTTTTCACATTACTTGTGCAGTTCTTAAGTATGACCTTGTAAATGAAATTGTGTCTTCGACTAATATGGAAAATGGAGCAATAAGCACTATATGAGCCAAAAATAAACAGAACATTGTTTTCAATTGGAAATGCTATATTCTCTCCTGTAATTCACAACGAGATTTTAAGCACATTATTCCCCTACTATATCATCGGATATATTTATATCTGATAGTTCCAATAAATGTGCAAATGGTTTGTTGTCATCTCATAAATTTTAAAAAAAAAGGTGTGATAATTTCATCTTGGAGGCGATATTCGCGGACGGTGGATCGCCACAGTTAATGGCGGGGGGGGTGCCATTGCAATTCCTATACAAATTTAGTGTTTGAAATCAATTCCTTCGCACATGCTATTGTTTCAATAGTGCCAAAACGATTTTCAAATTACATGTGCAACTCCTTAAAAATTATCAGTGATGGAATAGTGCATTCCATTTATAGTGGAAATGGACATATATTTTTTCATAAAATTCTAAGTATGGACATACAATTATGCATCAAAATGTGCGAAACTATCTTCACTGCATTTACATTTTTCAAATGTTTCAATATTAATCGACTGGTTCAAAGGAAATTGAAAATGTTGAGGTTGAAATCTATCTTCAGCACATGCTATTGTTTCAATAGAGCTAATATGTTTTTCACATTACATTTGCAGTTCTTATGTATGACCTTGTAAATGAAATTGTGTCTTCGACTAATATGGAAACTGGAGCAATAAGCACTATATCAGCTATAAATAAACAGAACATTGTTTTCAATTGGAGATGCTATATTCTCTGCTTAATTCACATCGAGATTTTAAGCACATTATTCCTCTACTATATCATTGGATATAGTTATATCTGATAGTTCCAATGAATGTGCAAAGGGTTTGGCGTCATCTCATAAATTTTAAAAAAAAGGTGTGATAATTTCATCTTGGAGGCGATATTCGCGGACGGTGGATCGCCACAGTTAATGGCGGGAGGGTGCCATTGCAATTCCTATACAAATTTAGTATTTGAAATCAATTTCTTCGCACATGCTATTGTTTCAATAGTGCCAAAACGATTTTCAAATTACATGTGCAACTCCTTAAAAATTATAAGTGATGGAATAGTGCATTCCATTCAAGTGGAAAAGGACATATATTTTTTCACTAAGTATGGACATACAATTATGCATCAAAATGTGCGAAACTATCATCACTGCATATCCAATTTTCAAATGTTTCAATATTCATTGGCTGGTTCAAAGGAAATTGAAAATGTTGAGGTCGAAATCTATCTTCAGCACATGCTATTGTTTCAATAGAGCTAATATGTTTTTCACATTACATGTGCAGTTCTTAAGTATGACCTTGTAAATGAAATTGTGTCTTCGACAATATGGAAACTGGAGCAATAAGCACTATATCAGCTATAAATAAACAGAACATTGTTTTCAATTGGAGATGCTATATTCTCTACTGTAATTCACATCGAGATTTTAAGCACATTATTCCCCTACTATATCATTGGATATAGTTATATCTGATAGTTCTAATAAATGTGCAAATGGTTTGGCGTCATCTCATAAATTTTAAAAAAAAGATGTGATAGTTTCATTTTGGAGGCGATATTCGCGGACGGTGGATCGCCACAGTTAATGGCGGGAGGGTGCCATTGCAATTCCTATACAAATTTAGTGTGTGAAATCAATTCCTTCGCACATGCTATTGTTTCAATAGTGCCAAAACGACTTTCAAATTACATGTGCAACTCCTTAAAAATTATAAGTGATGGAATAGTGCATTCCATTTATAGTGGAAATGGACATGTATTTTTTCATAAAAATGTAAGTATGGACATACAATTATGCATCAAAATGTGCGAAGCTATCTTCACTGCATTTCCATTTTTAAAATGTTTCAATATTAATTGGCTGGTTCAAAGGAAATTGAAAATGTTGAGGTTGAAATCTATCTTCAGCACATGCTATTGTTTCAATAGACCTAATATGTTTTTCACATTACATGTGCAGTTCTAAAGTATGACCTTGTAAATGAAATTGTGTCTTCGACTAATATGGAAACTGGAGCAATAAGCAGTATATGAGCTATAAATAAACAGAACATTGTTTTCAATTGGAGATGCTATATTCTCTACTGTAATTCACATCGAGATTTTAAGCACGTTATTCCCCTAAAATATCATTGGATATAGTTATATCTGATAGTTCCAATAAATGTGCAAATGGTTTGGCGTCATCTCATAAATTTTAAAAAAAGGGTGTGATAATTTCATCTTGGAGGCGATATTCGCGGACGGTGGATCGCCACAGTTAATGGCGGGAGGGTGCCATTGCAATTCCTATACAAATTTAGTGTTTGAAATAAATTCCTTGGCACATGCTATTGTTTCAATAGTGTCAAAACGATTTTCAAATTACATGTGCAACTCCTGAAAAATTATAAGTGATGGAATAGTGCATTCCATTTATAGTGGAAAAGGACATATATATTTTCACTAAGTATGGACATACAAATATGTATCAAAATGTGCGAAACTATCGTCATTGCATTTCCATTTTTCAATGTTTCAATATTAATTGGCTTGTTCAAAGGAAATTGAAAATGTTGAGGTTGAAATCTATCTTCAGCACATGCTATTGTTTCAATAGAGCTAATATGTTTTTCACATTACATGTGCAGTTCTTAAGTATGATCTTGTAAATGAAATTGTGTCTTCGATTAATATGGAAACTGGAGCAATAAGCACTATATCAGCTATAAATAAACAGAACATTGTTTTCAATTGGAGATGCTATATTCTCTGCTTAATTCACATCGAGATATTAAGCACATTATTCCCCTACTATATCATTGGATATAGTTATATCTGATAGTTCCAATAAATGTGCAAATGGTTTGGCGTCATCTCATAAATTTTAAAAAAAAAGGTGTGATAATTTCATCTTGGAGGCGATATTCGCGGACGGTGGATGGCCACAGTAAATGGCGGGAGGGTGCCATTGCAATTCCTTACAAATTTAGTGTTTGAAATTAATTCCTTCGCACATGCTATTGTTTCAATAGTGCCAAAACGATTTTCAAATTACATGTGCAACTCCTTAAAAATTATAAGTGATGGAATAGTGCATTCCATTTATAGTAGAAATGGACATATATTTTTTCATAAAATTCTAAGTATGGACATATAATTATGCATCAAAATGTGCGAAACTATCTTCACTGCATTTCCATTTTTCAAATGTTTCAATATTCATTGGCTGGTTCAAAGGAAATTGAAAATGTTGAGGTTGAAATCTATCTTCAGCACATGCTATTGTTTCAATAGAGCTAATATGTTTTTCACATTACATGTGCAGTTCTTAAGTATGACCTTGTAAATGAAATTGTGTCTTCGACAATATGGAAACTGGAGCAATAAGCACTATATCAGCTATAAATAAACAGAACATTGTTTTCAATTGGAGATGCTATATTCTCTACTGTAATTCACATCAAGATTTTGAGCAATTTATTCCCCTGCTATATCATTGGATATAGTTATATCTGATAGTTCCAATAAATGTGCAAATGGTTTGGCGTCATCTCATAAATTTTAAAAAAAAGGTGTGATAATTTCATCTTGGAGGCGATATTCGCGGACGGTGGATCGCCACAGTTAATGGCGGGAGGGTGCCATTGCAATTCCTATACAAATTTAGTGTGTGAAATCAATTCCTTCGCACATGCTATTGTTTCAATAGTGCCAAAACGATTTTCAATTTACATGTGCAACTCCTTAAAAATTATAAGTGATGGAATAGTGCATTCCATTCAAGTGGAAAAGGACATATATTTTTTCACTCAGTATGGACATACAATTATGCATCAAAATGTGCGAAACTATCATCACTGCATATCCATTTTTCAAATGTTTCAATATTAATTGGCTTGTTCAAAGGAAATTGAAAATGTTGAGGTTGAAATCTATCTTCAGCACATGCTATTGTTTCAATAGAGCTAATATGTTTTTCACATTACATGTGCAGTTCTTAAGTATGACCTTGTAAATGAAATTGTGTTTTCCACTAATATGGAAACTGGAGCAATAAGCACTATATGAGCTATAAATAAACAGAACATTGTTTTCAATTGGAGATGCTATATTCTCTACTGTAATTCACATCAAGATTTTAAGCACATTATTCCCCTACTATATCATTGGATATAGTTATATCTGATAGTTCCCATAAATGTGCAAATGGTTTGGCGTCATCTCATAAGTTTTAAAAAAAAGGTGTGATAATTTCATATTGGAGGCGATATTCGCGGACGGTGGATCGCCACAGTTAATGGCGGGAGGGTGCCATTGCAATTCGTATACAAATTTAGTGTTTGAAATCAATTCCTTCGCAATGCTATTGTTTCAATAGTGCCAAAACGATTTTCAAATTACATGTGCAACTCCTTAAAAATTATAAGTGATGGAATAGTGCAATCTATTCAAGTGGAAAAGGACATATATTATTTCACAAATTATGGACATACAATTATGCATCAAAATGTGCGAAGCTATCTTCACTGCATTTCCATTTTTCAAATGTTTCAATATTCATTGGCTGGTTCAAAGGAAATTGAAAATGTTGAGGTTTAAATCTATCTTCAGCACATGCTATTGTTTCAATAGAGCTAATATGTTTTTCATATTACATGTGCAGTTCTTAAGTATGACCTTGTAAATGAAATTGTGTCTTCGACAATATGGAAACTGGAGCAATAAGCACTATATCAGCTATAAATAAACAGAACATTGTTTTCAATTGGAGATGCTATATTCTCTGCTGTAATTCACATCGAGATTTTAAGCACATTATTCCCCTACTATATCATTGGATATATTTATATCTGATAGTTCGAATAAATGTGCAAATGGTTTGGCGTCATCTCATAAATTTTAAAAAAAAGGTGTGATAATTTCATCTTGAAGGCGATATTCGCGGACGGTGGATCGCCACAGTTAATGGCGGGAGGGTGCCATTGCAATTCCTATACAAATTTAATGTTTGAAATCAATTCCTTCGCACATGCTATTGTTTCAATAGTGCCAAAACGATTTTCAAATTACTTGTGCAACTCCTTAAAAATTATAAGTGATGGAATAGTGCATTCCATTTATAGTGGAAATGGACATATATTTTTTCATAAAATTCTAAGTATGGACATACAATTATGCATCAAAATGTGCGTTACTATCTTCACTGCATTTCCATTTTTCAAATGTTTCAATATTAATTGGTTGGTTCAAAGGAAATAGAAAATGTTGAGGTTGAAATCTATCTTCAGCACATGCTATTGTTTCAATAGAGCTAATATGGTTTTCACATTACATGTGCAGTTCTTAAGTATGACCTTGTAAATGAAATTGTGTCTTCGACAATATGGAAACTGGAGCAATAAGCACTATATGAGCTATAAATAAACAGAACAATGTTTTCAATTGGAGATTCGATATTCTCTGTTGTAATTCACATCGAGATTTTAAGCAAATTATTCCCCTACTATATCATTGGATATAGTTATATCTGAAAGTTCCAATAAATGTGCAAATGGTTTGGCGTCATCTCATAAATTTTAAAAAAAAGGAGTGATAATTTGATCTTGGAGGCGATATGCGCGGACGGTGGATCGCCACAGTTAATGGCTGGAGGGTGCCATTGCAATTCCTATACAAATTTAGTGTTTGAAATCAATTCCTTCGCACATGCTATTGTTTCAATAGTGCCAAAACGATTTTCAAATTACATGTGATACTCCTTAAAAATTATAAGTGATGGAATAGTGCATTCTATTTATAGTGGAAATGGACATATATTTTTTCATGAAATTCTATGTATGGACACACAAATATGCATCAAAATGTGCGAAACTATCTTCACTGCATTTCCATTTTTCAAATGTTTCAATATTAATTGGCTGGTTCAAAGGATATTGAAAATGTTGAGGTTGAAATCTATCTTCAGCAAATGCTATTGTTTCAATAGAGCTAATATGTTTTTCACATTACATGTGCAGTTCTTAAGTATGACCTTGCAAATGAAATTGTGTCTTCGACTAATATGGAAACTGGAGTAATAAGCACTATATCAGCTATAAATAAACAGAACATTGTTTTCAATTGGAGATGCTATATTCTCTACTGTAAATCACATCGAGATTTTAAGCACATGATTCCCCTACTATATCATTGGATTTAGCTATATCTGATAGTTCCAATAAATGTGCAAATGGTTTGGCGTCATCTCATAAATTTTAAAAAAAAGGTGTGATAATTTCATCTTGGAGGCGATATTCGCGGACGGTGGATCGCCACAGTTAATGGCGGGAGGGTGCCATTGCAATTCCTATACAAATTTAGTGTTTGAAATCAATTCCTTCGCACATGCTATTGTTTCAATAGTGCCAAAAAGATTTTCAAATTACATGTGCAATTCCTTAAAAATTATAAGTGATGGAATAGTGCATTCCATTTATAGTGGAAATGGACATATATTTTTTATTAAAATTCTAAGTATGGACATACAATTATGCATCAAAATGTGCGAAACTATCTTCACTGCATTTCCATTTTCAAATGTTTCAATATTAATTGGCTGGTTCAAAGGAAATTGAAAATGTTGAGGTTGAAATCTATCTTTAGCACATGCTATTGTTTCAATAGAGCTAATATGTTTTTCACATTACATGTGCAGTTCTTAAATATGACCTTATAAATGAAATTGTGTCTTCGACTAATATGGAAATTCGAGCAATGAGCACTATATGAGCGATAAATAAACAGAACATTGTTTTCAATGGAGATGCTATATTCTCTGCTGTAATTCACATCAAGATTTTAAGCACATTATTCCCCTACTATATCATTGGATATAGTTATATCTGATAGTTCCAATAAATGTGCAAATGGTTTGGCGTCATCTCATAAATTTTAAAAAAATGTGTGATAATTTCATCTTGGAGGCGATATTCACGGACGGTGGATCGCCACAGTTAATGGCGGGAGGGTGCCATTGCAATTCCTATACAAATTTAGTGTTTGAAATCAATTCCTTCGCACATGCTATTGTTTCAATAGTGCCAAAACGATTTTCAAATTACATGTGCAACTCCTTAAAAATTATAAGTGATGGAATAGTGCATTCCATTTATAGTGGAAATGGACACATATTTTTTCATAAAATTCTAAGTATGGACATACAATTATGCATCAAAATGTGCGAAACTATCTTCACTGCATTTCCATTTTTCAAATGTTTCAATATTAATTGGCTGGTTCAAAGGAAATTGAAAATGTTGAGGTTGAAATCTATCTTCAGCACATGCTATTGTTTCAATAGAGCTAATATGTTTTTAACATTACATGTGCAGTTCTTAAGTATGACCTTGTAAATGAAATTGTGTCTTCGACTAATATGGAAACTGGAGCAATAAGCACTATATGAGCTTAAATAAACAGAGCATTGTTTTCAATTGGAGATGCTATATTCTCTACTTTAATTCACATCGAGATTTTAAGCACATTATTCCCCTACTATATCATCGGATATAGTTATATCTGATAGTTCCAATAAATGTGCAAATGGTTTGGCGTCATCTCATAAATTTTAAAAAAAAGGTGTGATAATTTCATCTTGGAGGCGATATTTGCGGACGGTAGATCGCCACAGTTAATGGCGGGAGGGTGCCATTGCAATTCCTATACAAATTTTGTGTTTGAAATCAATTCCTTCTCACATGCTATTGTTTCAATAGTGCCAAAATGATTTTCAAATTACATGTGCGACTCCTTAATAATTATAAGTGATGGAATAGTGCATTCCATTTATAGTGGAGATGGACATATATTTTTTCATAAAATTCTAAGTATGGACATACAATTAGGCATCAAAATGTGCGAAACTATCTTCATTGCAAATACCATTTTTCAAATGTTTCAATATTCATTGGCTGGTTCAAAGGAAATTGAAAATGTTGAGTTTGAAATCTATCTTCAGCACATGCTATTGTTCGGATAGAGCTAATATGTTTTTCACATTACATGTGCAGTTCTTAAGTATGACCTTGTAAATGAAATTGTGTCTTCGACTAATATGGAAACTGGAGCAATAAGCACTATATGAGCTATAAATAAACAGAACGTTGTTTTCAATTGGAGATGCTATATTCTCTGCTGTAATTCACATCGAGATTTTAAGCACATTATTCCCCTACTATATCATTGGATATAGTTATATCTGATAGTTCCAATGAATGTGCAAAGGGTTTGGCGTCATCTCATAAATTTTAAAAAAAAGGTGTGATAATTTCATCTTGGAGGCGATATTCGCGGACGGTGGATCGCCACAGTTAATGGCGGGAGGGTGCCATTGCAATTCCTATACAAATTTAGTGTTTGAAATCAATTCCTTCGCACATGCTATTGTTTCAATACTCCAAAACGATTTTCAAATTACATGTGCAACTCCTTAAAAATTATGAGTGATGGAATAGTGCATTCCATTTATAGTGGAAATGGACATATATTTTTTCTTTAAATTCTAAGTATGGACATGCAATTATGCATCAAAATGTGCAAAACTATCTTCACTGCATTTCCATTTTACAAATGTTTCAATTTTAATTGGCTGGTTCAAAGGAAATTGAAAATGTTGAGGTTGAAATCTATCTTCAGCACATGATATTGTTTCAATAGAGCTAATATGTTTTTCACATTACTTGTGCAGTTCTTAAGTATGACCTTGTAAATGAAATTGTGTCTTCGACTAATATGGGAACTGGAGCAATAAGCACTATATGAGCCAAAAATAAACAGAACATTGTTTTCAATTGGAAATGCTATATTCTCTCCTGTAATTCACATCGAGATTTTAAGCACATTATTCCCCTACTATATCATCGGATATAGTTATATCTGATAGTTCCAATAAATGTGCAAATGGTTTGTTGTCATCTCATAAATTTTAAAAAAAAAGGTGTGATAATTTCATCTTGGAGGCGATATTCGCGGACGGTGGATCGCCACAGTTAATGGCGGGGGGGTGCCATTGCAATTCCTATACAAATTTAGTGTTTGAAATCAATTCCTTCGCACATGCTATTGTTTCAATAGTGCCAAAACGATTTTCAAATTACATGTGCAACTCCTTAAAAATTATCAGTGATGGAATAGTGCATTCCATTTATAGTGGAAATGGACATATATTTTTTCATAAAATTCTAAGTATGGACATGCAATTATGCATCAAAATGTGCGAAACTATCTTCACTGCATTTCCATTTTTCAAATGTTTCAATATTAATTGGCTGGTTCAAAGGAAATTGAAAATGTGTAGGTTGAAATCTATCTTCAGCACATGCTATTGTTTCAATAGAGCTAATATGTTTTTCAAATTACATGTGCAGTTCTTAAATATGACCTTGTAAATGACATTGTGTGTTCGACTAATATGGAAACCGGAGAAATAAGCACTATATGAGCTATAAATAAACAGAACATTTTTTTCAATTGGAGATGCTATATTCTCTGCTGTAATTCACATCGAGATTTTAAGCACATTATTCCCCTACTATATCATTGGATATAGTTATATCTGATAGTTCCAATAAATGTGCAAATGGTTTGGCGTCATCTCATAAATTTTAAAAAAAAGGTGTGATAATTTCATCTTGGAGGCGATATTTGCGGACGGTGGATCGCCACAGTTAATGGCGGGAGGGTGCCATTGCAATTCCTATACAAATTTAGTGTTTGAAATCAATTCCTTCGCACATGCTATTGTTTCAATAGTGCCAAAACGATTTTCAAATTACATGTGCAACTCCTTAAAAATTATAAGTGATGGAATAGTGCATTCCATTTATAGTGGAAATGGACATATATTTTTTCATAAAATTCTAAGTATGGACATACAATTATGCATCAAAATGTGCGAAACTATCTTCACTGCATTTCCATTTTTCAAATGTATCAATATTAATTGGCTGGTTCAAAGGAAATTGAAAATGTTGAGGTTGAAATCTATCTTCAGCACATGCTATTGTTTCAATAGAGCTAATATGTTTTTCACATTACATGTGCAGTTCTTAAATATGACCTTGTAAATGACATTGTGTGTTCGACTAATATGGAAACCGGAGAAATAAGCACTATATGAGCTATAAATAAACAGAACATTGTTTTCAATTGGAGATGCTATATTCTCTGCTGTAATTCACATCGAGATTTTAAGCACATTATTCCCCTACTATATCATTGGATATAGTTATATGTGATAGTTCCAATAAATGTGCAAATGGTTTGGCGTCATCTCATAAATTTTAAAAAAAAGGTGTGATAATTTCATCTTGGAGGCGATATTTGCGGACGGTGGATCGCCACAGTTAATGGCGGGAGGGTGCCATTGCAATTCCTATACAAATTTAGTGTTTGAAATCAATTCCTTCGCACATGCTATTGTTTCAATAGTGCCAAAACGCTTTTCAAATTACATGTGCAACTCCTTAATAATTATAAGTGATGGAATAGTGCATTCCATTTATAGTGGAGATGGAAATATATTTTTTCATAAAATTCTAAGTATGGACATACAATTAGGCATCAAAATGTGCGAAACTATCTTCATTGCAATTCCATTTTTCAAATGTTTCAATATTCATTGGCTGGTTCAAAGGAAATTGAAAATGTTGAGGTTGAAATCTATCTTCAGCACATGCTATTGTTCCAATAGAGCTAATATGTTTTTCACATTACATGTGCAGTTCTTAAGTATGACCTTGTAAATGAAATTGTGTCTTCGACTAATATGGAAACTGGAGCAATAAGCACTATATGAGCTATAAATAAACAGAACATTGTTTTCAATTGGAGATGCTATATTCTCTGCTGTAATTCACATCGAGATTTTAAGCACATTATTCCCCTACTATATCATTGTATATAGTTATATCTGATAGTTCCAATAAATGTGCAAATGGTTTGGCGTCGTCTCATAAATTTTAAAAAAAAGGTGTGATAATTTCATCTTGGAGGCAATATTCGCGGACGGTGGATCGCCACAGTTAATGGCGGGAGGGTGCCATTGCAATTCCTATACAAAGTTAGTGTTTGAAATCAATTCCTTCGCACATGCTATTGTTTCAATAGTGCCAAAACGATTTTCAAATAATTGTGCAACTCCTTAAAAATTATAAGTGATGGAATAGTGCATTCCATTTATAGTGGAAATGGACATATATTTTTTCATAAAATTCTGAGTATGGACATACAATTATGCATCAAAATGTGCGAAACTATCTTCACTGCATTTACATTTTTCAAATGTTTCAGTATTAATCGACTGGTTCAAAGGAAATTGAAAATGTTGAGGTTGAAATCTATCTTCAGCACATGCTATTGTTTCAATAGAGCTAATATGTTTTTCACATTACATGTGCAGTTCTTAAGTATGACCTTGTAAATGAAATTGTGTCTTCGACTAATATGGAAACTGGAGCAATAAGCACTATATCAGCTATAAATAAACAGAACATTGTTTTCAATTGGAGATGCTATATTCTCTGCTTAATTCACATCGAGATTTTAAGCACATTATTCCCCTACTATATCATTGGATATAGTTATATCTGATAGTTCCAATGAATGTGCAAAGGGTTTGGCGTCATCTCATAAATTTTAAAAAAAAGGAGTGATAATTTCATCTTGGAGGCGATATTCGCGGACGGTGGATCGCCACAGTTAATGGCGGGAGGGTGCCATTGCAATTCCTATACAAATTTAGTGTTTGAAATCAATTCCTTCGCACATGCTATTGCTTCAATGGTGCCAAAACGATTTTCAAATTACATGTGCAACTCCTTAAAAATCATAAGTGATGGAATAGTGCATTCCATTCAAGTGGAAAAGGACATATATTTTTTCACTAATTATGGACATACAATTATGCATCAAAATTTGCGAAACTATCTTCACTGCATTTCCATTTTTCAAATGTTTCAATATTAATAGCTGGTTCAAAGGAAATTGAAAATGTTGAGGTTGAAATCTATCTTCAGCACATGCTATTGTTTCAATAGAGCCAATATGTTTTTCACATTACATGTGCAGTTCTTAAGTATGACCTTGTAAATGAAATTGTGTCTTCGACTAATATGGAAACTGGAGCAATAAGCACTATATGAGCTATAAATAAACAGAACATTGTTTTCAATTGGAGATGCTATATTCTCTCCTGTAATTCACATCGAGATTTTAAGCACAATATTCCCCTACTATATCATTGGTTATAGTTATATCTGAGAGTTCCAATAAATGTGCAAATGGTTTGGCGTCATCTCATAAATTTTAAAAAAAGGTGTGATAATTTCATCTTGGAGGCGATATTCGCGGACGGTGGATCGCCACAGTTAATGGCGGGAGGGTGCCATTGCAATTCCTATACAAATTTAGTGTTTGATATCAATTCCTTCGCACATGCTATTGTTTCAATAGTGCCAAAACGATTTTCAAATTACATGTGCAACTCCTTAAAAATTATAAGTGATGCAATAGTTCATTCCATTTATAGTGGAAATAGACATATATTTTTTTATAAAATTCTAAGTATAGCCATACAATTATGCATCAAAATGTGCGAAACTATCTTCACTGCATTTCCATTTTTCAAATGTTTCAATATTAATTGGCTGGTTCAAAGGATATTGAAAATGTTGAGGTTGAAATCTATCTTCAGCACATGCTATTGTTTCAATAGAGCTAATATGTTTTTCACATTACATGTGCAGTTCTTAAGTATGACCTTGTAAATGAAATTGTGTCTTCGACTAATATGGAAACTGGAGCAATAAGACTATATGAGCTATAAATAAACAGAACAATGTTTTCAATTGGAGATGCTATATTCTCTACTGTAATTCACATCGAGATTTTAAGCACATAATTCGCCTACTATATCATTAGATATAGTTATATCTGATAGTTCCAATGCAAATGGTTTGGCGTCATCTCATAAATTTTAAAAAAAAGGTATGATAATTTCATCTTGGAGGCGATATTCGCGGACGGTGGATCGCCACAGTTAATGGCGGGAGGGTGCCATTGCAATTCCTATACAAATTTAGTGTTTGAAATCAATTCCTTCGCACATGCTATTGTTTCAATAGTGCCAAAACGATTTTCAAATTACATGTGCAACTCCTTAAAAATTATAAGTGATGGAATAGTGCATTCCATTTATAGTGGAAATGGACATATATTTTTTCATAAAATTCTAAGTATGGACATACAATTATGCATCCAAATGTGCGAAACTATCTTCACTGCATTTCCATTTTTCAAATGTTTCAATATTCATTGGCTGGTTCAAAGGAAAATGAAAATGTTGAGGTTGAAATCTATCTTCAGCACATGCTATTGTTTCAATAGAGCTAATATGTGTTTCCCATTACATGTGCAGTTCTTAAGCATGACCTTGTAAATCAAATTGTGTCTTCGACTAATGTGGAAACTGGAGCAATAAGCACTATATGAGCTATAAATAAACAGAACATTGTTTTCAATTGGAGATGCTATACTCTCTACTGTAATTCACATCGAGATTTTAAGCACATTATTCCCCTACTATATCATTGGATATAGTTATATCTGATAGTTCCAATGAATGTGCAAATGGTTTGGCGTCATCTCATAAATTTTAAAAAAAAGGTGTGATAATTCCATCTTGGAGGCGATATTCGCGGACGGTGGATCGCCACAGTTAATGGCGGGAGGGTGCCATTGCAATTCCTATACAAATTTAGTGTTTGAAATCAATTCCTTCGCACATGCTATTGTTTCAATAGTGCCAAAACGATTTTCAAATTACATGTGCAACTACTTAAAAATTATAACTGATGGAATAGTGCATTCCATTCAAGTGGAAAAGGACATATATTTTTTCACTAAGTATGGACATACAATTATGCATCAAAATGTGCGAAAGTATCTTCACTGCATTTCCATTTTTCAAATGTTTCAATATTAATTGACTGGTTCAAAGGAAATTGAAAATGTTGAGGTTGAAATCTATCTTCAGCACATGCTATTGTTTCAATAGAGCCAATATGTTTTTCACATTACATGTGCAGTTCTTAAGTATGACCTTGTAAATGAAATTGTGTCTTCGACTAATATGGAAACTGGAGCAATAAGCACTATATCAGCTATAAATAAACAGAACATTGTTTTCAATTGGAGATGCTATATTCTCTACTGTAATTCACATCGAGATTTTAAGCACATTATTCCCCTACTATATCATTGGATATAGTTATATCTGATAGTTCCAATAAATGTGCAAATGGTTTGGCGTCATCTCATAAATTTTAAAAAAAAAGGTGTGATAATTTCATCTTGGAGGCGATATTCGCGGACGGTGGATCGCCACAGTTAATGGCGGGAGGGTGCCATTGCAATTCCTATACAAATTTAGTGTTTGAAATCAATTCCTTCGCACATGCTATTGTTTCAATAGTGCAAAACGATTTTCAAATTACATGTGCAACACCTTAAAAATTATAAGTGATGGAATAGTGCATTCCATTCAAGTGGAAAAGGACATATATTCTTTCACTAAGTATGGACACACAATTATGCATCAAAATGTGCAAAACTATCATCACTGCATATCCATTTTTCAAATGTTTCAATATTCATTGGCTGGTTCAAAGGAAATTGAAAATGTTGAGGGTGAAATCTATCTTCAGCACATGCTATTGTTTCAATAGAGCTAATATGTTTTTCACATTACATGTGCAGTTCTTAAGTATGACCTTGTAAATGAAATTGTGTCTTCGACTAATATGGAAACTGGAGCAGTAAGGACGATATGAGCTATAAATAAACAGAACACTGTTTTCAATTGGAGATGCTATATTCTCTGCTGTAATTCACATCGAGATTTTAAGCACATTATTCCCCTACTATATCATTGGTTATAGTTATATCTGATAGTTCCATTAAATGTGCAAATGGTTTGGCGTCATCTCATAAATTTTAAAAAAAAAGGTGTGATAATTTCATCTTGGAGGCGATATTCGCTGACGGTGGATCGCCACAGTTAATGGCGGGAGGGTGCCATTGCAATTCCTATATAAATTTAGTGTTTGATATCAATTCCTTCGCACATGCTATTGTTTCAATAGTGCCAAAACGATATTCAAATTACATGTGCAACTCCTTAAAAATTATAAATGATGCAATAGTGCATTCCATTTATAGTGGAAATAGACATATATTTTTTCATAAAATTCTAAGTATAGCCATACAATTATGCATCAAAATGTGCGAAACTATCCTCACTGCATTTCCATTTTTCAAATGTTTCAATATTAATTGGCTGGTTCAAAGGAAATTGAAAATGTTGCGGTTGAAATCTATCTTCAGCACATACTATTGTTTCAATAGAGCTAATATGTTTTTCACATTACATGTGCAGTTCTTAAGTATGACCTTGTAAATGAAATTGCGTCTTCGACTAATATGGAAACTGGAGCAATAAGACTATATGAGCTATAAATAAACAGAACAATGTTTTCAATTGGAGATGCTATATTCTCTACTGTAATTCACATCGAGATTTTAAGCACATAATTCGCCTACTATATCATTGGATATAGTTATATCTGATAGTTCCAATGCAAATGGTTTGGCGTCATCTCATAAATTTTAAAAAAAAAGGTGTGATAATTTCATCTTGGAGGCGATATTCGCGGACGGTGGATCGCCACAGTAAATGGCGGGAGGGTGCCATTGCAATTCCTTACAAATTTAGTGTTTGAAATTAATTCCTTCGCACATGCTATTGTTTCAATAGTGCCAAAATGATTTTCAAATTACATGTGCAACTCCTTAAAAATTATAAGTGATGGAATAGTGCATTCCATTTATAGTAGAAATGGACATATATTTTTTCATAAAATTCTAAGTATGGACATACAATTATGCATCAAAATGTGCGAAACTATCTTCACTGCATTTCCATTTTTCAAATGTTTCAATATTCATTGGCTGGTTCAAAGGAAATTGAAAATGTTGAGGTTGAAATCTATCTTCAGCACATGCTATTGTTTCAATAGAGCTAATATGTTTTTCACATTACATGTGCAGTTCTTAAGTATGACCTTGTAAATGAAATTGTGTCTTCGACAATATGGAAACTGGAGCAATAAGCACTATATCAGCTATAAATAAACAGAACATTGTTTTCAATTGGAGATGCTATATTCTCTACTGTAATTCACATCGAGATTTTAAGCACATTATTCCCCTACTATATCATTGGATATAGTTATATCTGATAGTTCTAATAAATGTGCAAATGGTTTGGCGTCATCTCATAAATTTTAAAAAAAAAGGTGTGATAATTTCATCTTGGAGGCGATATTCGTGGACGGTGGATCGCCACAGTTAATGGCGGGGGGGTGCCATTGCAATTCCTATACAAATTTAGTGTTTGATATCAATTCCTTCGCACATGCTATTGTTTCAATAGTGCCAAAACGATTTTCAAATTACATGTGCAACTCCTTAAAAATTATAAGTGATGGAGTAGTGCATTCCATTTATAGTGGAAATGGACATATATTTTTTTTTAAAATTCTAAGTATGGTCATACAATTATGCATCAAAATGTGCGAAACTATCTTCACTGCATTTCCATTTTTCAAATGTTTCAATATTAATTGGCTTGTTCAAAGGAAATTGAAAATGTTGAGCTTTAAATCTATCTTCAGCACATGCTATTGTTTCAATAGAGCTAATATGTTTTTCACATTACATGTGCAGTTCTTAAGTATGACCTTGTAAATGAAATTGTGTTTTCCTCTAATATGGAAACTGGAGCAATAAGCACTATATGAGCTATAAATAAACAGAACATTGTTTTCAATTGGAGATGCTATATTCTCTACTGTAATTCACATCGAGATTTTAAGCACATTATTCCCCTACTATTTCATTGGATATAGTTATATCTGATAGTTCCAATAAATGTGCAAATGGTTTGGCGTCATCTCATAAATTTTGAAAAAAAGGTGTGATAATTTCATCTTGGAGGCGATATTCGCGGACGGTGGATCGCCACAGTTAATGGCGGAAGGGTGCCATTGCAATTCCTATACAAATTTAGTGTTTGAAATCAATTCCTTCGCACATGCTATTGTTTCAATAGTACCAAAACGATTTTCAAATTACATGTGCAACTCCTTAAAAATTATAAGTGATGGAATAGTGCATTCCATTTATAGTGGAAAGGGACATATTTTTTCATAAAATTCTAAGTATGGACATACAATTATGCATCAAAATGTGCGAAACTATCTTCACTGCATTTCCATTTTTCAAATGTTTCAATATTAATTGGCTGGTTCAAAGGAAATTGAAAATGTTGAGGTTGAAATCTATCTTCAGCACATGCTATTGTTTCAATAGAGCTAATATGTTTTTCACATTACATGTGCAGTTCTTTAGTATGACCTTGTAAATGAAATTGTGTCTTCGACAATATGGAATCTGGAGCAATAAGCACTATATCAGCTATAAATAAACAGAACATTTTTTTCAATTGGAGATGCTATATTCTCTACTGTAATTCACATCAAGATTTTAAGCACATTATTCCCTTACTATATCATTGGATGTAGTTATATCTGATAGTTCCAATAAATGTGCAAATGGTTTGGCGTCATCTCATAAATTTTAAAAAAAAGGTGTGATAATTTCATCTTGGAGGCGATATTCGCGGACGGTGGATCGCCACAGTTAATGGCGGGAGGGTGCCATTGCAATTCCTATACAAATTTAGTGTTTGAAATCAATTCCTTCGCACATGCTATTGCTTCAATAGTGCCAAAACGATTTTCAAATTACATGTGCAACTCCTTAAAAATTATAAGTGATGGAATAGTGCTTTCCATTCAAGTGGAAAAGGACATATATTTTTTCACTAATTATGGACATACAATTATGCATCAAAATTTGCGAAACTATCTTCACTGCATTTCCATTTTTCAAATGTTTCAATATTAATTGGCTGGTTCAAAGGAAATTGAAAATGTTGAGGTTGAAATCTATCTTCAGCACATGCTATTGTTCCAATAGAGCCAATATGTTTTTCACATTACATGTGCAGTTCTTAAGTATGACCTTGTAAATGAAATTGTGTCTTCGACTAATATGGAAACTGGAGCAATAAGCACTATATGAGCTATAAATAAACAGAACATTGTTTTCAATTGGAGATGCTATATTCTCTACTGTAATTCACATCAAGATTTTAAGCACATTTTTCCCCTACTATATCATTGGATATAGTTATATCTGATAGTTCCCATAAATGTGCAAATGGTTTGGCGTCATCTCATAAGTTTTAAAAAAAAGGTGTGATAATTTCATATTGGAGGCGATATTCGCGGACGGTGGATCGCCACAGTTAATGGCGGGGGGGTGCCATTGCAATTCCTATACAAATTTAGTGTTTGAAATCAATTCCTTCGCACATGCTATTGTTTCAATAGTGCCAAAACGATTTTCAAATTACATGTGCAACTCCTTAAAAATTATAAGTGATGGAATAGTGCAATCTATTCAAGTGGAAAAGGACATATATTTTTTCACAAATTATGGACATACAATTATGCATCAAAATGTGCGAAGCTATCTTCACTGCATTTCCATTTTTCAAATGTTTCAATATTCATTGGCTGGTTCAAAGGAAATTGAAAATGTTGAGGTTTAAATCTATCTTCAGCACATGCTATTGTTTCAATAGAGCTAATATGTTTTTCACATTACATGTGCAGTTCTTAAGTATGACCTTGTAAATGAAATTGTGTCTTCGACAATATGGAAACTGGAGCAATAAGCACTATATCAGCTATAAATAAACAGAACATTGTTTTCAATTGGAGATGCTATATTCTCTGCTGTAATTCACATCGAGATTTTAAGCACATTATTCCCCTACTATATCATTGGATATATTTATATCTGATAGTTCCAATAAATGTGCAAATGGTTTGGCGTCATCTCATAAATTTTAAAAAAAAGGTGTGATAATTTCATCTTGAAGGCGATATTCGCGGACGGTGGATCGCCACAGTTAATGGCGGGAGGGTGCCATTGCAATTCCTATACAAATTTAGTGTTTGAAATCAATTCCTTCGCACATGCTATTGCTTCAATAGTGCCAAAACGGTTTTCAAATTACATGTGCAACTCCTTAAAAATTATAAGTGATGGAATAGTGCTTTCCATTCAAGTGGAAAAGGACATATATTTTTTCACTAATTATGGACATACAATTATGCATCAAAATTTGCGAAACTATCTTCACTGCATTTCCATTTTTCAAATGTTTCAATATTAATTGGCTGGTTCAAAGGAAATTGAAAATGTTGAGGTTGAAATCTATCTTCAGCACATGCTATTGTTCCAATAGAGCCAATATGTTTTTCACATTACATGTGCAGTTCTTAAGTATGACCTTGTAAATGAAATTGTGTCTTCGACTAATATGGAACCTGGAGCAATAAGCACTATATGAGCTATAAATAAACAGAACATTGTTTTCAATTGGAGATGCTATATTCTCTACTGTAATTCACATCAAGATTTTAAGCACATTTTTCCCCTACTATATCATTGGATATAGTTATATCTGATAGTTCCCATAAATGTGCAAATGGTTTGGCGTCATCTCATAAGTTTTAAAAAAAAGGTGTGATAATTTCATATTGGAGGCGATATTCGCGGACGGTGGATCGCCACAGTTAATGGCGGGAGGGTGCCATTGCAATTCCTATACAAATTTAGTGTTTGAAATCAATTCCTTCGCACATGCTATTGTTTCAATAGTGCCAAAACGATTTTCAAATTACATGTGCAACTCCTTAAAAATTATAAGTGATGGAATAGTGCAATCTATTCAAGTGGAAAAGGACATATATTTTTTCACAAATTATGGACATACAATTATGCATCAAAATGTGCGAAGCTATCTTCACTGCATTTCCATTTTTCAAATGTTTCAATATTCATTGGCTGGTTCAAAGGAAATTGAAAATGTTGAGGTTTAAATCTATCTTCAGCACATGCTATTGTTTCAATAGAGCTAATATGTTTTTCACATTACATGTGCAGTTCTTAAGTATGACCTTGTAAATGAAATTGTGTCTTCGACAATATGGAAACTGGAGCAATAAGCACTATATCAGCTATAAATAAACAGAACATTGTTTTCAATTGGAGATGCTATATTCTCTGCTGTAATTCACATCGAGATTTTAAGCACATTATTCCCCTACTATATCATTGGATATATTTATATCTGATAGTTCCAATAAATGTGCAAATGGTTTGGCGTCATCTCATAAATTTTAAAAAAAAGGTGTGATAATTTCATCTTGAAGGCGATATTCGCGGACGGTGGATCGCCACAGTTAATGGCGGGAGGGTGCCATTGCAATTCCTATACAAATTTAATGTTTGAAATCAATTCCTTCGCACATGCTATTGTTTCAATAGTGCCAAAACAATTTTCAAATTACTTGTGCAACTCCTTAAAAATTATAAGTGATGGAATAGTGCATTCCATTTATAGTGGAAATGGACATATATTTTTTCATAAAATTCTAAGTATGGACATACAATTATGCATCAAAATGTGCGAAACTATCTTCACTGCATTTCCATTTTTCAAATGTTTCAATATTAATTGGTTGGTTCAAAGGAAATTGAAAATGTTGAGGTTGAAATCTATCTTCGCACATGCTATTGTTTCAATAGTGCCAAAACGATTTTCAAATTACATGTGCAACTCCTTAAAAATTATAAGTGATAATTATGGATAATTACAATTGTAAAAGACTATTATGCTGATGAAGAAAAATATATAAGTTTTAAGAAGGAATGCAAAATATTAATTACAAAATTGTATAATCTGACTTTATGATTATTGAGTTTTGAAAACTTGATGCATTTAAAAAAGCATCATGGAATATAATAAATAAATAATGTGGTAAAGTAAATAAATGTTCTGAAAATATACAAATATCAAATGAAAGTGCAATAATTGAACACGTGCTAAAATATAATATATTTAACTTTAATTTTATAAACTGCAGTGCACAGTTGCTAGGAAACAAAGACAAAATGTGGAATCTATTCGCAAACAAAAACACATTAGTAACTATGTATAAGAAGAGGTATCAAAAGATGAGTTTATAAAGGTCATGAATACAATGAAAAACAAAAATTCTTCTAGTAAGAGTGGTATATTAGTCACTTTACTAAAACAATGTTATGATTAATACTTTGTTAGAATTAGTTAATGCTGTATTTGCATCAAGTATATATCCTAACTGACTAAAAATTCCATTGTAAAACCCATTTATAAAACGGAGGTAGAGATTCTAAAACCTAATTAGTAATTATAGACAATAATGCTGTCTCAACTTTATCTAAAAAAATTATTGAAAAACAATTACATTATTTTAACTGAAGTATGATACATTTAATAACTTTTAGTTTGAATTTATAAAAATTAAATCAACAGAGGTGCAACAGCTTAAATAGTAAAATATTTAATTGAGAATCTGGATAATAAATTAAATTCAGTAATTGCATTTTCTTTATTCAGTAAACTCTTTGGTAGTGTTTATTGCTAACTATATTATATAGGTTTGGTATAAAAGGCATATCTTATAACTTAATAAAAATCTTATTTAATGAATAAAATGTAAGAGGTTAAAATAACACACGTAAATAGACAACACCTGTATAAAAATTATTATTCTGCTTTATTGACAGTTAAGTAGGGAGTCCGTCAAGGTTCAGTTCTAGGACTATTACTTTTTGTCCTTTACATAAATGATATTACAAACATCACAGATAGTAAAATGCTCATGAATGCAGATAGTACATCATAAACATTGGCAAAAGTTCACAGTGCCTAGAAAATAATACAAGAAACAATGTAAACCAGGTAACTTGGTATCCAAACTCCAACAACTTATTTATCAACATCCAGGAAAAAAAAACATATGGTAATTCATACTCACCAAAATAGGAGTACTACAGATAACATGTATACTGTAGAGGATAATGTACGATAATAAAACAGATAAGTAGTGCATACTTCTTGGGAATAAAAAATATATGTTGTATTTTGTGTAGCCTCTACACTTAGGAGAAGTATTTTAAAAAAATTTAGTTGTAAAATTATTAATAGGTATCTGTATTATAATTAAATGATTAATTCTATGATATTTCTTGTGTATAAAATTTAGAATATTTTCCATTCATTTAAGAACTTTCGAAAAATAAGACATTTTTAAAAAATTCTGTTGGAACTCACACAGTGAAGTTTGTTAAATGTAAATTATAATTAATCTGTCATCTAACACACTCTTATGCTTCACTTACTTTTAAATATGGTGGGACCGGTTTCGAAGAGACATCCTCTCCATCTTCAACCAAGAGTTGTCAAGTTGGTTGAAGATGGAGAGGATGTCTCTTCGAAACTGGTCCCACCATATTTAAAAGTAAGTGAAGCATAAGAGTGTGTTAGATGACAGATTAATTATAATTTACATTTAGAACATTTTGTTTTAAATGTTAAGTTAATGAAGATAATTATGATGATGGTGGTGGTGGTTGTGGTGGTGGTGGTGGTGCTGCTGCTGCTGCTGATGATGATGATGTCAGCTCAGTTTTCAATGCAGTATATTGTACTATTTTTAATTGACATCTATATAAGTAATTATAGTTATGGTTTATTTTTTATACCTATCAGACTTACACATGTAATGTTTTACCATGTTGCTAATCAATATTAGAAGAAAGACTTGTAAAAACTTCTTATTTAACAGTAAATATATGTAGTTAAGCAATGAAATACTTGAGTGCACTATTCTGTTGTTATTAAATCAGATGTAACCTGGAAAAAAATGTTTAAATTCAAAACAACATGTCTATGACAGCATATTTTTTATGTAATACTTGACTTAAACTCAAAAAAGTGTTGAGTGGATGTAAGTGTACCCCATGTACCCTAATAACAATGAGGTATCATATATATCACTAAGGTTACCACAATTATAGTGTCTCCATTGTTGCAAAAGTTCTTTTACATTTATCTAAAAATATAAGTTTTGTAGATATACTGTTATGAAGCTAAGTCCCTTATAGTGCAGCGAGAGAGTCCATACACTTATCAAAGAATCATCAATAAAGCTAAAATATAGTGACAATGAACTGCACAAAACTTATTCATTAAAATGTCATATTATATTATACTTTCAACAGCATAGGTCTTAGCTTCAGCTATCCAGATATAGCACTCCTATAGAGTTGCTTTGCTTACAACACTCTCCTTAAAACTGATCATTTTCCAATTCTACTACAAAGAGAAAGCACTAATCAAACCAAACCTCCATCAAATAAATGGAACCAGATGAGATGGTAGCTGGTCAAAATTCAAATCCCAATTCCATTAAAACTAATACTGTTAGAGCATGAGGTCTTGATCACTGTATGAACATAATTCTGTTTATGAAGCAGTAAATGCAATTTTAACTATACATTAACTTAATTCTGTTTAAGTTACTTTATTATATAGACAACTGTTCTTACTGAGAAAGTGTTAATAAAAAGTTTTAATTTGTCTTTTACAAATTTAGCACTGTTATTCATATCAGTCCATCATGAATGCAGGAAATTATTTAAAATTTTTGTATCCTCTAGTGGTTAACAAAATATCTCTCCCTACCAGTAAAATTACTCATTAACAAGAATTTAATTACAAGAAAGACAATGAAAGCAATTATCAACATAAAAAATAAAAACAATAAAGTTGTGCTGTTAATGCATGCAATTTCTTTCTAATGCCTTTTCCCTCTCCTATTCCTCATTCTATTTTCTGGTCTCATCAGGATCACTTGCTAGCTAACACTTAAGGAAAACATGTATTCATGCCATGCACACATACACACATGAGACAGTCCTTCAAATAGCTCATTTTTACTATTATAATAGTGGTAATACAATTGGCACCACATAACACTGAAAAGGTACTTGCATCATTTTCTGAAAGAACACTATCTGTATCATTTTTACAAATTTGCAAAAAGAAAATGCCTTATCTTAGGTGTCTAATTAAGTACTTTCTGTTCCTTTTTATGATTTAAGTAAGTGTTTTCCATAGTCAGTCATGCATAATAATATTTGCATATAAGATAACATATAACATTAATAACATCCTGTCTCTTGCTGGGTTGCTAAATATTGGAAAGTGTAGATGACTCATACAGCTAAGTTTTGAACTATTATTGTAAAAATTGGGAAATTAACATAAGAAAAATATTCAAAATAAACACTTTCAATTGCATCTTTCTAGCCAAATAGATTCCTTTTATTCAAGTATACAATAAATAAGTTGCCAATACCCAAACTGGTAATACTTTCCTTTGAAGAAATATGATCTGTGCCATAAACAACTGCACTTATTTTAATTTACATGTTGCTTAACTAATTACTTTATGTTTGGTCATGTCAATTCTTAAAGCTGGTATCACAAATACAATAATTAAATTTCTCGAATGGCACAATAAATGTCTTAGTTTGAAAAATTGGCTGCTTCCAAAATACACCAACCCCCAAACCACAGCCTGTGTTAGCCTATGCATAAAAAGGGCACTGCATATTTCCTCTAAACCAGAAAAGTATGATTTTATAATGGTTCTTTTATGTTACTGTATTGAATCCATACAATCAATTTAATAGGTTCATAGTGAGAATGAAGAATTACAGTACTTATTCAAGTAAAAGTTAATGAGCAATGCTGATTCATATTTGATTTGTAATTAATTATGCTTAGTCTTTCTTACTGTTTTTAATTGATAAGTTTAATCAGAACTAGAGGACTAGATCTCCACTGGCAAATAGTGACAGTTCATAGCCTCTAAAATAAGTGAGGATCATGAGATTTTATAGTTATTTCTGTGGCACCATATGTGAACTTCCTAAACCTCAATTTGTAAAATTTTGAGGTAATAGCATTGTCATCTGTTCATTTTATCTCTAAACTTTCAATTCACAATTATACATCACAATTCCTATAATTGGTACAGATTTACCACCATAGAAATAGGAAGTATACATCCTTTCATAAGTTACCACACATTTCTGTTAATTTTAAATGATATTTTCTCAAAACCATGTGTGTATGTGTGTGGGTTATAGAATTCATGCATGTTTCCATAGACATGAATTTGGTTTAAAACATTTACCTATAATTTCCTGTATAGAAGCTTAATCTTCCTGTTTTTAATGGAGTATTCCACAGCATTTATTCATGTATTTTTATTAGTATTTGTGACAATTGAAACAAAGCTACAAACTGTATTGACACACACACAGTTATCATGCACACTTGGAATAAAATTATCCTTTTGAAACAAGTTATTGTAAATGACTACATTTTCCACATCAGCCACTTCACAAAGAATTCAGAAACTGAAAAGTGTGCTGGCTATGGAAACACCTTCTGGTTTCTAAAATGAATACTTTTTTAGGAGATATTGTGATTGGTGAGCCCATAAAGGCGTATCTAACGATATGTCATTGTTTTGGCCCTGAAAACAAGTACAGAACATGTAGATGGTCCACAAAAGACTTGTGATCATTCCAATGTTGGCAGTTCTCATTAGATTTCCAGTTGCACTGCATAGTAATGTTTTAAAGAAAAGGGGGTGCTTTTTCAAAAGAGAATGAAGAAAATATTAAGTAATTTCTTTTTTTATAAACAATGTAATACAGTTTTTTTCACACTAACTTAGAAGTTCCACTCACAGAAACAGAGTACAAATTGGAATACCAACAAATCATAAAGATAGCAGAAACTAATGGATACAACACAGACACAGTAATAAAAATCATCAATAAAACCTAAAAACAAAAAACAATAAGAGATGTTTCCACACTTAAAAGTGCAAAAGAAAGGTACAAATTCAAAAGTTTCACATATCACCCAATTTACCACAATAAGTTCAAAAAGATATTCAAAGAACAAGGAATTATGTTAGCCCCAAAGAACAATTTTAATATAAAGAACTTATTAGGTTGCAGAGTAAAGGACTACATGCCAACAGAACAAAAGTCAGGTATTCACGAAATAGAATATACAGAGTGCGATAAAAAATACATTGGAAAAACAAAGAGGAATTTGGGAATCCGGAAAAAAGAACACTTCAGAAATATTCACTTAAAACAAATTGATAAATCAGCAATAGCAGCACACTTTTGGAATAAAAATCATGAAATTAAACCAGAAATAAAACTACTTAAACAATTTCATAACACACTAGAACTTTCCACTTGAGAAAACATTTTCATTACAAAAAATAAGGATAATTTGATGAATTTCGATTTCCCTCCAATGGATGAACTCAGCAAATTCCTAATAGAACCTACAGGTGCCGCCACAAGAACATCAAGAGACCCAACTGCCACGTATAACAACACTTTATCTACAGGCTGAAGATGGGAGGGATCGCTCCCGAAACATATGTCCAGATTTTTGTGTAAGTGAATGGAGTTAGTGTGAAAAAAACTGTATTACATTGTTTATATATATATACCACTCCATTGTCAACAGCTTCGTAAGTACATTTAATTGAATTTCTTTTTTATTTGCAATTGGGAAGGCACATGACCATGTGATATTATGGTAGAACTGCCTTTGTTGGTAAATATAATGATGACAATAGGAATGAATCAGTCCCATGGCTTCATAAACAGTTCCCTCTTCAAACTAAAATGCTGTCATTTCTTCTAACAGTCTGACATGATATGACAAAATTAACTTTTCATTCCATTTTATATGCTGCATAAAGACATGTTCTTTAAGGTTTGTGCTTCATTTCAAAGCTTATGCTTGTTTCATGTCACCATAAAGCATTTTATATTCATAATTGGAATTACTCACTGCTGAAAATTTTTAGAATGCTTTGATATACCAAAAGGAAAGTTATAAGTTAAGTCTTTTATTATTTTATGCAAATTTTACAGGAGCTTCCTTAAGATTACATTACTAATGGCTATATGTACACTACAAGTCAATTAGGAAAGGATTAATAAATGCTATGACGGAACAAAAAACAACAGAAGCTCATGTACTTTTATCTTCAACTTGAATTCACAAGCCAAGTATATGGCAACATTAACTTAGAAGAGGAATACTGCCACAATGGAACAATTCGAAATGATATCTCTTGTAAAAATAAACTTTATAAGAAACTACTTTTAACCTGAAATTTAATGCATAAATCAAGTGTTGCTGCTTATTCTTCAACAGGTAACACCATTTTATGCACAATTTTAAGTATTGACAATTTCTAGCTAATCTCCTCATGAGACTTGAAATATATAAAACCTAGCAAAATATGTTAATATGATAAGATGATGTATTTGCCACAGTTAACAAAAAACACATTAAGAGTGCCATAAAAATCTCTTGAACATACAGGAACGAAACAATCATTCACATCCAAAAAAGAAAAATAATAAAATATCAAAGCAACCTGGAAATTCGAATCTATGCACATGCATGCACCACACACACAGAGATAATTATTACCAAAGCCTCCAAATTTAATCCAAGACAATATAAACATTCAGTAATTAACCATTTAACACACAAACTCATCAACTTACCTGTTAGCAAGGAAGAATACTCCAAAGAATAGAAACAAATAGAAAGAGCAGTGGTGAGATATGGATTTAGCAAATACTTTCCCTTGAACTTTTGTACTTTTTTGTCAAAAAAAAGCTCATTAAAGAAACCCCTACTTTCAGCAAAAAAAGGACAGACAAATTTTAAAAAAATTCACATATCACCCATGGGCTAAACACAAATTCCAGAATATTCTAAAGGATTTTAACAACAGATTGACACCAAAAACAAACAACAATAAAAATGTCCTGAAAAACAAAGTTAATGAAAATATTCCACCTTTTAAAAAATCCAGAAATTATCAAATAAACTTTGCAGAATGTGATAACAAAAATAAATATAAGCATGCATCTGAAAGAACACTGTTTTTTTTAATGGTGTTTAATGCCTGTTGAGGAACTACAGGCAGTGGATACTGATGTTACATGAGATGAAATGAAATATTGGGAAAGGATTGGAAGAGCACGTTAAATTCAAATAGAAAGCTAACAGAAAAATCCATAATTTTTTAAAAGGAAACTATGATATGGTGAAAAATGTGAAGCTATTATATCAGCACAAGGACCCACAGAGCTAACAGCATGAGAGAAAATTTACATGCAGAAATATAATAATTTGAACTTAAAGCAGACCTGCCAGCCTACAAGAACTGAACTTAGGCATATTATTACTTCATAAAGTACCTTTTCACTTCTTTGATTATTGTATTTTCAGCATCCTCAGTCCACTTTAACTATTTTTAGAGCATTTATATTGAAATCAAGATAGTGAATGAACATTAATGAAACCATCATGGATTTCTTTATAACTTCTAACATCCATACTTTGAGTGAATGGCATTTGTTACATACTTACTGTTTTCTCCAACAGGCAGTGAATTGGATGGGTACATAAGTATTATGCACATTCTTGAATCACGGAGCTTCAAATTATTCAAATTTTACAGAGAATAAAAGCGGATTTATTTATATAAAGAAACTAGAAGATCAAATGAAATATTTTATTAACATTCTTTCCTTCTTAATTCACAATGTAAAATGGGAAAAGTTTTTAGAGTTACAAAAACATTATTTTATTCTTAATATGCATAGCTTTTTAACTAAAACAACCAAATATTTCTGTTTAACAATTTTTTTAAACCTATCTACTGTTTATTTATTATTGCAGCAGTTTATCTTGCCCTATTTACCCCTATATTACCTTGAACTCCAACATACTCTAAATGCCCATGTCCATCAGATTCAAATACAAATGCTTAAATTATTTTTATGTTCTGATGGAAAATCCAAGATTATTCTGTAAATTGATAGTCTCTCCATGGTCAAAAACCCCTTTTAGTTTGCATTATCCATGGTCAAAAATCAGCTTTTAGTTTGAATTTATATCCAAGAATTTTTAGTTTTTATATATTTACAAATATTTTTAACAGAAATATATATATAACATAATTAGGTACTTAGAAAACTACTGAATTCGTTAGTAATGTTATGATTTACATACATTATAATGGTCAAAATATGTACATATACATTTTAAAAATTATCAGAAGTTAATTAAATGTGGAATTTTACTCATAACTTTTGAACAAAGGTTATAAGAGCAAAATTAGTACCTCTATAATGTTTTTCAAGTGGAAAGTGATCTGACATTGACATACTGGTATATTAGCCATTCAGAATTGAGCAACATTGCCAAACTATATTACCTCAATCAGGCTGTAACTGTTGCAGGGAAAACTGAGAATTACACAAATAGTATGCTATCTCAAAATTTTGCACTTTCACATCAAATGCACTATTAGCCATATGCAGAGCACAATTTTTAATATGTATGTTGAAACTGCATATTTTTAGTTTTCATTCCATAATCATTTAAATATTTCCTTGCATTAGCATTACAAGTGCTTTTGTGAAAAACATATAATGTAATACAAAACCTTATTTGTATATTTTGAATTCATACTTAATCAGTGCATTATCCACCACACATTATCACCTATTGATACATATCCTGATGCTGATTCACTTTAAGAAAATAATATGGTCATTATCAGGATTCAGTTCAGCTTTCATAGCCAATTAATGTATAGGTTCTAATGTGAGTGTTTCAGCAGGTCTCAGAATGTCCTTAAGTAAAAAAGTACCAGCCATGAAATTCTTGTAGTACACAAAAATAAGTACTGGGGAACTGGGCTTGAAGTATTATATTTATAGTTTATAATTTGATCAAAAAGTGCTCTAAAGATGAAAAGATAAACTTGACTTTGAAAAGAGTTAGTCTTTAAAATCAAAAGCTTAAGGTCTAAACAAGGCTACTACATTACACATCTGCTGTGAAACCAGAGACCATCAAGTCAGATTTTAGAAGTGTTTTTCTGTCACCAAGCAAGCATATTGGATCCCTAAAGAGGCTTACAAATTTAAGATACTTTGAAAAAGATATTATAGAAAAGGACTATTTTAAAATTTTTATGACCAATAAATTTTCAATAATAAAACAAATTATTGAGGTTTTACAAAGTAAAGCTTCATATAAGAGCTCTAATTCTCCACGTACAGCATACTGTGAAATTTAGGTTTCAAGCACAGAAAGGGAACAATAATTATAAATTTTTAATGGAAAGAAATGACACTAATGGCAGCTAGATTAAAGTTTCTATACACAATACACCAAATAATGACTTCTGATGACCCAAGATCAATATAATTAGTAGACAAGATGCATAAATAAAAATCACATATTAAATTCAGCCTGGCAAGATTCCACTAAAATAGTGATCTTAAGGTACCTGTGAGGCAATTTAGCCATCTGATTGTCTGTCATATAGGATCTGTGAAAACAGGCCTTTTATCAAAGAGCAAATGGATATTTAGATAAAAAAGAAGTATCTGGTTGCATCTGGGACAGATACTACATTTAGTGCTTGGTTTTTAAATATATTTTTAAATTATTTGGAGGAAAGAAGCATAATGATGATGATGATGATGATGATGATGATGGTGATGATGATGATGGTGGTGGTGGTGGTGGTGGTGGTGGTGGTGGTGGTGGTGGTGGTGATGATGATGATACATATTACGTGATAGTTTAAAAAAAATTCCCAACATATCTACCACAAAATCTAGAATTAATGAATGGCCAAAAAATGGATATAACTTTTGACTACTGAAACTAAAACTGAGCTGTTACAATGCATATTCCCATTGAAAAACCAATCCAAAACTTATGAACTTGATCTTCTGGTCACTGAAATGGACTATGAGGCAATAAGTTTACCTCCTTATCATTGTCATTACTATCAATAGAACTTGTTTGGGCTCAGATAAAGCAAGAGGTTGAAACAGAAGTAACACTTTTAAACTAATATGTAAATGCTCATTAACAAAGAAATGGACAGAAACAGACAGACTGGAAATCTTGCATAAAACATGCAAGAAAACTGCAAAATGACTTCATGAAACAAATAGTATGTGACAAAAATTCAGAACCAATTATTTTAAATTTACAAGATTCTGATGAAGAGGGCAGGGACTCCATTAAGGTGATTTTGACCCCTTCAGATTTTCTGGTGCAAGCTCTGTGGATCCTAAGTACCCATGGTACTTCTGACATTACCAGAAGTAAGTTTTGCTGGACATCCAAGCTTCTACCCTTGAGGAGTCATCCAGATGGTTTATGTGGCAGTGTGTTCCTATGGCTCATCTAAATGAGTATGCTGCTACGCATTGGTGCTCCTGCACAGTGCTAGGGTGGTGAGCCACCATAAGAACTCACTTACCCACCTGCTCAGTTGGAATACTGTGGCTGGATTACGCCACTCTACCACTACGAATAGTACCGGTAACCTAGTCAGAGGGCAAAGGCATGGGTAAGCAGTATATCTGCTTCTCCCTCAAAAGGCGAGTTGGTGATTTGTAGTGTGCTCTCCTATGGAAAAACCACCAAGGCAGTGCCTCTGGCATGCACCTTGTTGGTAAGAGGAGGGATTCTCATTGAACATTGAACACTGAAGAAGGGATGAACAGTACACTGACATAGATGACTCTGATGACAATGCAACCAATATGATGACTTCTAGCAGTTTTGCTGGATTAAAGTAACAGGCATGTTTAAATGTAATTATTATTTCTATTTTGAGCACAACAAAATAAATGTTAAGATTTTGGAGTGGTGCATCATTAAATTTGTAATTGCTGTTATCAATCATAGTGCAACTGCAAGGAATTAATGTTACTTGTGTAAAAGTTGCTTGCATGAATGAGGTTTATGTGTGTATACACACAGGGTTAGGCATGTATAGTGTCATGGCCATTTTATTCCAAAGTGAAGGGGAAATCAAAAAATGCTTTAAGACAAAATTTGAAGCATTCACAAGGGGACATAAGACAGCAACCTTAATTGTGTATTTTTTACTGGGAATGGAAAGAGCATTTAATTTTCAGTATAAAAGTTACAGTACATCTACAGGCTAGGGGTGATAGATGATGTGATATTTGACAAATAAAACAGCAGTTGTTTTTCACTTACTTTCACTTCTCTCTCTTTTATTTGTTGTTGCTATGAAGGAAACTCATTTGTGTATATGCAGATGCTCATTTCTTGACATTGGTACACAAACGAGTGCTCATCATTGCTAATTCAAACCTCAAAGGATATTATTCTCAATCAATTCCACTCTGTTTTTAATCATAGGTTTCGATACAAGATCAGTGAGAGGATTGATATCATTTACATTTATGGCAAAGCTCATAAGAAACCTAGAGCAGCTTGCAACTTATACGGAGATTCATATCTTGAAAGGAGGCAGCGATCTGTTAGAAATTTTCAATAATGTGCAAACTTATTCTCTGAAACAGGAAATGTCGCACCAAGAAAATGCCATCAAATGAGAAGTGCTCCTGAGAAAAATTTGGAAGTCATTGTATCAGCTGCAGCTGCTAAACCTCATACAAGTTCCCATCAACTGGAACATATTTCGAGAATCTCTCATGAAAGTATTCTTGAATACTTAAGGATCACAAATACCATCCATATCACATTAGCGTACATCAAGCCCTTCATGGGGATGATTTTTACAAGCGTGTTGAATTTTGCTAATGGGCTCTACTAAAAATTCAAAATGATAACTTTTTCAACATTTTATTTTCTGATCAGGCAACATTCACCATTCATGCTCGAGTAAATCAGCATGACATGCATTATTGGACAGTGGAAAATCCAAGATGGTTAAGGGAAGTAGAGCATCAGCAGCAATGGAGCGTGAATGTTTGGTGTGGCATTTTGGGATTCTGTATAACTGGGCCATACTTCATTGAAGGTAAACTTAATGGGCAAAAATTCAAAAATTTTTGAACCAAAAACTTCTAATATTGCTTAAACATGTATCCCTTGCAGGCCGGGCTGCAATATGATATCAACGTATGATTGTCCATCTTATTACTCAGCTGTAGTTGGAGAAATATTAAACAAGAGTATCCCGGTTGATGGATAGGATGCAGGGGACCTACCCATTGGCCTTCCTGATCCCTGGATTTCACTTCTCCAGACTTTTTCTTATGGGATACATTAAAGCTAAAGTTTAAGAAGAAGTACCTGGTAAACTACACAAACAAATTAAAACTGTCTGTGCAAGAGTGAAGAAATGATGAAACACGTTCATTGATCTTTTGAAGCAAGTTTTCGGAAATGCATTGAGGTTAATGGTCATACTTTCAAGCATTTACTGAATTACAATTGTTTGTAATGTGAACATGACATTGTTTGAATTATGGTTATACCTGTACTGTACTATACTGTACATAAATTGATGTCACTAAAGTGAAAGTGTGTGAAAAACATTTGCTGTCTTATTTGCTAATAACGCATCACCCCTAGCTGATAGATGTATTATAAATTTTATACTGAAAATTAAATGATCTTTCCTTTCCTGAAAAAAAATTATCTCAAGCATTTTCCAATTTTCCTCTTCGTTTTGAAATAAAATGGCTGTGACACTATAAATGCCTATATAAGCAAGACATCTGGCAAACTTTTGCAAATACTGGTGCTTCATTTACTGTGAGTCAAAATGCTTCCCATTTGAAAAACAATATAAAGCATGCTATGAAAATAATAAAACACTAACATAAATAAAGTCTTTTTGTCATTGTTGAACTGAAAATTATTTTATCATGCTTTTGTTTTTAGGAAATAAAAATTAAAAAAGTCCTAATGATGATTGGTTATAGGGATTGAAAGAGAAATCAATAAGAAGTATGCAAATTATCAAACAAATTTCCCACAGTAAAAACATACAGCAGATAATAATTTAAAAAATAGTAAAAAAAAAAAATGAAATTAAAGAGGAAGCATACAAAAGGAAGTCAAAATCTGAAAAACCAAGGACATACATATGAAGAGAATTCATTAGATATGACCTATGCATTCAAGAGGAGCCCCATAAATCAGCTGGCCTTGAATCTAATGAGTGAATAATGAATGAATAATGTTTAATGCCCGTTTTTGCTACAGAGGCACCACAGGCGATGGACACTGGTGATACATGAAATGATATATTGGGAAAGGATTTATTTTTAAGGAAGGAAACGTTCCAGGCCTAAGTTTAGGGTACCTCCCCAGAATTTGCCATTTATGAGTACTGAGGAAAACCTGGAAAAAACCTCAGTCAGGGAGGACGGTCCTGGCAGGATTCGAACCCTAAACCTCCTGCTCTGAGTCCGTGATTTAATGACCTCGGCTACCTGTGGCGGTGGGTTTGAATCTAACATCAGCCATGTATCTATATAGAAGTTGTTGAAATCACAGAGAAGAATTCATATGACTCTGACAGAAGGCATGTTCTGTTAAGTCTTAACTGAAAAGATTAATGAAAATCCAAATTTTGAGAGAGCATAACATTTTTAAATGAGGCACTTTCTATTTAAATGATAGTGTTAATCATCACAGCTATCAATACCTATCTTCTTACAACCTTGCTGAATGACAACAGTGCACATATATCATCATTCTCAGAATTAATGCGTCAGTAGGTTTAGTGGGAAACAGAATAATTGATGCAATCATCACAGAAGGTAGTTTAAACTCTGTAAATATTCTATTACTTTTGTGTGATGACTTCCCAGCTTAAAGCTAATAATTTTTTCCCATTTCTCTTCTAGAAAACATTCAGTTTCAGTAAGATGATGTTATTCCACATTATGGTAGAGAAATAATAGATTCCTTGAACCAAAATGTTTCCTAGTAAATGGATCAGAAGAAGAGGATGTTCAAAAGACAGCTGTATTACCTGACTCCCTATATTTGTCTCTATTGAAGTATTTGAAGTCCAGGGGATATCATGATAAACAAGAATACCTAAAAGCAAAAGTGAGAGACGAAATGCAACTTATAATTTTAGTGATAAATTGGGACATTGCTTGGCCTTGAATGGTTCACTTTTGAGCATCTGTTATAATCTATTATAATTTAAATACAGAATATGATTTTAATGGATATCATTGTATGATTAGTTGAACTACACACTCTTAAAGCTTCACTTACTTTTTATAAATGTATGGAACCGGTTCCATACATTTATAAAAAGTAAGTGAAGCTTTAAGAGTGTGTAGTTCAACTAATCATACAATGATATCCATTAATATGATTGGCTTCACTGTGTTTAAGTTCCAATTTTACATTTAAGTACAGAATATGATGCTTTGATCACTGTAAAGAATATGATTAAACAGACAACAGAAATAAGATGGCTCATTAAGTACCCTCTCTTAACATAGCCACATGTCAGGTAGTAAGAGTAGTAAAAACAGAGGAAGTAAAGCTCTACCTATATGCTGACCATGTGGTACCCATTTCCTTATAAACAACTAACTAGTGGAATGGACTCAAAAGAATGACCTTACCCTGAACAGGATTAAGATTATAATGATGACATTCAAAAGAAGATGCAAACAAACACTTATGACTCCATCTACTAGGGCAGCCCCTAACCAGTGCAAAGAATCTGAAATACCTCGGGATAACACTTCAACCCCAATGATTCATTTACTCAGTCCCCATCGACACAGTTGCAGCAGCAATAATCACTAAGTACAACATAAAGCACATAACAAAGATTTCTCTGTGAACAGCAATTAAGCTCCTCAAAGTCAAAAATAACGCCTATCATATTTTGGATTGTATACATTTACCTGACAAAAAACAATCTGAAGGACATCAAATATATAAAAGTGATGTTCCTGGAATGCATATTATGCTTTTCAAAATTCACACCAACAAAACTAGCTTATGAGCAAAGTAGGGAGCCCATGTTCTGAAAGACCTGAGACTACATCCACTACTGCCATCCAACCAGTCTAAGAAAATGCAGTTCTTAAATTAAACACTGAAGAAAGGAGGTAGAAATACAGAAGCACTTCTACGTTCTGACCAGAGAAAACTGGAAATAAGTAAACTTGGTAATCAGGTTTGCCACACTTGGCTATCACTTCAAGATGTTATAATGAATGCTTTCACAATCCAAATGAAAAATGCAAGGGCTCATTTTATGGGCTCATTTTATGGAGAATCATTTAGAAGATATATGATTGACTGCAAAAATCACTCAGAGTCACTTACAAAGTTTTGCAACAGATTAATATTATTGTTGTTGTTGTCGTTATTATAGTTTAGACATGTATGAAAGTATTCCTATCAAATATTTTGTTAGTTTTCATGGCCTATGCTAGATACATTATTTTTTTCTAATAACTTTTGTTCATAACATTTTTTGTAAAACTAAAATACATACAATTATGAGTAGTATCCCAAGCTTAATTAACAATTATATATTCTTTTTTTTAAATATTGAGAAAAATATGCAATATTGAAGATAAAATTACCAGATGAGCAAGTAGCCATTATTAGTTTATTATCTTTAACATTTTTATACAACCATTTGAATATATTATTTTCAATAAGTGATTAATAATTATTTTTGTAGCAGTGCAAGATGATCTGAGCTTTTGATCTTTTGATTACAATATTTTTAACCTCATCTATTATTTAAAGAACTGTTTCATACTGCTGTTTAAATCTTGTAACATTCCTTTTTACTGGTGAAAAACTTAATCTACACTATAGAACTGATTGGTTTATATTTGAAATCAAGAGTTGCAGAAATAGCTCAAATAGTATTGTGTTCAAATACAAAATGAATAGCTAGGGGTTTGATTCTAGCTGAGGAACAGGGATTTTTTTCTGCTCTTTCATGTCCAGAATGGCTCAAGTTCATTCAATCTGCTATTCAAATAAGTGCCTAGGGAGTTATCTGTTATATCCTGGGAGCTAACAAATGACTGGAGCAAAATACATTGCCTCCATCTTAAGCCAAGCATGGATATGCTGGATATGGGAAGATATCAGGATTTGTGTACCATCAGATAATATAGTAATGATATGAGAATTATGCTGAAAAATTGCTGCTGAACATACTAAAAATATTTAAGATGTAATTTTAGATTCAAAATTGAAATAGTTCTTTGTTTAAAAATATTTCTACATTGTTGATAAATGTAAATATGTAGTGACTATAATATCTACTTTATATACTTACATCAGTTTGGCCAAGCATGATACTTGTTTACCATGTTCTTTAACAATAAAGAATTGAAAGAAAATAAATGTGATTCAAGTTGTACTTCTGATTCACAACTGGATAATGCACTAATTTTATACACTGTTAAAGCTTGGATTCTTTGAAAACACATTGGCTTTCTATATTTTCAGATGTGTGATAGCTATTTTGAAGCTTAATTATTTAATCATAAAAGTTTTTTTGAACATTTATATAAATTCTTTCCCACATGTTTAATTCTTTTGGTTGTTAAACAGCTGATATAAAAATAGATAAATAAGCTGTGGCAGCACATTTTTGGAATGAAAACCATGAAATAGAAAAAGGCGTCAACTTACTAAAAATTGTTCAACAACCAAAAGAATTAAACATATCGGAAAGGATTTATATAAAAAAACACGAGCAAAACCTTATGAATTTCAACATCCTGGAAGCAAACACCACTATATTCAAATTTATCACATGACCACCAGAGTGAACTCAGATACCTACCTACCCAACTTCTACAAATGATCCAACAGTCATTTAACATGTTTACGGAATTTCAGAATCCACACAGTGAAACTTTTGTTAATCTTATTTTGATTTAAAGTAAAACACTAAAAATCATGTTGTCACATTAAAACTCTCTTTAAGTTTCACAAACACACTTATAAAAGTAATTTTGGTACATGTTTCGTGAGGAATGTACCTCACGAAACATGTACCAAAATTACTTTTATAAGTGTGTTTGTGAAACTTAAAGAGAGTTTTAATGTGACGACATGATTTTTTAGTCATTTAACAGCTGATGATGCTTACAATTGTTCCAAGAAACATGTCCTGAGTAAATCTCAAGTAAATGAAACTATAAAGAGTGTTCTAAATATTTCAACTAAGAAGAGATTATTAATGCATGTTTCACTGTGTTTGATTCCAAATTGAATTAATATTGAAATCCTTTTTACATACTTGTCATTCAGCAATGATTTTGATACCTCAATGCATGTAGCACTTTTTAAACTAAGATCATTTAAAATGATTGTTTCAGTTTAGGTATTTTCTTAAATATAATATAATTTTCAATATATTTAAACATTTGTAATTATCAATGTATATATAATTTATATATGTGTATAGTAAAAAGAGTTAATTGTAAAGAACACCTAAATAAGGCTCCCTCGTACAATAAAAATCATGGTGGCAGACATATTTCTAGGCTTATTTCTTTCAAAATTTGGATGCTTTCAGAAAAGTTTTCTCTCCAGGAGCCTGTGGTTTTCTGACCACCTCTGCTCTATTCTGTCATACAAAGGCTAGCTAGAAAATGGTATGTATTAAATGGACCACAATTCACTTGTATTTTGTTACCAGTCGCATTGGATAAGTATTCTCTTGTGTAGTCACATCATTTCTATCATTTCCACAATTGCAGTCATTTGGTGTGAAAAATGTATTCTATAAACATGGAGGCAAATTACACAAAAAATGTTCACAAACAGCGAAACCAAGGGGCAACTGACCTTATGAGTATACCAGAAAATTTTACTTGTGTCAAATGGAATTATGTTTCTGCAGGAGAAAATAGTGATGCTAAGAAGATTGTTCACATTGATGATACAAACAGAAATGGTTTAGAAAATTTGGTGGTAGATATTGGCAAAATTGGTGTCAAATGTTTAAATATGATCTGAATAAGAATCCAAGGCATAAAACAACGGTACAAAAATTAAACTGTGTTCTGGAATGCTAACAGGAGATGTCTCAGCACTAGTGACACTGAAAAATAACTAACTAATAACTAAATGAACCAAATGAACCAAAACTCTTAAAAGCTCTTCAAAAAGCCATAGAATTATCAGTATGGGAAAATATATTCTTGAATGAAAACAAAGAAAAATTATCTTATTTTGATTTAAAGTAAAACACTAAAAATCATGTCGTCACATTAAAACACTCTTTAAGTTTCACAAACACACTTATAAAAGTAATTTTGGTGCATGTTTCGTGAGGTACATTCCTCACATTGTCAACCAAAACGACGACTGAGGAGCCAATTTCAGCAAAGTATGTATGTTACTATGCTTGCTCTGGTGGTCTGTTAATGAACTTAAACAATATGTTGTCTGCTTCCGGTATATCAAAATTCATAAGTTTGTATTCATATTCATAGAGTTTTAATGTGATGACATGATTTTTAGTGTTTTACTTTAAATCAAAATAAGATAAACAAAAGTTTCACTGTGTGGATTCCGAAATTCTGTAAACATAAAGAAAAATTAGTTAATTTTGATCTTCCAAGCAACAGTAACCTCATCAAAAAGTTTATAAAATCCAAGGAGCAACATCTTAATACCACGCTGGAAAGCTGACAGTGTAACCGTGCTGACGATGAAGGAAATTTGCCTTTGAAACATGTCCAAGTAAGTGGAATAAAACTAGTGAAATTTGAGTGTACTCCTCATAAATAATTTGTTATAAAATAACTAACTTGTTTCAGTGACTGAATGTGTTTCAAGTAAGCTCCCGTGTCTCCAAATGTGTTTTCTTTTGTCTTTTCTTTTAATGTAAAAATCATGCAATCTGATGATAATGATCACTTGCCATTGAATGCCTTTATAGGTATACAGTCATCTATATCAATTCTGAATGAGGTAATACCTTGTAAATTGACATAAAAATGCTTCCCATTCCAACATTAAAACAGTGGGTAAAAACCTCAAAAGAAATGATTAACAGGTATGATTAAGTAATGTTTTCTGTATCATCCTATAATAATTATTAAGTCTTAACTATTATAGCTTCTCAGAAAAATTTGCTTTTTTCTAGAGTCATGATCATTATGTAATAGCAAATTTTTTCAGGATATAAGACTAAATTGATGAAGCTTTAAGAAATATAAACATAATATTTTTGTAAAAGTATGTTTTTTTCCAGAGATTTTGTTAGTTATTTTTAAAACTTTTCAGGTCATTTTATTAAATTTTTAAATAATTTTATTTTAAATATCAAAATGTGGGTTTTGGATATCATGAAAGTTAAATGATATTCATACTCTAAGAAGCCTGGAGAGCACATGTATTTAAAGCATGGATTTTTTTCTAGGAAAAAAAAAAAAGAACAGGAACTCTATCCTTTACAGGGTACACCTACTTACTGACCCAAACTTTATAATTATCTTATATGAAGTTTAAAATAGTCTCTTTCAATAAAAACACTTTAAACTAGACCTATATTAACCTTTTCAGAAAATCTTCCAGAGTTTGAATATGCCTCCTGTTTCCTCTTCCCTGTTACCACTTTGCTTTTGGTGTCTACGGCAGAATTGTATCCTTCAAAAAGCCATGACTTAACACATTTGTATGGTCAGAAGATGTTAACAGAGGCCCAACAATCATTATAAAGAGCAGATTGCTAACAATGTTAACAAGTAGACACTTCTTTGGTGTAATTATAAAGTTAATTTGGGAAAAGTTCTCTCACATTCACTGTATTGATAATTTTTTAAAAATTCAAAAATTTCTCAGGAAAACTGCTTCTGGAGACTTCATATATTTTCTGAAGGCTCAAACCATTTTTCTTTTAGCAATCTGAAAGTTGATTAATTTATTTTCCAAAGGGAATGTTTCTTTAGGTTTCTGCAGGTCATATTTTATGATTGAGCACTTTTTGACAACTCAGACCATCGCTATAGAATTCTCCTTGCTATAGAATTTTTCAGGCTCTCATAAATGTCTCATAGGAAAATTGCTGGATCAGTACCCTTTTCTCTGTTGTGCACAGAATTTAAGACATTTAGCAGCTTCAAGAGCTTGCTTGTGTGCAGAGCCTAGAGCAGTTTTTCTTTGCTCAAACACTTAAAATATATTTTGTTGTGAGAAATATACAGGTAATAATTCTTGTAAATCCAAGCTGAGCTGAAGAGCATCAACCATCAACCCCAAGTCTAGAATAACAGTACTGAAAATATTTTCCTATAAAAACTTTTATACATATACAATGATATTTTTTTCATGTTGTATCATGTTTTGATTGGATAAAGTTAATGCTAGAGTTTCATAATTCTGCCAACTGCTAAGATAGGACTGTGCTATAACTCAAGACTACCCAGCTGGTTGATAATATTTTCCACTTTTCAGAAGCTCATCTTTTAACAAAGATATGTATATCTGGAGTTCTGTTTTATTCTTCAGAGTTGCATGGTTAGGTAACATAGAGTTTATCAATGAAAAATTTGAATCTATTCACTCCTTCTACTTCTTTTATATCATCATAATCAGACAGCTGCAACCTATTGCTGGTACAGACCCATAAAACATAGATGGAAACCTATTTTTCATTAGCTAAAGGAACTCCACTTCTTAGCCCAATCATAACACCTGCTATATCATAAGCTAATAAAGCTAAGTTGTCTCTCAAAAAGTTCCCAAGAAAGCCAAGTGCTTCTAATTTAATCACCAAATTTGAAAATATTCCATTTTTTTTAATGGTTTCGAATTCAATAAGACCAATTAACAGGTTCTTTTATATCAGTTTCTAGAAATGAGACTTGGAAACATACAATAATACAAATTGTTGGCACATTGTTGTGGTTTCATCAATAATCAGTCAACATTATTCCTTTGTTGTATAATTTTTTTCGTCAAAGTTTTTCTCATTTCTGTGCCTATATGATAGATATACATGCATTTGCAGAATGAATGCTTCTGCCCATATAAACCCCAATCATTCCTTGATGGTTGATTTCATCTTCCAAATTGTAATTGTAAACACTGCAGAAAACTTCACTTCTGCTTCTTGAGCTAATGCCTGTAAATATGCTGTTTCTAGTTTTCTCCTGAATTCTAATTGAAGTTTTATGCCTCAAGCTTTCTTTATGTTCAAAATGTTTTCTCAATGATGTGAACTGAAGCTAACAACAATGAAATTTGTTCATTTACCCATTCTGTTCACATTTTCATACCCACAGTTCTATTAATACTTGCATTTTCAACACTTCTGCATAGAGTATACTCCACTTTATCTTTATTAAACTTTGAGGTAGAGTGGGGTATTTTATGCCCCTATCTAATTTTACTTGCAAGCTGTAGAAGCAACTTTACTCATCTGTTACTTTTTCCTGCATTCTTAGCCTTTTATTAGAGATTATTAACACCAGAGTGCAAACAAAGAGTCCCAGAAAATAGTGTATTTGTGGTTTTGTGATAGAAAGGGCACAGAAAATACCCCATGCCACTCTTCCTGATACTTATTGTGTGGTTTTAATTGAGGATGCATCTATATTTTGAATAGATGTTTTGTTCTGCTTTAGAAACATAGTAATGTTATTAATTATGGTACTTTTATTTGCTTTGAATATAACAATTTTTTATAATTTATTATGAGTCATGAGGAACATCAAGTTAGATTAGTCCTAAAAAAGGCCTTCCTGGAGATGTTGGAAAAGAACTAATTGAATGCATTTCAAAGACTGGTCATTATGTCACTTTAGATGATTGGTTCACTAGCATCTCATTAGAGGAAGAACTCATAAAATTACTATTGTTGGTACAGTGAGGGAAAATAAATAGTATATATCTCCTAATTCCTTGAACCTAAAAATAAGGAAGAATACAGCAACTCATTTGCTTTCAGAGAAGTAACTTTGGTGTCATACATCCCCAAAAAGAAAAGTGATTCTTCCATTGTCAACAATCATCACAGAGCAAGCGACAAAGAATCTGGTAAGGTGAAAAAACTGCAAATAATAACCTTTTATAAAGAAGAAGTAGATACGGTGGATCATATTCTGTATCTATGAAAAGTAATTGCTGGCCTCTCACCAATTTTATTTTATGTTGAATACCAGTAGAATAAAGTTATAAATTTTTGCCCAGGCTAATAGTGAACCCACTGAAACTGTTTGGGAATATGTGGGAAGACTTGACTGAGTGTGGTTCATAAACATAAGCAGCATAGACCATCATCACACTACTGTGATTCCTAATTGAGAAAATACAATACTTTACCGGTATAGCAGGGCCAGAAAAATGATGAAGGCTCCAAGAAGTATGACATATACCCAAGAAACGTTGACCGGAAAACAAAACTTTCATTTTACAAAGTGCAAGCAGCAGGTATGCAAAGACCACAGTGAGATAATGTGCAACAATTGCATTTAAAATTTAGCAATAAGTTATATTCTTGGTGTAATTATCATGAAATAATTATATTTTATTTGAAAGTTAGTGAAGTGAAGGACAATTTCCAAGTTTGTCACATCAGTTCCTGGCTCTTATAAGGTAATATGTTAATATTATTTGCATTATTTTACTATTTTTGCACAAAGATGAAGCTTATACTAAGGTAAATATAGACAATAAATAGGCAAAAAGTCATTCATCTAATCCTGTGAGGAGATTCATTGCTGGGGTCACCATATAGGAAACATAAGTGCCAATCTTCCAGAGTTGAAAACTTGCCATTCATTTTTCTTCACATTTTTACTTTTTTGATTTACTGAACACTATGCCACTCATTTGAATAAGGATTACTTGGTGCATTTTGTGATGTTAATGAGCTTCTTGATACAAATTTGAGTTGGTTTTAATAATTCTGAAGAGTGTTTCACTGACTCCATTAATTGTACAGACATTTCTGTTTTCAGTTTCTTCATAAATTAGGCAGAAAGCTAGGATGTAATCTTTATTACAGATATTATTTCATGTGCAGCATGTTTAATTATAGATATGGCAACCATACAGAACGAGGTTAAATTTATAAGCTTAACAGCTACATAATCTATGCTGAGTGGACTGAACATCAGTGCATGTGTGAAAACTGAACAATTGGTCATCTATTGGAATTATTAACTATCAATACTTTATCAGAAGTTGATAACAATGATGAAGGCATCAAAAGCAATGATCATAACAAGGAGGGAGGATCAAAACAGGCCCCTCAGTTCTTATTGCTACAAAGTAAATTTCTGAGGGAAATTCAAATATACAAAGTTTTTAATATGAATGTTAATAAAATTGTACTTCTCAGTTACCTATTTTGAGGCAGAATAATGGAATGTAGTTCTGAATTGTTCTGGATGAAAAAAAGCCCTTATTTAAGGCAATTTTATATTTATGTTTAGCATTAAGGAAATAATTCAAACAAAAACTTCAATCCTGTCATTAAAGCAGGACTGCCTGTATTTTCTGCATAGTCATACATTTCAATATAAAAACCATACCCCATCTTTCTATATAGCTGCTTATTCACTTATAAATTACAGTAGAGGCAATAAGCTAATGAAATGTGATCAAATCATTTCACACACAAATTATTAGATACAAAAGAATGGATATTAGTTTTAAGGATGTACTGGTGACAAAAAAGATCACAGAAATATATTATCGTATTGTATACAAAACTATATGTATTTTTTTTTTCTGTTCAGTACGTATTGCAATATGTAAAGACTATGTACATTATACATATGTATATCATAGGTGAATATATGAGCTATGATCATCTTGCTCAGATAAGAAGGAATGGGGTAAAAGGAAATGAAGGCAAGAGGCTTTCACTGCATAAGGAGTTTAAAACCTTCTGATAAGTTTAACATATTATGAGCTCTTAAACCTGACAGTGATAAAAACAAATTTTAAATATTATACTATAGTATACCTGCCTTTTCTTTCCAAATAACATAATTATCCTGTAGTAATTTACATTTCTGTCATAATACTCATGTTATAGCAATAATGAAATATTACATGGAAGACCTACAGTTGTTATTAATTTTTCTTTGTATTGGGAAAATGAAGATCACTTAAATTAAAAATGCAGCATATTAAAATTTTCATTTATGAGCATATAATTCTGGTAATCTGGAATGTTTTTAGCTAGAATACAAAGGTGAATGACAGATTAATTAAAAGAGAAGTATTACTTAGTTCCTTTTGTGTTTCCATGCAGCATTTTAAAGGAGGTGTGATCAGTAAAATGTGTGCACAGTTACTGGCTATGTGTGGAAACAAGAGGTATCTTGACAACCCTTTTTATTTAAGTGACTAATCTTATTGAATGGCAGTAAGAAAAATGCTAAAAAGAGCCAGCATTATCAATATTTACATAGTCTATGTAATAATAGTTTACGTAAGTACCATTCAAATAGAGTTCATTCCATTTACCCTTACTTGGTCAACAGTCACCTATAAAACATGTAAAAGGTGAGAGAGCAAACCCGCATGCACAAATACACTCCCACTATATTGCAGTGTCACTTAAGGCAAACTCTGACACCAGGTAAAATATATTTAATAAGTGAAGTTATTTAATAGTATTTATAGCTGTACTGTGAACAAATTATGACTCCTAATGACTAGAAGTGAACAACATTAGAGTATATCTTGTTTATTTATTTGTTAAGTTAATAAGAGATGATACCATAGTTAGAAAATGTGAGGCAGTTATTATTTTCAAATATCTAATACAATGTTCCAATGGTTGTACAATGAGTACATTGAAATACACAAAATGCAACATTTATGCTGCTTCCATTCCTTACATGAAGTTACTTTCATATAACATTCACATTTCACAAAAAGTTATAATAAGGCATTGATTGGAAAGCATTATCTTCCAGCTTCAAGATGGTATTTACTTAACACAGCTGAGTGGATACATCTTCCAATACATCCTTACTATTCTCCACCTAAAATTTGTATTCTTCCAAATGCTTCAGTTCTCAATGGCTTGAAGCTCTGCAGAAATATCCACTTGCAATATTTTTTTTATGATCATAAGATGTTTAGGCATATTTATCTGGTCCAAAAAATGTGTTTGTTGCTGCTATCATTCCTCACAAAAACCTTACACAATAGTCAACAATATTCTGTACATATCTGTCAGTGTAAAATTGTAGAAGTTAGAAAGAGAAAAGTCTGAAATACTCCAGAATTTTCCCTAATATCACCATTTCTTTCTAACTGTAAATCTGGAGGGAATGCTAAACGACATACTGTACAAAGAGTGTGTTCAGTCATAAAGCTTTGGTTTTTATCAGAGTGGGTTATGCTTAGATGGTAGTCTCTTCACAAGTGGTTCCTTATATATCCAGTTCTCACCAGCTAAGTGAAATACCTGTAACAATATAAACATTACATATGAGAGTATTTAGGCTAAATCTGCTTGATATTGTAAAATGAAGCAATCCAGTGTTACTCATTAACTAACCCTTTCAGACATTTTACACTCTGCTTAAAATGTTTACTTAGGACTGTTGAAACATAGCACAATTCTTAAAATAATGATAAAAAATTATATTACCTTTGTTTCCCAAGTCACGCCTTCATCCTTCCTCAGTTTTGCTTCTTCTCTTTGTTTCTGTTCTAACTCAAACTTCGCATTTGTTGCTCTGTCAATATCTTTTAACCTGTAAAACAATGATTAAACATTAAAAATTCAAGTTTAGTATGCTTATTACACTGTGTTTTCAAATAATGTTAAACTATTAAGAGTGTGGGAAGTGACAATGGAGAAAACTGAGTAGGATGGTTCAGGCTGTAGTGCTTGAGATTTGCATTTGAGAGGTCTTGCAAATTTGAATGCAAATTTTCTTAAAAAGATGTGAGAGATGTGTGGTGATAGAAGACATAATTTTCAACATCTTCTATTACAAAGTTGGTTATTGTAATTGTAATTTGCATGAAAAGTCTAAGCACTTAAAGTGAGGTTTTATTATATCCATCTAAGCTGAGAGACAGCTAGCTTCCACCCACTTCGCAGGCAATGTCCTCATGGATGAACATTTATTTGAAAGCACTATATATCTGATTGCATATTTATAAAGATTTACAGTCATCTTCAATAGTAACTTTGACATATTGTAAAGCTACAAACTCTTTTACATTTTCTAGTGCAACATTTCTGTTCATATAAGCAGTACTACTATTGAACTGTCTTTGGAGTTCCAGGCTCCTCTGAGAGACGAAGACATTGACAACTATCTTCAAAAATAGTTATTCTCAACATATATTAGAGGTTATGACATCCAAAAAGTCTGAAATAAGGAATCAAAATATTTAGAAAATTTAAAATAGCACATGATCACATATTTTAATATATAGTAAAATAATAGATACCTTTTAAAACAGCATTTCTTTCAATGTGTCAACATGACCAGAATCCAACAACAGAGCAATAATTCCTTGTCAGTTAGCTTTCTTCCTATTTTATAATTAGAAAATTTTTCAATACAGTTCTTTTATCAAGTACCTACATTCTCATATAATATCCCTATCGTGTAATTATAAAAATGAAAGAAACTGGCCTATTATATTACATTAGTCATCATTATTCAATTACTCACTATATGATTGGCCATTTAACATACACTTTTTTTTTAATGTTATATAATGCCAGTTTTTACTACTGAGGCACCACAGGCAGTGAACACTGATGATACATGAGATGAAATGATAAACTGGGAAAGGATTTTTTATTTTAAAGGAAGGAAACGTTCCAGGCCTAAGTTTAGGGTACTTCCCTGGCATTGCCATTTATGATTGAGAGAAAACCTGGAAAAAAAACCTCAGTCAGGGAGGATGGTCCTGGTGGGATTTGAACCCCAGACCCACTGCTCACGAGTCCAAGCCTGAACAACCTTGGCCACATGGCGGTGACATACCCCTGAATATTATGTCACTTCTGAGGCTTAGTCATGGTAACATTTATTTTTTTCATTATTGTAAATTTAATGTAATAAATTATATTTATAAGAATTAATTTCTTTACCTTTCATAAAAAAAGTGAAATTATTTCAAAAGTGTTAAACACATTACTTTTAATCCATTAAAATACATAAATAATAATATATTTTGTAGACCATTGAGCCTTCATTTGGATGTGTGGCTGGCTTAAGGGGGATTTGCCTGCCCTGTTTCTAACCAGTTCTGTTCCCCCCTCCACTTTCCTGCCTCTTCATGTGCTTTTGCAAAGTATTTGAACATTGTGAGACCCGTGTTTCAGTGTTAGTGCTGTTATAATGCCAAAAAGTCCATATTTTTCAACATCCAGAATATTCATGTATGATTTTATGTGACAACAAACTCACGTAGAGAAGTGAGATGGGATTTATAAACAAATTTCCTGCTATTCATGCTCCTCAGAGAGGAATGGCTCATAATCTTGTAAATATCTGTTCTTGATAAGAAACCGAAAATAAAATGCTGTGTCCTTACAGAGGTAAAAGTTGATGAAATTGGAGAAATTTAGAATGAAGTCCAAAGAAATCTTTGAGAAAGCTTTGCACAGGAATCAGGAATTTTGCAAATCTCAGCATGGAATGCTACTAAATTTAAAAATTAAAAACCTATAAGATAATTATAGTTCAAGAATTACAACTATGCAATAATGTGAGTAAAGCTAATTTATGCAATTGGATATTTTAATGTTTGCTCTATTGACCTGCTTTAATTTTATTTTACAAATTAAACATTGTTTTATTTAGATGGCCATGTAGTGACACAAAACAATAGATACTGGAGTGCAGAAAACCTAACCTTGTACAAAAAATGCCAATACATGAACCAAAAAATTGGTGTTTGGTATGCTGTAGAAATCTATGCACTTGATTTTAAGGTGCTATGAGTATCTGACTCTTCCAGCAAACAGCATGGTTTCTGGTGCCAAACAAATCCCCATTAAGCTGGCCATAAGTTCAAACAAGGGTTCTGTACGTGATGGACTTGGATGTGATTTTTGATTGGATCAGTTTCCTGACTGAGATTTTCCCGCAGGTTTTGAGTAGAATGCCAGGGAAACTTAGGCCATAAAGTCCTCTGGGCTCATCCATCCAAATTATTATCTATAATTCTCCCTGACTGCTATCCTGGGATAATGTAGCTGTGTCTTTCAGGCATCCCAACCTCAGAAGTCAGCTGCCCTGTCACCAAGTTGGGGGAGCATCCCACAAGTTAAGTGGTGACATTGAAGAAAAAAAAAAATTTGAGGAGGAAAAAGTGAAAAATTAAAATACTTAGTTCAATGTTGTTGGAAAAATAAATGGTATTTACAAGCAAAATACATGATAATTAATGCATTAGTTAACAGGGTTTTATTGGCATAACAAATAGAAAATGTAGCTTGAAAACTTAAGTTAGGAAATAAATATACTGTATAAGAATCTGTTTTTCATCACCTAATTGTGATTAATAATACTAGTTACATAACTTTTACACTACAATTCTGAGTATATCCATGTTATTAGTAATGCTAAGCAATAGGGAGGTTATGGAGCATCTTATTAAAATTAAACAAAAAACAAATAGTCAGATATTACATATGGAATGTTTTATGCATGCATTTTTAAAATAAGCTTTCTAATTTCCTTACCGCAATCCAGCAGTAACTTCTTTCCAAAGTTTACGCGATTCATAATTTTCTTGTTGTGCAATTGGGCGTACTTTCTTTTTAACAACATTGACTTTGTTAACATCAATGAACACTTCTTGTCGCTGGAAAAAAAAAGTAAAAATGTCATTAAAAAATGAATAAGAATCAAGTGTAATTTCACTATTTGTTACCGTCACTTGTTAGCAGGGCAGAGCAAATGAATTTTCAATACAATGAACATATTAAATACAATAGTAATACATTTCTCTTATAAAAATAATACCTTCAGTCTGCCAACATTTAGAAAATAAATCCATATATGCATGTATGAATGAATTTGAATGAATTTATTTCCACAAACAACATTACATTAAATTTATATATACCAACAAAATATGCAAAAATTTATGATACCAAAACTAAGGTACCTTTGTTTACATTGCTCTTCATTCTCTAATTCTAGCAGCATCAGTCTATCCAGGTTTCCTACCTCTTAACCCCTCCAATTCTTTTCTTAAAATATTTATCTTCTTACTCTTTCTTCCTAATTCTCCCCCACTTCTCTTAACTTTTCCTAAAAACTCCCCATTTTCTGGATTTTTTTCACTCTCTTATTCCTTAACAATTTTTAATACCACTATATCTTTCTGTAATTTACATTATTATCGCAAATTTTTTCTTGCTACCATTTAACCTTTTTGCATTCCAATAAATAACACTGGTCAACATCAATTCTGCAGTATAAAGGAAAATATGTGACTTTAATGGACATCGAGACCCTAATTTCAAGAATGAAGTGCATTTTTGGCTATCACATCTAGTTTTTATGATATGTACATATATGTCTATGGTGCTATTCATTCAGCTTATACAGTTTACTGCTACTTTTCATTATGTTATTGTAAATCTGTTGTTGATTTTCTTCCTAATCTTCCTAATTCGTCCTCCCTTATCACCCAGATGTTTATGTTTATATTCCCACAATTATCAGTTTTGTTTTATGAGTTAAGTCTGTCTCCTTGTGAGGTATTTATGTTTACATTTACAGCTATCATAGATATCAACTTCAGTTGAGCTGAAATCTTGTGTTAATACACATATTCTTCTTGTATATGTGTAGTGCTAAAATAAAAGTTCAAGTATGACTACTACATCAGAATTATGCAGGAGACAGTGTCTACAAAATCCTCAGAAGTTTTGTCACATTTGCGGGTGTTACGTGTTTGACAGGAAGGAAAGTAAAATAGACTTACAAACAAAAAAACTATACTACTCATATTTCAAAGAGAAAGTTGGTGATCATGATTATCATTCACACCTCATATTGCATGTAACAGTTATGTTGAGGGATTATGTTATTGGTATGAAGGAAAATGGAAGGTAATGTTGTTTGCCAAGCCAATGATATGGAGAGAACAGCAGAATCACCATGACGATTGTTACTTTTGCATGTGCAAAGTTGCTGGTTACAATAAAAAAAACAAAAAAGAGAGAGAGGGGCAGCAATTAAATATCCAAATATGAACTCAGCTACACTGCCTATTCCACATGGACAAAAACTACCCATACCTACACCACCAGCACATCTCAATTTCAGTGTATCTGAAAGCAGCTCCGTAACTTCCGACAATGAGTTTGTTTCTGATCCAGAAGAATTTGAAAATTTACCACAACAATTTAATCCATTTCAGTTAAATTATTTAGTGACAGATTTAAGCCTCACATAACAAAAAATGAATTACTGGGCTCTAGACTACAGGAGAAGAATTTGTTATCAACTGGTGTTACATTTTTGTGATATAGAAATCACGAAACACAGTTCCACAAGCACTACGCAGAAGAAAATCAACTTGTGTTTCGTGTGGATGTGTGTAATCTTATTCAACAGTTGGGCAGGGAAGAATATGAGCTAAGTAAATGGCGTCTTTTTATTGATTCTTAAATCAAGTCTTAAGGCAGTGTTATTTCATAACAGCAACAAGTTAGCTTCAATACCGCTTGCATATTCTATAGAATCTTATGAAACTCTGAAGTGTGTTCTTGAGAAAATTAAGTACCGCAACCATGAATGGCAAAAATGTGGTGACTTGAAGGTCATTGCTGTTACTAGGACAACAGGATGGATAATACACATAATTTCCTTGTTTTCTTTGCTAATGGGATAGCAGATTGAGGGACAAACATTGAGAAATTGACCAATGGCCTGAGAGGTAGCAACTGGAACCTGGATCAAAAAATGATACTAATGTGCTTCTTGTTGATCGTCAAAAAATTTTACTTCCTCCATTAAATATTAAAACTTGGCATGATGAAAAAATTTGTGAAAGCACTTGACAAAAGTTGCCCTTGCTTGCACAAATTTTCCATCATTGTCACTCGCTAAAATCAGAGAGGGAGTATTTGATGGACCACAGATAAGGAAATTGATGAAAGATGTTAATTTTACCAGCTATATGAATGAAATTGAAAAAGATACATGGAATGGATTCAGAGAGGTTGTTAAGAAATTTCTAGACAATGTGAAAGATCCTCAATACAAAGAAATTGTCAGAAATATGCTGGAAAAGTTCAGACTGCTCAGCTGTAATATGAGTTTGAAGCTTCATTTTCTCATGTCACATCTTGACTACTTCCTGTAGAATTTAGGAGCTGTCAGCTGAAGAACAAGGTGAAAGGTTACATCAGGTCTTGAAAGATGTTGAATGACTTTATCAAGGATGTTGGGAAGTACATATAATGGCCAATTACTGCCAGTGTCTTGCAGTTCCATGGGAAAAGAAAAAGGGACACACAAGATAACTAACATACAGTTTTTGCATACTGTTGTATGCCTTTCATTTATAGCATTTTCCTTTCAACAGTGAAGTTGTTCACAAAATAAGGAAACAGGTATATGTAGGATTTAAGGTAATTTTTGTTCATTGTACTATTAAGAAATGTCACTGGAGAAAAATAAGATTAGACTGTTTATTGATACTGTGAACCAATTCGCACTCTCTTTCAGAAATATTGTGTACCTACATTATGCTTAAGGGCTTCTCTGGATCAAAGTTTGCAATTTATTATATTAGCTTCTTTCATTGACAATACTACAGTCTCTTATCTCTGAAAGGCATCTAACAGTTCCGTAGCCTTATTAGAGAATATGTTGCATCCGCTGAATGTTAGAGCTAGACATGTTTATGACTGAGTTGTGTCTTCAGACCAGTTGTTTGCTTTGTTAGCAAGAGAGCAGAAGCCTATACAATGACTTTTAGTAGAATATGGAATATAATATTTATTTAACAAATCCATATACAATTTTTAAATCAATCACATTTGTTTGTACACAACTTTAACTGTGTACTATTTTACAAATTGAATATTATTACATAATTTAGAAAATTATAATTCACTATATTCCACTACCCAACATTGCTCTATTTCCTGGAGTCCAATATACTCAAATATTGTGATTACTGAGTTACTTTAAGTAAAGTAAGTGTGAGTGTTGAATTTAATGTTGGTGAAAACAGTGATTCAAAATGGCAAGTATTGCCCAGCCAGACTTGCAATGTTATTCTTAGAGTGTATATTTTTTCAAATGATAAGTTAATGAGAAGTAATAAATTAACTGGATTTTAAAAATGTGCAGCAACTTACTGCAAAGGCATGTGGTGTAGGCAGAACTTGCATTTGCAGCAATGTTAGAAAATTTGGTCACTGTTTTTATATTGCATAAAAAATCATATCGGACCTCCCAAGAGAATTACAAACTTAAATGATTTTGAGAAGGATGTTGTGTATTAGAAGTTTATGACCATGGAGAATTTCCAACTGTACAAAATGTACCTGATGATTTAAGAACTAATATATCATACATTGTTTTAATTCATCCATCTACAGAATTCTGCAAAGTTTAGGGTACAGATTTAAAAAGACAAATGATGGGCATAAATTTTAACTGAGCTGAATGCATCAAGGATAAGATTCTTATGCAAAATGCACAAAATTAGAATTGTACCTACCACTTCATCTTTGTGCAATCTTTGTTATGATGGAACCATGGCTGCATATTGTAAGCAATTGAAGAAGAAGAAGAAGAAGAAGAAGAAGAAGAAGGAGGAGGAGGAGGAGGAGGAGGAGGAGGAGGAGGAGGGGAAGGAGGAGGAGGAGGAGGGGAAGGAGGGAGGGAGCATTTCTTAAAAAATAGGAGAAGCTATTTATTTGCTGTATATAAGATATCTCATGTGTTCAAAGACTTACTGGGAATATAAAAACTGAATATTCAGAGATATAATTCCACATGTCATACTGACTACAATGGAAAAGAAAGTAAGAAATGTTTATTATCCATTTTGTGTTTAGTATTCAAAATATACTTACAATGAAAATGTATAAATTATAATTTAAATCTATTAAAATCTGGGACAGCATTATCAAGCTCTTTGTTTACATTTTGTTTAGAATAATTATTGTAAGTTTAGTATCATTAGAATATGTCAATAGCAACCATATCTGTGATATAGGTTTTATGTTTTAAGCAATATTAAGATATTTGGTCCATTAAAATCAACATAAAGTTTGTATATTTCAAGAGAAGAATGTATAGTTAATTGGATAATTTAAAACATTTACTTAAATTGCATTTAGAATATCTTGCAAGAAAAAAATCATTACTTGAGGAAGTTGCTGTTTTTTTTTCAAGATAATGCAAGTTTTTATTTGTACAAGTGCTAATATTACAAATTTAGGTTTTTTTTTATTGTTATCCATTTATCTATTGCACATCAGTACTGCTACAAAAAATACTTAATTTCTATGGTTTTCTTATGCATTTGTTATTTTATATTTGTAGAAGAATGGGAATTATCTGTAGCCTGTGATTCTTCCCCAAGACTGTCAGCTGACTAAACTGCTTCAACATTAATGTTTGCTTCTGCTGCTGTATTCTTGATGGTCCATTAGTGAACACAAAACCAATTTTGAGAATGTTTTTAACTTACAGATGCTGCACAACCCCATTAGTTATGCATATTATGCATTGGTTGCATGTTATGTCAGTGCCTTGGCATATTAATCTATATATGTGTGTGTGGATATCACTGTTATAAAGAGTTAAAGTTAGAGTATAGGAGGGAAGAGTATCTTGACAAAAGTAGTAAAGGGAGAAAGAAGGGTTGGCCTCCTTGCATTTTGGGTATGCCAATTAAAAGTGTGAAGAAATGCAGATTATTTTTGCAAAATTTTGTGTCAAACCTATATAGAATAAACTTGTTTATTGTAAGTAATATAATGCTGGCTGTATTATGGTGCTACTAGTTTTAACTACCAGTGCTACAGTCATACACATGTGTGAAAGTTAACTTATACAAAAGCAGTATAAAATAAAAAAGCATTAGAATGGGACCCATTTTAAAAGATGTCATCCTATACAACAACTATTAGGAGTCTAAAATTGAAACAATGAGAGAAATTTAAAATAGATCTAAAAAGTACTTAATTATGAACATTTGTATAGAATAGATAAATTGTAGTTTTGAGATAAAAAAATGAGTAAAGTAATTTATTTCAATTCATTTCTTTATACATTTTACACTATCATCTTGAACATATTTTATGTCAAATGTTTTGTTTAAAGCATTTGTACATATTTTAATCTGATTATGTATGTTATTTTAAAGTTTATTAGATATGATTACATTCCGTCTTTAATTATTAAGTATTTGTATATTTGAATTTTGACATTTTAGTTTACAACTTGACAATACTTGAAAGATGTATTCACAAGTCTATAAGTTACAAACCATTTACCATTGTCATAATTTATTTACCAACTGACTGAGGTTACTATGGCTTGCACTCATGAACAGTTCTACAGTTCTACAGATCTACAGTTTTTTTCCAGCTGTTCCTCAGTCATCTTACTAGAAAAAGCTGAGTAGGTACCCTAACCCTGAGTAGGTACCCTGAGTACCCTAACTTAGGCTTGGAATGCTTCCTTTCCAAAATTCCTGACCTAATTTATCATCATAAATCATCAATAGAATCTGAAGGTTTAGCTCCATTCATGCAAAGTTCATGACAGCATACCTGATGATGGGTAATGCATTTGGGCATGCTATGCATGAACTTTGCTTGAACAGGGCTAAACCTTCAAGAGTACAATCATTAGTGTCCACAAAATGAGCATTAAACAGTATTAAAAAAAAAAAAAAAGCATAATTTAAGCTTGATACAACATGCCCCATACTCTCAAATTAGGTACTAAAACTCTAGTAGATAAAATATTTCAAAATTCTTGTGGCCTCACTCTTAATGAACATGGAAACAGACTGAGTTAAAAATATTTAAATTATTAATATAATGATAAAACACTCTTAACATTTCACTCTCTAAATTAAAAAATTCAGGATATGTTTCATGAGACCTTTGCTCACATCATCAATGAGAGTCGTCAACAGTTGACGAAGTGAGCAAAATGAAACATGTCCTGAATTTTTAAATTTAGAGAGTGAAACGTTAAGAATGTTTATCATTATATTAATATTTTAAATGATTTTAACTCAGTCTATTTCCTTGTTCATGTTTTTCAAGCATTTTGAAATATTTTATCTACTGGAGATTTTATACTTGTTTTCACTGTGTTGATTCCTGACTATCCTGAATATATTAGAAATAGATACTAAATGTTTTCATTGCAGCTGATGTGGGCTAATACAGTGTTTACTGCTAGCCAGGAGCAGACCCTCTGTTCATCTGCTGCTAAGGTGTCCCCCATTCCTCACCATAACTTCAAGAACCAACTAGTCAGCTCCACATTGTACTTACCCCATCAGCCCATTTTGCTTCCATTAGGCCATTCCACTCCCCAGTAATAGTAAGAAATGATTTCTTTTCATTTGGCTTATAAGCTTCAGCAATGATGCGATTTTTTTTCCCACCATAAAAAGGTTTTGTGAGAAATTCAACTGTAGCATTATACCCTGTTTTTGCACAGTTAATGGTTACTGAGCCTCCCAGTTCAATCCAAGGTGTTGTAAGAATAGACCTGAAATAAAAATTGTGTAGTATTTATTCAAATTTTAACATTGGCACTGTCATTACAATTATTATTTACATTGAATTTGTGTAACAGTATATGTAATATCATTTATATTATGTGATGCTATACTTAAAGATAAAATAATTAAAGGTTTAACTCCACTTACTACAGCTCTTTTCACTAAACCCTCCAATTCACCACTACAAGAAAATAGAAAAAAAAAAAAAAAAAGGAAAAAAAAAACAAATAAAAGATATTACCGCACTAAAAGGCTACAAAGTAAACCATATATATAAGAAATTTGCATTCCACCCAAGGGCACACCAAAAATTCCAGAAGATTTTTAAAGAGGCAAGCATCATTTTGGCCCCCGTAAACAAATGTAGTTTAAAAAACCTCTTAAACACCAACACAAAAGACAAAATTCTGCCAGAAAAACAATCAGGCATTTACGAAATCAGTTGCAAAGACTGCAATATAAAATACATAGGCAAAACAAAAAGAAATATTGCCATATGATTTAAGGAACACATGAGAAATGTAAAATATAAACACATGGAAAAATCAGCAATAGCAGACCATTTCTAGCAAATATATATATAAAATCCAAAAGGAACCAAAACTCTTAAAAGATGTTCAAAAACCCATAGAATCAACAGTGCGGGAAAATATATTCATAAACAAAAACAAGGAAAATTTGGTTAATTTTGATCTCCCAAACAATAGTAACCTCATCACTAAGTTCATAAAATCCTCAGAGCGACATCTTAATACCATGCAAGGAAGCAGACACTGGAACCATGCTGAAGATGCAGGCAACAGCCTTTGAAACATGTTCAAGTAAGTGGAACAAAATTAGTGAAACTTGGGTGATTCCCTCAATAATAATTTGTTATATTATACTACATTTCACTGTGATAATTCCAGGTATTTAAAACTACTTTTCAGTTATATTTGTTCCTTGGGGCTAACATTATACCTTATTCTTTGAATATCTCCTTAAATTTTTTGTTGTAAGTTGGATGGTACGTGAAGCTTTTTAATTTGTATCTTTCCTTGATGTTCTTCAGTGTGGAAACTTCTCTTATTGATTTTTGTCTTTTAAATTTATTGATACTTATTATTATTATTATTATTATTATTATTATTGTTGTTGTTGTTGTTGTTGTTGTTGAAACCATTGGTTATTGGTTTTAAGTTTCTGTTGGTGTTCCATTCTATATTCTGTTTCTGTGAATGGAATATTAATAAATCTGTATTCCAAGCAATGAAACACTGCATATTTACGTGGAATGGGACTATAATTATTATTTTTTATGTAATTTTCTGTGTGTGTTTCTTTTCTATGAATTCCAAAGTTCAGTCTATCTCCATATATTATGAGTTTAAATCTAGGAATGGAAGCTAACTATTCTTCTTTTCATCTATGGTAAACCATTTAGATTTATGTTGTAAATTAAGAAGTTCAGAATATCTATTGAATGTTTTTTTTGATATTATTACAAATATATCATCCATATATGTATCTGCTATTAATTTAATATTCTCCTACCTCTTATACCCATTAGTAATTTATCCCATTAAGTAAAAGAAACTCTTCTGTCCAAAATTTGCTCTATTTACATTCCAGATACAATGTTAAATATTATCCAATTCACAACACATGCCATTTAGTTTTATATATCCCTTTCTTATCCCACTTAAGCATATCACTCTTGATCAGAACCATGCTATCCCTTCTCTCCCTATTTTTATCATAGATTTTTCTGCCCTAGTCATTTTTTAAAGTTTTGTATAGTTTTAAGGAATTTCTGTTATTAAGACTGTCCATAAATTACTGTTTTTCAAATATCCTCCACTTTAATTTTAATCTTCTTCTAAAATTCTACCCTTATTCTATCTCTCGCAGCACATGATGTTCCCATGTCAATTTCTTGAAGGATTTTCTGAATTTAATTTATCCAGGTCTCTTTTAATTTTCCCTTGGGTTATCAAACATTGCTTGATAACTTCTCATCATCAAACCTCCAAATTCTATACCAAAATTTCAACAGTTTTACTATTATTTTGCTATTATATTTTAATCTTTCTGATTCCATTAGGGCAGACATTGACAACTATGCAAATTTCTTCTCTCTTGGGCAGGTAGTGAGCATGCAGGTATGGGTGGTAAGGGAGCAGTAAACTGGCTTAGAGGCCAACATATTTCAGTTATTTAGAAGTACAGCAGTAGTTGTTTTATAAGCATCCAATAAGTTAGTTATGTATCAGTGAAATGTGTGCAGAAACTTGAAAGTACAGTTCATTGACACTGACAACTTTCAACTGAGTGATGTTTGTTCAGAGCAATGGTATGGCAAAAGGCTTGATTTGTCATAGAGAGATTAATTAAATGAAAACGTACACCCAGCAACAACATTATACTGCCTTATCATGTAGATGAACTTGATAAGAATGAACATTTGTCAACTTTCGTAAGCAGGCTTTACTTAAATTTTATGTAGAAAAATGTGTGAACTTTAATAAATAAATAAGTTCAAAATATGAATACAATAGTCATGCATACAGCATCATACCACACAATTTATATTATGATTTTGCAAAATATTTTCAAAATATAATAAGTTATGTAGACCTCAAAGGTGATTTTTTTATATAACCATAGTTTCATTTTGCAGGATGGAGATCATAATGCAAACAAATCAATAATTTGTGTTAATTTAAAAATTGCACAAGACATTGCTTGAAACTGTAACCTCTTACTGAAGGAGAATTTGTGAAACAGTGCAACATAGTAGCAGATGAAGAATTTTGCCTGGGACAACTTCAGATGCATAATGCCATCAGCTACTGTAATGCATTGCATACAAGGTCTAGCTGAAGTTCAATCAGTAAATGTAGCAAAAAATTTAATTGCATTTACAGTGGCAACAGTTGAGTGCACAGACATCTCAGGTAAGCACAATTAGCAATGTTTATTACAGTGTTATAATGGCTTTCGTACTACAGAAGAATTAGTGAACATTGCATCTGTGAAAAATACCACAACAGGTATCAGATAATAGGACCAAGTATAATTTAAAATTGCTCTTTGGTTGTGCAGTGTTCAATGTTTGATTCCAGACATCAAGAGATTAGTAAGCATAAAAGAATCAAAAAACAAAGGCAGGGATTAGTTAAAAAAAATTGGATTCTCAATAATCTTTTGTTTTATGAATGTAGGCATTTTCATAAAAATTCTATATATAGTTTTTTTTTTTTTTTGAGTAGTGTTTAACACCCATTTTTACTACTAAGGCACCACAGGCGGTACTCTATATATAGTGCTGTACTTTTAAGTTGTAATAGTTATTTTGTTAGGCCACCTTATTTGTAACTTATATAAACTCTATAATTAGAAGACACTTATTACATTATTTAAATCAACTGTACATAGTATCACAATTCAATGGTAACTGAATTACCATTACATAAATTATTGTAACTTATATAAACTCCATAATTGGAAGACACTTATTTAAATAAACTGTATATACTCTCACAATAACTGTAATTGCTAATACATAAATTATTGTAAGTTACATAAGCTCTATAAAGGAAGATACTTATATAATATAATTTAATTTATTACAAAATTAATGTTATTCTCACAGTTTGTGATTAAATTATAATTGCCATAACATAAAGTACTGTACCTATATAAATTCTATAAGATATTAAATTCATTTATTTAAAATAAACTATAGGTATGAATTCTAACAAAGCATCTCTCCTATTATAATAGTTAGATACCTTGTTATAACTAAAACAAAGATAATTATGATGATAATAATCAACACCACCCATATATCCTAAATTATAATATATTATACTGTTTCCAAAAATGTAAACACTACAGTGTCCTGACCTGTAAACATACTCCCACTATACTACACTTTCAATGGTGTCATATATGACAAGTGATGCACAGACTTAACTGGTTAAGAGTATGGTGGCTACAGGGTAAACAATACTTGCTTTAGCAGGCAGCAAGGTTACACTGCTTGCATTTGGGCAACTCTAATCAGAGAATAGATAAACAAGAATCAATATACAAAATGATAAATTAACAAAAAAGAAGGCAAGAATTCTATTGCATACTTGTGCCAGACTTGACACCCTGCAGTGTTTATGCTCTTAATCTCAAAGTCCAAAAAAAGGAGAGTACAAACTAGTTTATATTGACAGCTTCTAAACTGGTATCTCAAAAGTCATTGCCCAGACTATGGTACCAACTACCTATGAGGGTAGGTCCATAAGTTTCCGGCCTAACCATTTTGTAGGTATGATAAAGACAAAAACTATATTTCACTTTTAAACTATAGTTACCCTTTATTGCAATACACTTCTCACATCTTTGAATTAACTTTCAATCCCCCCCCTCAAAAATAGTCAGAATTTTTGTCTGCAAAGTGGGCATAAACAGCATCCATCACTTCTTTATCACACTTAAATTTAGGTCCTTCTTGAGTTTTGAGAAGCGGAAATAGTCACTGGGAGCTGCATAAACAGCATCCATAACTTCTTCGTTACACTTAAACTTCCTTCCTCGAAGGTCCTTCTTGAGTTTTGAGAAGAAGAAGCTAGATCTGGGCTATAGGGTGGATGGTCGATCTCCTTGAAGCCACATTTCTTCACAGCTTCCTTTGCAACAACAGTTGTGTGCACAGGCGCATTATTGTGAGGAAGGCACACACCATCATTCAGCTTTCCTTGCATTTTCTCTTAGATGGAAGCACGTAGTCTGTGCAGCAGACCAGCATTGTACTCCCCATTTACTGTGATATTCCTCTCCTGAAGTCAATGAAGAGTATTCCTTCACAGTCCTAAAAGATTGTGGCCATGATCTTCTTGGTTGACTGAGTGACCTTGGCCTTTAGAGGTGGTGCTTTGCCACGTTTATGCCACTCCATTGATTCTCTTTTGGACAAGGAATCATAGTAGAGGACCATTGTTTCATTTCCTGTAACAATGGTTTGCAGAACTTCTCTCTCGTTGCCAAGGCAGAGCTCCAAAAATGCCTGACAACAGATAACTCGTTGATGCTTTTGGACTGAGGAAAGAAGTCTAGGAACCTATCTTACACTAACCTTATTCATGTTTAAATGTTCATGAATAATTCAAAGAACTGTTGATTTAGAAAGGCCCAACCTTGTTGCTCTGCCTGTAACTTTGAGCCGCCGGTCTTCCACAATTTCTCCTTCCACAAGAGCAATGATTTCAGGAGTGAGCACCTCCAAGGAAACACCTGCACACTCTTCATCTTAATGCTTTCTCGATCCATTCGAAAAAGTGAGACCCATACTTTTATGGTAGAATATGAGGGGGATGCTTCCCCATAAACACCATTCAATCACTGTTTAATTTCATTTGGAGTAAGTCCTTCTTTTGTGAAGAACTTAATAACAGCTCAAAACTTCATGTTGAACATTCACTATCTTCTACACATAGCCTTCTTTATGCAACTATATCTGAACAATTGAACACAGCAGATCGGAAATTACAGTTGCAATTATTTACTTAATAGATAAGGTATGACATCAGATAAGGGTTTTGTGAAGGCGATAATCTTTATTGGTGAGGCTAAAAACTTATGGATCTACCCTCGCACCTTCTACCCTGATGTCTGCACATTGAACGTAAACATTAACAAACAATAAGATAGTTTTCAGATTTCTAGCTCTCAACATGGATTTTACTTAAAACAAGCATTCTGCAATTCTTTAAAAGAGAGCTAAATTAAAATGTTTGTTGGTTGATTGCTAGTGTCCATGCTGATATTTATCATTTATTTACTAGCTTTCCACTAACTATATAGGGGGTAATTAACCTCTAGTATTATGAGTCTCTTTACGAGTCATCTCTTAAGGAGTTTTTCTTTTAAGTAGGGAATTAAATGCTGCATAGTTGTAATAATGATTATTTTAAAAAAGAAAGAAAGAAAGAATGAGAAAGAGACAAAAGAGTATTACAGAAAAAAATAAAATATAGGAATGAAGTAAGGCAGGGGGGAAGAAAGGATGTAAAAATAAGCAAATATCTAAATAAGATACTAGAATAAACCTATTCAAAACTGTATCTCAAACATTTTCTATGCTATGAATCTATGTATCCTGATGTTTCATATCATGGGTGGCTGAGGTCATTAAGGAATGGACTCATGAATGTGAGGTCTGGATTCTAATTCCCATCAGAACTGTCCTCCCTGATTGAGGTTTATTTTCAAGTTTTCCTCAGTCCTCATATATGGAAATGATGGGTAGATACTCTAAACTTAGGCCTGGAATGCTTCCTTTCTTTTAAAAAAATATTTTCTTGCTTTATTATTTAATCTCATGTATCATCAGTGTCCACTGCCTGTGATGCTTCAGTAGTTATAATGGGCCTTAAACACTATTATAAAAAAGTATGCTTTATAATTAATTTTGCACAAAACAAAAAAAGTTATCTGAGAAATTAATAATGCCAAATATTACCCTTCATAGAGAGAATTTAATTTTAACTTCACTGTACTCCACTTCACTACTCCACTTCAAGGAGTATTCATTTTCACTCGTTTTTCCATTTAACATAATTTAACCATAAGTCTTTGGATATAAAACAGTTACAGTTATTGTTCACAAGATTTTAATATATAAAAAGAATATTAGGCTATATGTCTTACCTGCCATAGCCATTTGGAAAAGTAACAATATATTCCTCATCATAGTCAAGCACGGAGATACATCCCTGACCAATATTATGCACACCAACAGAGAGACCAAGGAACTTTGACTTTGTCCAGACATATGCACAAAAGCTGATACGTTTGTTATAATGTTCTGCATAAAATGCTGAAACTGAATATAGAAAAATTATTAGATGCATCTGAAAATCAACAAACAGTTGTACTATACAGTTTTTATTAGAATTTTTAATTTTATTTTACTATGTGAACATAATGTTTAGATTCTACTTCTGTTTTATATATAATTAAAGGCAACTATACTCATTTTTTACCAAATTTGCTTTGTATATTAGATATGGGTGCAAAATACCTAAATTTTATACATTTTTCATATTGTGAAAATGTATTCTAATTTTTTAATAGCTTGGTTAGTTTACATCACATTCAAGAAAGTAAGAATGAAAAGCCTACACATAAGATCTTTTAATAAAGTTTACACCATAATTTGAAATTATCCCAAATTTTAAAATCAGAAAAACAAGTTTTCAACAGTTAAATATTTTCATTGCATTTTGTGCATGATGTAAGTTAGAATTCTAATGAAACTTGCTTTATGCTTTTTACTAATTTGGAAAACCCTGAATAACAGGCAGAGTGTTTATTTCAGTGCCTTCCAGACATATTTTAAAGGTTCCTTATTCTTTTAAAAGCTGTAGCTATTATTAAGAATAAAATAATTGTTCTAATTATTCAAGTGAAGTATAATTTATTATCTTGCAACACAAATCTACCAATTTTTAAAAATATGCATAAAGTTTTTGTAGAGAAAAATGTAACTCAAGGCAATTTGTTGACATATGTTTATGTATATGTAAAATATTGAAATACATAGCTTTTCTGAACAATTTTTAAAAGGGTGTGAGGTATAATTAAAATATTTTGCTTTTAAAGAAAAAGGGGAGAGCCAGTGGACAACCTATAACACTGTCAATACATTAGTCAATGTTAAATGTACCAAAAGTAAAGTCTGGATATTGATGAAGCTCCCTTAAAAGACCATTAAAAAATGTTCAGTGACACTTCCCTGATCTAGTGGCAACATTTGCAACTACTTATCTGGAGGTCCTGGGTTCGATTCCTGCTCAGGTTAAGCTGCCTGGGTAAGTTTTTGGGGAGTTTTTCCTTACCCTAAGAAGGTGAATACCAGGTAGTTTGAGGTCTCAGGCTCCAAGCTCATTTGCACCATCATTAATGCTTTCATCTCATTTATCCCTACAAACTACACCTACAGTATTCAAGTTCATAATCTACAGAACTCATGATAAGACCAGCAAGACCAATATGGTCAAAGTGACAATAAATAAATTTTAAGAAAGTTCATTACTACTATAGGGTATGCAGAATTTTCCGTATATTTGTTCCCATATCCTATTCTTTTTTTCCAATTTAACAACTAGTAGTAGTATGAGTAGTATGAGTAGTATGAGCACGCTTCAGAGAGGTTACGTGATACCTTGCAGAGCTGGGGAGTTTTAATACTAAATACAAGTAATTCTAGAACTGGGCCTGGTTGCTGGCATGTATAAGTTATGTATAATGTCCTTCCCCAAAAGGGGGAAGTCAATTTAAAGTTTTAAATTGCCAACCAAATGGAGAGACCATAGGAGAGAAACTCTTGTGCATATACTTTCAGTAAATAATATTCTTTCCTTTCATTATAAAAAACGTTAATTCGCCTTTTAATATAGTTGTTAAAATATGAAAGGAAAAGATAGGCTTAGGTTCATTCTTTCTAAAATTGAGGTTGTTAATGAATTTTCTAAAAGTTTGTCTCTTGCTTTTCTAGCTACTTGTGATTTATAAAGACCTTTACTGTTTTCCAATCACTTTGTCTTCTCTGCTATTTTCATTTTTTGGTTTATGTCTTCAGTTTGCTGAGTATAGGATTCCAGAAGGATCTGTACTTTTTAGCTTATCTTCCAAGAACACTCAATGTGGCACAAGCTATAACAGTTGTTGTGTAATCCTTTACAACTTTATAAATGTTTTCCATAAGGAGTATTTTAAGCCGTTTGTCATTTATGTTGTCATATCCACTCTACCTGGCTTATTTAAAATTCTTGCAAGACTTTCTCCATTTATGTGGAAGTAATAAGGCAAAATATCTTGCCCCTAAATGTCCTCTAGAGTTTGACCATGGCTAAAATAAAGCTTCAACCCCTCAATGAGTTGTAGGTAACAGAGAAGCATGAATCAGTGTCTTGTCCATACACTGAGCATGGTGCCTCAGGTGGTAATGCTTGAGATCGCATTCGGCAGGTTCCAGGTTAAAATTCCCTGGGACCAGTCATCCTAACCTTGGGTTTTTTCATGGTTTCTGCTGGTTACTTAGGTGACTGTTGGGAAGGGTCTTTCCTTTGTATAAATTTTCCTCTCTATTAGTTATGTTATAGGGTTGAAAGTGCTAGGCAAGGTGAGCTGGTACTGTGTGATGGCTTGCACTTTGGAAAGGATTCTGCTCTGGCATTTGGCAAGAAAGTTGCTCTTCTGAGGGGTTCCAACTCCTTGGAGGAGGGGTGTGTTCTATCTGGGACCAGGATGTCTATGTCCATGCCTCAACTCCTCTGGATACTGGCCGCTCGATGTCTACCTTACTGTATCCCTTCCTTCTGGAGGTGCCTCCATTAAGAGTGTAGTAAGAAACAACCAGCCATGAGTAAGGCTGCAGTATTAAAATGTCCTCCATCCCTACAAATTCAACTAATTATATACATTCTGCCCTACAAGGCTTAGCTGGACTATGTCCAAGAGATTCGCTCAGCCTTCCACTATTGTCAATCCAGTCTTAGTAGTCAGTTTTGGAAAGAAAAGACCTAAGCGATACTCTCCATAGGCATGAAAGAAATTGTTGTTTAGATAATACCTCCAGCTTCTGTCCTCAAGATTTGGCATAACGCATTTGCTTTATGGACTACTTTCGGACTGCAATGTTTCTCCATGAGAGGATAGTGTGGTCCTGTGGAAACTATCCTTTCAAGCAGGTCTCGCCTCATTTTGATTACATGCCACCACTCCAGGACAGATTTCATGGTTGCCAAGTGTGAAGAATAGCAACAAAAACCCAGAAGTAGCTATCTCTTGTCAGTCCATCACATAGTCTGTCCACCTCATTTTCAAGCTGTGTATAAATTTTCATATTTATTTAATGTAATATTCTTTAGGCTTTCACAGCTGGCATAATTATTAAGTGATTATTATAAGGCTATTTTGCTGTGGTTGTTGATTTAAATGAAATTTAGAAACCAAAGCTTTTACTGGCTATTGCGGCCAGCATCATCAGTGAGTGAAAAATTCTTAGGATGTTTTACCCAACAGGGAACCAAATCTAGGCCGACTAGACACAGCAGTGAATATGGGCAATGGTTGATTTGATGTGTGTAAAATATTAATTTTTCTTTCTGAGTATACATAGGTCTTATCACAGAATAGGGCAGTAATTTTTTCTCAAATTTTACGCAGGCCTATGAGAGCCAGTAAATTCCTCCCCATCCTGCAAAGGCAAGTCATGAAAGGCATTTATGACAGGTGCAAGGGCAGGACAACAACTTTCTCCATCATCATGCTGCACAATGCCAGTTTGTCTTGCTGGCACTTTCAACAGTGAAGAAATAAAATTATTTGAAATGGGAGAGGAGAAAATTTATGGAATGGAAATGTCCATCTCATTATCTGCCTAAATGACATGAGGAAATCATAAAAAAATAATATTTAAAAAAAAATCAATCAAATGACCATCTTCAAGAGAGTCGAATCTGGGATTTTCAGAATCCAAGTCTCATGGTTTCAAGAATGCTGTTACAATATAAAGATTTTTCAATATTCTACAGTGCAAATAAAAAACATTTAGAATAGATTGATAAAAAATATTTGCCAACATTTTATTTAAAATTTAATATAAATTTCCGTTTTAAACCTTCTTTCTTCTAATGTTCTCATGGCATTATTGAATTTCCACTGTACTGAAACTTAGTAATTTCCAATACTAATAACTGTCTATTATGAATATAATAATTGAGGTATAAAATGTAACTTACTGAAAACAATATCCAAGTATAAAATATGTTAAAAATGAATTACAAACACATTCTAACAGCTGCAAACAGTGAAAATAGCTGGTCAGCATAGGGGAGAAAACTGTACATATGTCTGCTAAGATTTTCATGGTCAGTGTCTTATAATATCTGGGCTTGTCTACAAGCCGGGACATTATGAATTTTATAAACAAGATGTTCATGCCCAATAATTCATATTACAGTATGAAAAGAAAGCATTGCATGTATTTGTAAAATTATTGAAATACCATTAGCTTTACTTGGTGTCTTAAAAATTAAAGATATGAAATCTTACTTGGAGGATGGTGTGAGACTTGTTCAGCTATAAATGTCAGCTGGTTTTTTGAACACCATGGAACAGGACCATCAGTTACGGGTGATGGATCATCATCTAACAAACCAGGAATGTCCCAATGACATTGAAATATTTCACCAATAATTGGATTATATGGTTTTTTTGCAACTGTACTCTTTCTGCCAGCATGATATGCAGAAACATACCACCTTAACACCTGAACCATCCGGTCCTTAGGCTCTTTGAAGTCTGCAATTCTGCAACAAGTGAATTAATGTTGGTTTCAATAAATAATTTAAAAGATAGATAAAATCTAAAATTCAAGCATTTATTTTTAAATAGTAGCTACCATTATGTTGTTATTATTATGAGATATATGATTAATATTAATTATGATGCAATAAGGTTCCAACAATTAACCCTGATTCTGGATAAGAGAAATTTACCATGCCCTATTTTCGTAGTGTTACCAACAATATTAATAACACACTTTAGTATAATTTTCATATTATTAATTACATCTGCATTCTGCATGAATCCTCCTAAACTTTATTTCCTGGTTACCTAGCCCCTTTGATGTGAGGGCTCTGTAATGCAACAAGTAAACATAAACTACTGTATCATGTCAATCATAAAAATCAGCAGCATATGCAAAAGGTAATGTAAATGAACCATTAATAATAATCAAATCAATAATAATGTATTTTTATTTTCCTAATTTTGCTCGAAACAGATATAGTTTTAATGTTCATATTAAAAACTACTAAGCAATATGGAAAATTATTCCTATAAAGAAAAGGTGCACTTTTTTATCATTAATCATTAATCATGCCCTAAATGAGTAATCTGAAAGGCAAATTACATGGATAACTCTATTTCAGTCCTAGAAGTTTTAGTTTACCAAGATTACTCAAACATTTCTTTCTGGTAAAGCATATAACAATGGTTTGCTGGGATTAACATTTAGCATTTCTGCAGTAGACCACATCTGTACAGTCTTCAGAGCATTGTTCAAAATTTCTGAAACTGTTGCAGGGAATTTTCCCCTGTATTAATTATGCTATGTCTTCGGCATAGGCTGTGCATAGTATCTATAACTGTTTAGCTTTACAAAGAGGCTGTCCACAATGCTCCAAAGGAGTGGTAATAGACCCCCCCCTAGAACATTCTCTCATACTTTTTCCTCCAATGTTTTAATTCATGGGAACCTTAGCATTTAATCAATCCACCTACATGTCACCTGTTCAACATTGCATAAGTCCCCCATAAATTACAGATTCATATGAGGTGTTATCACAAAGTGCGATCTTGTAACTCACCAAGGAGTCTTTAATTCTACTGAATAGCTGGTAAAGAGCTGCTTCACAGGATTTCCCTCCTGGTAAGCATGTTGATTTTGATGTGTTCCTTTGAAAGGATACGTTTCCCAATAAAGTTCAGCAAAAGTGATGGCCGGTGATATAACTTTGATGCCCACGTTTTGGAATAAAAACAACTCTGTGGTTCTCCAGGTCTCAGGAATATAACCATAAGCTATACTGGCCCAGATCAGTTTACAGAATATGTAAAGATATGTTAGATAAAAGGAAAGATGGGATTCCTTCCAGATGATCTAAAGGATCCAAACTTTTTGGATCATACGTATGATGGGACGGAATGCTTTCTCTCTTCATGGCAGTTTTTTGTTAACCATGCAGTGAGACATTCATGCTCACTTCCTACGCTTTATCTTTTTTTTTCGTTGCGTGTATCTTTACCAAGAACAGCATTTCCATCTCCAGGAAAAGCTATGTATTGATTCAAGAATATCCTCAACAGACGCATATCCGACGCCACCAACACTGTTTCGCCCAGAGCGATTATCAATGACCATCTAATCGGCCCTCACTTATTATCTCTGCGACATATGGGCGACAATTTTACATTCCTCCAAGACAACTGCTGGAAACGATGCTCTTGGAAGTCGTCGCGAAATCAGGTTTCAGCATTGGCGTTTGGTACACTTCGGTAATATCGTTTGTACTTGGATGAAGCCTTCAGCAACAGATGAATTGGACGTGGAGGCCTAAGTCTCTGGTCCCCTCCCTCTGACTTGACTCCTTTGGATGTCTTTCTCCGAGGGTACAAGCACAAGACTCCAGTGGACACGGTCTTGTTACAAGAATTGCAGTGATAGCTGGAACGATCCAGATAATTCGGTATAACAATGTTAGGATATATACACAGAAAACTCAGAGATCGGCGGCCACTATGTTATGTAACCCCTCCCCCCAAGGAGAAGAAGAAGCATATGATCCTCTAGTACGAAAAGATGCCGTAATGTTAAATTGGGAATTCACAGACATTAGTGAATGATCCAGAGGTGATCAAATTAATACCTAAAAATCTACCACAGCGGACACTTAAAGATTCTTGATGTTTAAGTCTACGAGGATAGTCCATAAGTTTCCGGCCTAACCATTGATAAAGAAAAAAATATGTTTCACTTTTCAATATAGTTACCCTTCATTGCAATTCATTTCTCGCATCTTAGAATTAACATTTCAACCCCCCCCCCTCCCAATAGTCAGAAGTTTTGTCTGCAAAATGAGCATAAACAGCATCCATAACTTCTTCGTTACACTTAAACTTCCTTCCTCGAAGGTCCTTCTTGAGTTTTGAGAAGAAAAAGCTAGATCTGGGCTGTAGGGTGGATGGTCGATCTCCTTGAAACCACATTTCTTCACAGTTTCCTTTGCAACAAGAGCTGTGTGCAAAGTCGCGTTGTCGTAAAGAAGGCGCACACCTCCACTCAGCTTTCCTCGACTTTTTTTCTTTGATGGAAGCACGTAGTCTGTGCAGCAGACCAGCAATGTACTCCCCATTTACTGTGATATTCCTCTCCTGAAGTCAATGAAGAGTATTCCTTTACAGTCCTAAAAGATTGTGGCCATGATCTTCTTGGTTGACTGAGTGACCTTGGCCTTTAGAGGCGGTGCTTTGCCACGTTTATGCCACTTATTGATTCTCTTTTGGACAAGGAATCATAGTAGAGGACCATTGTTTCATTTCCTGTAACAATGGTTTGCAGAACTTCTCTCTCGTTGCCAAGGCAGAGCTCCAAAAATGCCTGACAACAGATAACTCGTTGATGCTTTTGGACTGAGGAAAGAAGTCTAGGAACCTATCTTACACTAACCTTATTCATGTTTAAATGTTCATGAATAATTCAAAGAACTGTTGATTTAGAAAGGCCCAACCTTGTTGCTCTGCCTGTAACTTTGAGCCGCCGGTCTTCCACAATTTCTCCTTCCACAAGAGCAATGATTTCAGGAGTGAGCACCTCCAAGGAAACACCTGCACACTCTTCATCTTAATGCTTTCTCGACCCATTCGAAAAAGTGTGGCCCGTTCTTTTACGGCAGAACATGAGGGGAATGCTTCCCCATATACACCGTTCAATCGCTGTTTAATTTCATTTGAAGTAAGCCCTTCTTTTGTGAAGTACTTAATAACGCTTAGATACTTCATTTTGAACATGTCACAATCTTCTACACATAGTCTTCTTTATGCAACTATATATCTGAACAACTGAACACATCGGAGCCGAAATTACAGCTGCAACTATTTACTTAATAGATAAGGTACATCACCAGATAAGGCTTTTGTGAAGGCGATAACCCTTATAGGCGAGGCCGGAAACTTATGGACCTACCTTCGTATGTAGCATAGAACTACAGGAATGTTTTCTGTAAACATACAATTAGCTTCTTCTGGAAATGAATACGAATCAGCATGTTAACCACTATATGGGGGCTCACAATAAGACGCTTTGGACATGTAAATTAGGTTTCATAAAGCGCATTGCTTTAATTTATTGTTATAGAAGCCTTGCTGTAAAGTCTTTTATACATCAAGAGTTTATCACAACTACTTACTTAACAAAAAGATCAGGATGTGCGAAGTAATCTGCATACATTTCAAGCAGCGACCTCCTTTCTAAGATGAATGTAGGAAGAACTACTTTGGTTAGGTCCATTCCAATCTTCACTTGTGAGATGAGGTGTGATATCACGGTACCCTGGTTTTCTATGCCATCTGTTGAAAAAATGTAAAGCTATACATACTTCTGCAGTAAAATGCTACTAAAAGTTCTTCATTATAGCTGCAGTCTGTAACAAACAGCATTCAATATATTGCATATACAGAATGTATAACTTCAAATTTTAACTTTAGTTTGCCTTCAAATAATTTTATTTTTGGTACTTTTAAAATGGGACAACTTCCATGGTTACATTTACTTGCACTATGTACGAGATTCAGCAGCATAAATAATATGGTAGCTGCATTGTATCAACGTATGTATGGATGTATTTCTGGCCGGTAGGGCGGTAGAGATGGCCTTAAAGCCTTAGTTCTGCAAGTAAAAATAAAATATTGGACTAATTTAAGGCGTTTGTGATCTCAATGCTTAGAATTGCACTTTAGATTATTTTGGCAGTTGTTAAAGTGAACATTTCACATTTATATAACAATTTTGCATATGTGTGTGTGTGTGTGTGCATGGTGCCAATAGTGGCACGAGGTTAACAATTTCCAATACTTTTGTTGCTTTTTCCTTCTTAGAGAAAGATTAGTTCTATGGCATTATAAGAGCACAGAAAAAAAATGTATAAATGTTTATGAGAGAAAAGAAAACTTGATAGTGAGCATTTTGAGAATGGAAACGTATGTCTCAGGCGCTTCAATATGGAGCTACAGGCACAGATACGCATAAACTATAGCTACGTTGCGATATGACGTATGCTGATAGTCAATAAAATTTAAATCACTTCATTGGTGGAGACGCAGTCATAAGTAGGCCGCACCTCAATCTTACCACAAGTCACACACTGTTACTCAGCGTACACGTCTTCGTGGAAGCAGTTAAGGCGTTTTGAGAACTACAACCAGTAGGTAAGTTTTATGAACGATTGTTGTACTTGAATATAAATTAATTAAAATTGTTGTATATTGCATGTCTTTGACTGAAAAAATAGTTTAAAGGTAAACTACTGCGTTTTCAATCCTTTTGACATCCATGAACATATTTGTAGCTTTGGAGTTAAAGCCTACAACACCAAACAAAGTGTCCGAGACCATTTGTTCTCATTCTTGAGATGTCTGTTTTTCTATTCTCTTTCTGCTCGTAAATTCTTTGTGGGATTCTCTTCACATCCATCTATATGAAGTAAAGGGGAAGTAAAGGTAAGATTGATAAACATTATACATTGATATATTAGGGTAGTTAACTGGGAAGCTTTTGTGTTACTGAATTAGATAAAGAAAGAGTTAAGTAAGAAAATAAAATAAAGGTGTAATGTCCACGGGAAAGTTAGAAGCGACTTGCTAATTACTGCACACGATTAGCTCCCACGTGGATTCCTTAGCAATGAATTATTTAACTGCGTTGTCATAACTGATTAAGATGGTAGTAAAGCGTATGATTTCTGATGCGTATAAAAATGCAGTTTCCAAGTGATAATAATGGTTGTGAAGACCCGTGAAATTAAATGAGAGCAAAAAAATAAGAAAACGAAAATGGATGGGATACAGTAAAACATAAAATATTCAATAATATACATTAATTTCCCTATCTTCCGCCATTTTTTCTTTAATAACTGGCAATTAACTCTTACTGATCAATTATGTAATTGCGAATTTAAAGTTTGCTGTAGTAGTTTTACTTTACAGGAATCATAGGTATGCGAAAAATTTAACGAGTCATTGTTTTGCTGTCTATTTCCTATGCTTATTATTACTTTTTTTTTTAATTTTTAAATGCCATTATCTGTTTACATTTATTTTCCTTTAGATTTAATTCCACTTGAATAACTTTATTGAAGATAGCTGGCTCCAAGGGAGACCAACTGTACTTTGGTCTCCGCGCCCCAAGTAGTATGAATGTATAAATATTGCAGAAAACGTTTTTTTTTAATCAGGGAGTTTATGAGAACGCTTTATTGATAGTTCAAGTGTCCTTTTCTTTTCCTGTATATTTTTATACTTTATTACGTTTCTAAGTGTCACACATCTTTACCCATTTCATAAAGCAGCAGTTAAAAGTAATGTATTTTAATATGATGTTCATTGCCAAATTAATAAACTATAATACTGAACCAAACCTTAAAAATAGTTTTCTCATTTATGCCTCAATACCAAAAGTATTAACTCGTTTCTTCTTTGACCAGTTATGAAAACGCCATGCGGCTGGATTTTTTTTTTGTTAAAGAGCAGACCACATGCATATATGGCTTATTGCGTTCTATTATTTTATTTATTTATGATTTCCATTTTGTGTTTATTTTTGGTAGCAGTGCTACGCTCCTAAATACAATAGTGTTTAAATAATAATAATAATAATAATAATAATAATAATAATAATGATGATGATGATTATGATAAACATGAGTTGTTCGGAATATGCTACCAAAAATTGTGTGCTATTCTGCTTCTCTAGTTCTTGTTATTTAGTTACATTGTTCTAAGAGTTACTTTATTTTTATTGTATAGGATGGGCAAAAAATCGCTTATCCTCTACAGTTTCTTACATTTATCTTACAGTTGATTATGCATTCCTTCACAGGTAACTGTTCAAAATGGAGAGTCTGTTTCTCGATAAACATGGTTGTCAATCCACCAATTACACACGAGCTTATGCATTTGATCCAGTTATGACATCTATATATGCGTACAGGTATGAAGCCTAAGAACAAATATTGGGAAAATCGACTGTTCACCCGCCCTGTATTGGTGTTGCTTTTTTCTTGGCTTGTTGATTTAAGTTTGCTTCTGCGTTTTCGCTAATCTTCTTTAATGTTTTTCATTTATTCTATTACTTTTATTAATTACTTTCTCTGGGTATTCTAATACGCTTCATTATTATAATTAGATTTTTACCGAACTCCGGTGTTATGTAGCTATTGCTCAAAAACGATTTTTGAAAAGTTTCTTTAAATCTCCATAAGTCCTGTCTACTACTTACCGAAAATGACAATGAAAAACATTTATATATGTATATATGAAACCAGCAAAAGTGAACCATTGAGATGGAGATAGGCCTAAATAAATAAACAAAACACTCTAGCGGCTACAATTTTTTCCAATAGTTCATTAAAATAAAGGAATAAAATATTTTATGAAAATCAGGGCAATCGGGCCATTAGGAGTGGAAATTTGAAAACCGAGTGGGGATTAAAGCGAAATATAAAAATCGCTCTAGCATCCGCAACTTTAATTTTTTAAAAGGAAACTCAGAATATGCCATTGAAATCAAACAAGAAAAATAGTTTTTGAAAATCAGTGAAATCAGATTATTAGAAATTGGGGATTTACTTGAAACGCAACGTTTAAAAATCACCTCACTGGCACCAATATTTAATCTTTGAAACGAAATTCAGAATATACCATTTAAATAAAACAAGACAAATAATTTCTGAAAACCAGCAAAATCGGGCCATTTGGAGTGAGGTTTACCTGAAACCCAACATTTAACAGCGGTACGATTTTTTTTTCAAACAAAATTCGGAATATACCATTTAAATAAAATAAGAAAAATAGTTTATGAAAATTAGGGGAATTGGACCTTTAGGAGTAGGGGTATACTTAAAAACCCAATTTAAAGAGTGGGGGTTAAAGTGAAATTTAAAAAACCTCTTGTATTTAAATTTCTCTCTGTTGTTTTAAAATAAAAGGACAAATCCATTCAACATATACACTGTATTTGTAAGGACGTATATGTTTTATATTTAACAAAAACATCGCCGAGAAGATAGCAAATGTGAAATATTGATCTAATATGCGTTTGAAAATTATATTTGTATGTAAGAGCTCTCTGTTATAACTTTCAGAAAACTTTTACGTTGCATGTTTTTATATAATAACTTTTAAATTAAATTTCAAAGCAAATGATAATAGATTCAACTTATGATTGTGTTATTTACTTAGTGCATTGTAATTGTTTCTGAACAGTAACATGTTTTTGTTTTATTGAAACATATGAACATCTTTTTAAATATACAATGTAACTCCAAATTTTCTGTTATTTCTCCCTATTTTAGTGAACGCATAAAGATGATATCAAGAATTCAGTTCATAAACATGGCTACATTTAAAAATATTTAAAAATACCCACAAAGTATAGCTTTGTCTATCAGTGATCATATATTTAATTTAATTGATGGTATACATTAATTTTTGTGGTTTAAATTCAATAATAATAATAATAATAATAATAATAATAATTCTAAAAATACGATTTCTTTTTAATACTTATAGAGTGTAAGAATTCTAATTTTTTCCCCTTAATACCACACAGTAATGTCATAACTTACTGCATTTCATTAATTAATAAGACCATAATTTGCATTTTTGGATTTTATATTATTTTTTAAAGTTGTTCAAAAGGGAATTGACGGACTTTTGTTACTTTAGCTGTCCATTTCTTCTTGTATTAGGTAAGGGTGATTGACGAATGGCCCCTCGCTAATCACCAAAGTTTGTCGATATTGAGGTTGGTGACGCAGGGGCTTCTTGTCGATCGCCAATACTTCCTCTGAGACTCCGTCTCACGGGTCTATAGCCGTTTTTCGTTGATGGAGTAGTTCAACGGGGATAAGGTGGGAATTAATGAGGTGGGAAAGAATGTTCGGTACGACATACGATGGGATTGCAATTTATTAACTTTTAATATTTGACGATGAACTCTGACGCTTATGCTGTCTATGCGAACACAACGGTCACGAGCAATTTCAATGACACGAACTCAAATCTTATTAAATAAAACCGCCTTGACTTCTATGCAGTATTTGTCGGCTTTAGCTGAAGTTGTGGTGAAGATATTAGTAAATAACGTTTTGACTAGCAAGTACTGAAAGTTGAAAGAAAGAATGTTAACTTGAATGCGACTTGACTACAACTTGACTTAGACTTGAAACTTAAATAAAACTTGAATACTACTTGAATGAACGAGAATTGAATCTCGAGACTGAGGCAAACGGGGCTAAGGATTATTTATATAGGCAATACAAATCGTTGGCCGCTCCCACGCTAGTTTTGGCAGTTTTCATAAACTATTAGCTATTGGATGCCTTCAAAATTTTCCTAACATCTTATTCGCCAGATTAGTATGATGGAAATACGAGTCGGGCCATTGGCTTGTCTTTTAAGGTTTAAAGAGATGACTGCTACACAGGTCGGTGTCCTCTACTAGCGGTCGGTTATGATTCCCACAAAGGGTTTTGTTCACATGGCAAGGGAATGTTCTAATCTTTTAAATCCCTTTTGTCCGGTCTCTGGAATACTATCCTTTTTCCATTGTTATGACTTTTATGACCACGTTTACGCAGGACGGCTGCCTAGGCAAAACTTTCCATCTATAATTTTTGCCTCTTTCTTACATAGCAAATACTCTGAGAGAATAATTACATCATTATTTACTTTGATTGAGTTTGATTACGCAATTGTAGAGATATTCATATTACTAATTACATTAATAAACTTTTACTACTCATCTGTAATAGAATACAAAAACAAACAAATATACGCATATTAAATATACCAATTCGGGGCGGTAGCTATGGACAGCTACATATGACAACTATTCAAGGTAATGTAATGAAATTCTGATTTAACAAATGTAAATACCCTTCAAAGCAATTAGTTAAATATACAGGGCACGTTGGCCTCATTTCTTATTGTGCAATTACTTGTGTTTGTCCTGACGGAATATTGGTTCATTTGCTGTTGCACGCTATAGCTCTCAACACCCATAACCAATTTCCTTTATTTACCCATCACATTTTCCAGAAATTTTTGCTAATGATCCCCAATAATGTATTTGCAGCAATTTCACTTTAACTTGGTTATATTAAAATTATTTTAGCACGTTCTTCAAAATATATTACTGCCGTTAAGAGTATCTTGATGCGCGCGAATAATTTGTTAAATTATCTCAACTAAAATTATCTACACAAATTGTCGCGGATATACATTTTACAATATATAAGAGCAGTTCCCATTCAGTTTGTAGCGTCTTTCAGCCAAAATTTTTCACCGCCGATCGTAGCGCAAGAGAAAATGTACTCCTTGTATTGCTCAGACTAGTAAAAAGAGATCGTTTATTAATCTTCCGTTCCGTTTTCTGATGCCTATACATTGCTTTTGCAAAAAGGATTATCTTTCGAACCGATTCTTAAATTTAATAATCTTAAATTAGTTTCCGATGTTGTAAACTTTTACTGAATTTAAGGTGGCGTTACTATTGGCACACTAAATCTACTCAGCCTACGTCAAATGTCACTCTCTGCCTTCTCAAGTATAGTCCTCCATCTAAATTTGAACCTCCATCTTTACTTTCTAGCCATCGTTTAGAAATGTTTATTAACAGGTTTTCAAGTTTGATTAGTGATTCTAAATTTCTAGCAAAGATCACCCCGAAAGAGAGCTTATCTTCGCGAGAAAAATCAACGCTAAAAAGTTATCTAATAATCCTAGTGTAATTATTCTTTCGGCCGATAAAGGATCCTCAGTAGTATTGCAGGACGTTTCCTCTTAATATGCCGACAGATTGATGATGTCACTTATTATGAATTATTGTCTTCCGATCCTACAGTCAAGTTTAATCAAGATATAGCTTCGTTTTTGCTACTCTGGTACTGCAGAAGGATTTAGTCTCCAAGATATCACTATAGTTACTGCTAATGTCCCTCGTACTCTCGTACGAGGGACATTTTATCAATTTTATCACTAAAATTGATAAAAAGAACTGTCTAGGCCACCCGATAGTAAGTAGTTTCGATTCCCCCAATGAACCATTTCTGACCTAGTACATTTTTATTACAGCCATTTGTTACGTAGAGGCCATCGTATATCAAAAGATTCCTACCATTTTTTGAGTATACTTATACCCTTTGTAACATTCAAATATACTTATGGCACTATCGATGTGAAGTCACTTTATACTAACATTCCCCACCATGAATGATTAGCACTGTTCAACATTGCTTGGACTCTCGAGCACCTCACTATGCCCTTTGAGAGATTTCATTTGTCATCTTGCTTATCTGGTGCCTGCTTGCAATGCGTTTAGTTTTGATAATAAACATTATCTACAAATTAAAGGCACTGCAATGGACACCAGAATGGTACCGTTCTTATGCCAATCTTTTTATGATTCGCTTAGAGGATGTCAGAACTTCTGGTACCGTTATTATGGCTGAGATATATTGATGATATATTCGTGCTTTGGGCCCATGGTTCAGAATCCTTCACTTAGTTCCTTATCAGCTTAACTTCACAAATTTTCAATTAAGTTCACTTCCTCTTCTCTCCCAATGCTACTATGCTTCTAGATATTGATATATCTTTATGAAATGGCTCTTTTCTTACGTTCGTCAGATTAAGCCCATCAATTTACACCAGTATCTTCATTTTGATAGCTGTCACCCCCCTGTATACCAAAAGATCTATTTCTTTTACTCTTTCAATCTGTGGCCACTATCTTTGCAACAACTTTTCATCTCTTGTCACTTATATTAAAAACATAGCTCTAAAGTTTCAAGACCAAAAAATTCTTCTTATCTCTTACAGTCCCGTATCATCCCAGCACAAAAATTACAATGCAAACGAAAAACTTCCTATAAGAAGAACTTCATTAACCTTGTAACTACTTAAGCACATGGAATTGAGAGTATCAAGCCTATTTTGAAAGAATGTCACGATACTTTATTAATGCATTCATCTCTCCTCCAAATTACTTCATCCTCTCGCATGCTCATATCCTTACCAACGCCCCAAATGTAAAAACATCTGCGCTAATTATGTCAAGTCATTTGTTCCACGGTCCCAATTTATCCACAGAATTTAAGATTATTTCATTTGTTACCTGTTCTTCTATGCAAAGCATTTATCTTGGTTTACTTCTACTGTTGTTTCGCTCCGTAGGAACAATCACAGGCGTTCTTATAAAACCAAGCCTACCTTGCCGGTTGCCCAACATGCCCTATCTCAATGTAAGGGCTTTGATCATGTTTTTAATTTACACTTATTGATGCGCTACTCAACTCCATGGCTCTGAAAATTTACTCAGAGATAAAGAGATGGCAGCCATATTTTTGCATAAAGTGTGTAAACCACCAGGTTTAAATCTTATGTATTAATATAGTTTGTCTCTCTTGTTGCTTGTTTAATATGTTTCCAGGCATTACGTTGTCTTAGAGATTAAATATTTATTTTTACTACCTTCATTTGTCTTATGTCTTTGAAGAAGAACACAAGTTGTTCGAAATATAGCGAAAATTGTGTTACTATTAAAACGTTTTTAACTATTTTTCTTCAATTAGTTATTTTTTGTTACATTATTCCAAGAGTTATTTTTTAATTTATTTATTTATTTTTTTTGTTATGTATGCTTCAAGTGGAGGAAAATAAAATAACCTTCATTAGAGAAATTTCATTTCATAATGAACAGATTGTTCAACGTTTTTAAAGGAAACACATTTATTTTTAATTTTTTGTTACATGTGCTTCAAGTGGAGAAAAATAAAATGACCTTCATTTGAGAAGATTGTTCAACACTTTTTAAAGGAAACAAATACTGATGAAACCGGCTAAAACGTTCAGTATTTCAAGCCGAAGTCCTTTTTGAAGAAGAAGCACCTTTAGTGTAGACCGCTTAAGAAAATACTGAAATGGACGCGAAGTAATACCAACTAGGCCGTATAAAACAGGAGAATTGACAAGTTGGAAAACCAAATATTTTAGAAAGCAATATTGCCACACTTGTCACGAGAGGAAGCACAAACAAATATAGTGAAATATGTATGAATAACAAATCATCGTTTTTTTTTAGAATTCTAGAGATAAACTGAGACCAGACGGAGTGCGTGCTTTATGAAAAACTATGGCAGTCATCTTTGTCTCTAAGAGTACTTACAGAAGCCAAAGGAGTTAAAGCATCTATTAAATTAATAAAAGACATTCTTCAAAGGAAGCATTGTGTTATAAGACATCTTCCACAACCCACGAGTCGTGGATATATTAATAATAAATACCTAATCACGCGTATAACTTATTTTTATGTTAATGTAATACAATCTATTATACATCTATATTTATAGGTGCGTATATTAAATAGAATAAATATTAATATAAGTCCTTATTATATTGTATAAATATATAGAATATTACTTATCTTTCTTACTAGATTGTACTGGGATTTAAAATAATAGAATCTCGTATAAAAGAGATTAGTTTTCATGGATCGTCTAAAATCGTATTATAAAATCAGTACAAAGAGAGTATCTGATAAAGTATACTAAAATACATAGAGTATAGAATGCATTTACATTCATCCACTATTTATTACTGCGCGTATAAGAAGTCAGCTTTACGGGGTAGCTGGCAGTGACAGGTTTCGCTATACTAGAGCACTATAGATGTAGGTATTCTCATCCGCCATTTTTTTCTCCTTCGGTACTAACCGACGCTACTGATCAGCTGTATTACTTTGTATTGGTTCAGTGCTTTTAATCGTTTTGTGCATTAAAATAGTGGATTTTTTTTAATAAGGTGGCTTAAAAAGTGTTTGTAGAGATAATTAAAAAACTGAAATATTGCGTGTAAAATAAAAAGACAATTTAGCTCCATATAAGTAGTGTTTACTAGGTAGAGGCACGTATTGATAATAGTAACAGTTGTAGTTATAAGTAACAGTGATAATTAAGTACCTTTATAAAATATTAAATAAATCTTTATTTGATTGAGCGCCATGATTCAATAGTTTTTATGAATATTAGATGTGTTTTGGTAAACTAGTCTAAGAGATAGGCTACAAGAAACTTCTCCATAATAATGTGTGTATATGAAACTAAATCGTTTGCAACTGAATTCCCGTTTCTTGGTGTTCCTCCACTATACAGTGTGATCCTAAATTCCACTGATTGTCATTTTTTTTGGAACTAATGCTCGATTATACTAAAAATGCCTGATCTAGATTCTAGAGGACCATATTTTGAAAAACACTCATCTAAGTTACAGACATATCTTTTTGTCTATTTGGTTTATTTACGGACGCTCTTTAACATCTCAGGTCATCAGCGTCCCATTCAATTCAGGGCGTGAAACAGCCGACAAATTTTGCTCAGAGGCCTCTTTTTTCATGCTCGAGGTTCTTTTTCGTGCCGTAAATGTACGACACAGGACCCACGACGTTACTTCCCTTCCGAAGGAAGCCATACTCAGGATTTTTACGCCCGAAAAGCTCCATCGACCCTGACCGGGATCGAACCCGCGATCTTGGGTTTACGAGGCAAGTATCTTACCACTACACTACCAGGACCGACCAGACATATTTTTAAACGTGGCTTCGTCAATAATATTATAATCTTAAAATATTAACTAAGTACTTACTTTCTGGATCAGATTCATCTTCATACAATGCTGAAACAAAATAAGAAATTATATTATTAATGTTCACACTTTAGAACACTGATCATGCTGTTATTACTTAATTAAATCAAAATAGCTTCTAGGGCAGCCTTGAAAGATAGCATTAAATATGTTCACAGTGCCCATGCATTAGTGAGTTCAAACTAGTTCCATTAATTATTAGAAAAGTGGTTTAATTAAATAAAAAAATCTTTGGGGTATTTAATCAGCCAGCAGATACACTATATAGACCATGATAATTGAAGGGATCTTAATAATTACTGTAGCTCATGAGGTTGGCAGCAAGAACTCATCTAAAAATACAATTATTTTTAACAGGTAAAGTAAAACCATTAAATTAAATAAATAAAAATCTAATACACTGATTAGTCATTATCATTAAAATTCTAAAAATATGAAGGATAATGTTTGTTAATATCGGGTTCTGTATGGCCCACAAATATTTTTATCAGTTGTTTCCAACACAGGCTGGGAAACCTTGGCGCTGATGCTGTGTTTACAGCTCCCGCAACATTTGGAAAACTTGGGAAAGAAACATCGAGAGAGTACAAGATTTACACTGGTTCGAAGTTCTTAATGTATCTGTTTACTACAGACAACACGTAGAGTATTTGTGGCCAAATGAAATCTTTGTTTTTGAAGCTTTTTACTTTGAGTTCTTTCATATAACTGCATCAGCACAGTTGGCCGACTATAGTAGTAGAGAGTACTCAATACCATGAACTAATGCCTCTTACTTTGACTTTCTAACTGAAGTTGTGTTATTAACGTAAGTTAGGTATCCAGTTAACACACTAAAAGTTACATAATTTGACTTCTGTTTTTTAGGGATTGACAAAAATGCGCAATGTGAGAAACCACTGCAGTAGCTGTATTAGCGACATTTGTAGGGCCTGAGTTAACACGAGTAAAAGGGCACAGTATGCATAACGGTAGCACGAGGATGGAAATTACGTAGATCAGGTTCAAGGATAGGCATGTGTTGGGGATTGGACAAAGCATTCATCATAGCTGAAGTTCTCTAACTTACACTGCTTGTACTTTAGTTTCAAAACAGGTACATTAATATATAGGCCTGTAATGATGTAACTCAAATACCCGTTGCAATAAATAAATAAGCATTGTCGATATAGTGATCACAAGATGTGTCTGAGCAATAAAACAATAATTTCTAATAGGCAGAGCTCTCAAGATGGACTATTTGACTATCTACGAGAGCTCGATTCTCGATTCTCCTTATTTTTAATCTCGAAATTTGATTCCATGTAGTTCCATAAGGATCTAGTTAATATGTAACAGAAAGTACATAATTGATCTGAACGTCATCTGAACTAGAAAGTTTCTTAGTACTAGGTGTAATAGCTCGGATTCTGCCGTTCGTAATCATTCGTGTTTCAACTGTTCGAAATTCGTGAGTAAAGTAACAGAACAAATGAATAGCAGATGTTTCCTCAAGCAGAATACGTCGGCATGGTTCAACTCCAAGAGGAGACTGTAGACAGTATTCAGGAGGCCGGAAGACACTGCAGGCAATTGTTTCCGCATCGTCATCTACCCAAAGCATAAGTATTCAAGTTAAGAGGAGGTACATTCAGATCGACATCATGAGTACAGCCAGAACTGGACATTTATGAAAACGAAGTTGTTCGACCATTGCGCGACAATCCGCATCTGAGCCGTCGCTGCAGACTTTGGTATCACTAGCAACATTTTGAAAGAGAACCGTTGTAGAATGGTGTTGGTGCAGGAGCTCAATGAACAAGTTTCAGAAGATGCCTCTAGGTGAGGATCACAGCATGATTCCATCTGTCCTTTTGTCTTCTCCAATGACGCACCGTCATCAGATGTAATGTGCACTACTAGTCTGATGAAAATCCTCCCTGCAGTTGGACGGCGCAACCCCTCTCGCTACAGACGTGTGGCACAACATCTCGATCAATCCTCATGGTTGTGGATCGGATTCATGACTTGTGATATTTTTACAGATTTGTACAAATTTTGGTCCGGTAGTTTTACACTATAAAGATGCATGCTCTTTATTTCCATAGAATTAGCTGATTTTTAATTACTACTGTTGTCATCACTTAATTTTAATGCTTATTTAGCATAATGCAACAAAAGCCAAATTTAGTAATAAAAGTAAAATAGAAATGCTTAGTGCATTATTGCAAATTAAGGCCCAAATCAACTCTAACCGTTAAAATGCTTTTGAATGTATTAAAGAATGTTTAAAATATTCAGCAATTAAATTTATTCAACAGTTGCCAGTAGCAATTCTTAGGAAAATGAAATGATGATATTGTAATTGAAGTTATAATCAACTATTCATCATATTCTATGCCTAAACTTCACTTGATTTATTAGTATTCTGTTTTCATACTATTCATATGACAGTTGAACACAGAATTTGTGCACTTAATACAAATAAAACAGTACAATTTATAACAAATGCTTACATGCTATAATATAGAATAATTCTATGCTAAAAGTTGAACTATATTACTATATACATTACATTACATAAAGTTAATTCACTCTCATTTATATATTCATTAATTAAATAGTAGTCCTTATTACAGAGACATTCTTTAGCAGAAGTTTGGTGGAACGATATCCAAAGCATTTCATTCGATTATAAATTATAAGTGTTTACATAATATAAAACCGATACTAATAAGCTTGTATATTATAATGCACAGTGTTACTGGTTCAAAAAAATACAAAAGAATTGTGAATTAATGTTTAACGTGTGTTAATTCATTAAGTGTACGAGGAGAGGACATTAAGTTCGTATTATCACCATGAACGAAGATGCATAAGGACTGGATTTATTCCTTTTCCACATTGCACTATACAACTGACACATTTCTTCTACCGATGGCTGAGCTGGTGAATACCCTGCTGATACAACTCCTCACTTAGGCTGCTGGAGACCTGTTGCACCTCTCCTATCATCTCGCTGTCGTCCTGGAAACGCCAACCACGCAGCGGGGTCTTCATGCGAAGAAGAAGAGGTCAATGGTGTCTGATCGGGTGAATATGGAGGGTGGGGTAACATTTCATACCCCAAAGAAGCCGCATGCATTACTGACTGATGTGAAAAATGTGCTGCAGCGCTGTCGTGCAGCAAACGAACTCTGTTGGACAGTTTCGCACGCCATTGTTTAATGATGACTTCCGGCAATTTCAGGAGGTCCTGGTAATATTTTCCAGTTATTGTCTGGACCTTACAGGCATAACTGCCAGAACACCACGGGAATCCCAAAAATAATCAACACAACTTTCCCATCTTCGCGTTTTTTGGTGGTGGTGAATGCGCATCTTTCCACTGCTTGCTCTGCTACTGTGAAAACATTCATCCATTGTCATCAGGCGCTCAAAAAGGTCGTCAGGATCAGCCTGGGAAAGCTGCAACATTTCTAGTGCCCCTTCCTTTCGGCACTGTATCTTTGACATATGCAAAACGTTGTGAATGATGTTTATCATTGAACCATGGCTATTGCCTCGAAAGAAAAGCGACGGTCTTCAAGCACTAAGGCCTCCACGCGCGCCGTAATTTCCGGTTCCTCACTGAGATATGGACGGCCACTCCTTGGCCCATCTTCCAGGCTCATTTGTCCACACTAGAAACGCCTGCGTCATTTAACCACAATGTGATACTTTGGGACAATGTTTCCTTACATAGCAACCAACTCAGCATGAATTTCCTAGACATTTTTCCTTTAAAAAATGGAAACGAATAACCGCATGAGCTTCCGTCTTCTGAAGACAGTGCGCCATCTTGGCTTTTGCTCTCTAGCGGCGTTCTGCATAAAAATAGCGCGGTAAAATTTAAGTGGAGAACACAACAGAAAAGTCTGATTGCTCTGCAATGCAAACCGTGAAGTTATTCTTCATTGTTAACACCAACAATACGCCCTCGTACTATCTTTTAGACCCTATTTTTATTGCATTCATTATGTGACGATACATTACCTACTTTTTATTCCACAATTGGTTACTATTATTGTCGGTCCTGGTGGTGTAGTGGGTATATAATATATAAAAATTAACACTAATAATAAAAGTAGATAAAGATAAAACACAGAGAAAGAGTCACACTTGAAATTGCTATATTTCGAACTACTGCGAGTTCTTCAATGGCAAGAAGCTAGACAGGTCTAGCTTCTTGCCATTGAAGAACTCGAAATATAGCAATTTCAAGTGTGACTCTTTCTCGGTGTTTTATCTTTATCTACTTTTATTATTAGTGTTAATTTGTTACATTGTTAATAGTGTTTCTTCATTTTTATTTTTCATTTATATATATAAAGAATTGTAGATTGGTTACTTCATGTTAAATTTATACCAGATTCTGTGAGGACACTTTTGCTGAAAGGAGTTATGGGCCTGGGAAGGAGCACAGCGAATCGTAGAATTAAAAGGGCATCTAGAGCCTAGTGAGAGACCCCATCGAATGTAAAATCAGAGCAATAAATGCGAATTATTCATGGGAACCAAACGTTAATTAGGGCATTGTGATACCTCGAGCGGTTAAGGATGGAAGGGTACATGACACGGGCATCGAAATTAAGAAAGCCTGGAAACAATAGATCTGGACTACATTTGAATGGCGGGTCAGGAGAATAGAAAGAGCGCATAGAGGAAGGTTAAGAACCCTTTAAGGGATATGGATAGGTAGCAGACTATTGCGCAATGGCTAGAAGAACAATCGAGGCTAAAATTTGACTGGGGGATGGAACTAAAGCCACTAGACAGAGGCTTGTGTGGCTCAGACTAGAGGAATGGCGAATGAATTAAGGTCACCGATGCCCATGAGCGGAGAATTTGCCCCATCTGTGAGGAGGGGGAATAATGGACACATTTGCTGGTTGAATGTAAAGATATGGGAGTATGGAGGAAAAAGAATCTTATCACAATCCTTTACAGGATCGAACATAGTGAGATGGTTGTGCTAGATTTTGCTGGTAGGCAACGAAGGGGAGGAGATACAACGTCAATTTCTGATGAAAGGGAGACAGCTCAGATCTGAAAAGGCTGAGAACGGGGAAAGGGTGGGGGAAACCAAATGCGTGAATACAGTGACATGTGTGTAACATTCCTATCACTTCTAACGCCTGATGAAGTTATATTGTACCGGTGTCACTGAAATGAATATAATCTGAGAAAAAAATGCAAACAAAATGTGATTCTTTTTTGTTTTATAATAGATGAAATGTCCAAATCCTAAGGAAAATCATCTAAGTTCTTGGCCAAAAGATATAAGGGAAGACGATAATCTAATGGCAAACAAAAGTGTAAAATCATGCAGAAAATTCATACTCTTTTTAGAAGAGTACACAAATTTAAATAACATTGCAGAGCAAATAAATTACATTTCAATAACAACACATAATAACACATTGCATCATACCTCTGAAGGCTAACTCTCAATGTATGAAACGACACTTTATTCACAATCTCATTGCAACTTAAATGTTTTATGATTGCATACACCTTGAAAAGCCTGATATACATACCAGTGTTAAATGTCATTAAGGAATTACGGAATAATAATAATAATAATAATAATAATAATAATAATAATAATAATAATAATTATTATTATTATTATTATTATTATTATTATTATAGATAATTTTATCCTTCGCGGGACCGCTCCACGCTTAACGGCCGGTCGATCGGTTCAATCTGGTACCATGGTGAACGCGAGTCAGAGAGTCCGTAGCCATGATTGTTGCATAAGTTAATTATAACACTTAAACACTTAAAATGTATATTTACTCACCATTACTAAGCAAGAAGATGCCGGAACTGTCTCCCTTCATTTTTCATACATTTCTGGCATCAGCTTATGAAATTAACCATTACCTTCTGCAGTTCCCTTTGAGAAATGGAAGACATTTCTTCACGAATGTCATTTTTCAGTTCATCAGGTGTTGGTTTTTTCTTGTACACTTTTTCCTTTAATGCTTCCCAGAGATAAAAATAGCAGGGTGTTAAATCGGGTTGTTGATGATTCTATCGTCGGATATTTCATGAATTGCATGCAAAGAGACACGGTCTGCATGTGCCGTTGCAGTTCCTGTTGGAAAGTCGTGAACCCTATGTTCCCTGAAAGTTAATTCATGGAAAAATGTTGCAAAATATTCTGCACATACCAGTCACTATTCATTGTTTCTTTAAAAGAGAGAGGTCTATTGTTCTCTCGTCGCTAATAGCGCATATTATTTCTATCTTTTGATCATGAAGCGGGTTAGGTTTTTCTGAACTTCAGTATAGGTTGTTTTGTGAATGAACATACTCACTTAGATGGAACCAAATTCTTTTGTAAAGAAAATCAGATTAGGGTCATTTACTCCGTCATGAACACTATTCAAAATTCATTAAAAACTACTGCTGGATGCAGGGTCACCCGGTTTAGTTCTTGCACTATAGTAACTTTAGGTATATCTCGTTTGCTGAGAAATACGTCGAAGTGATCTTTAAGGAGGACGTTCCAAAGCTTGCCCAATGTTATCTAGTGAGTATTGTACGGGCTTGTGTATACAATACTTCCCGTTTCATGAAATTTATTTACCAATCTGTGAATCGAACTTCGAATTGGAAGTTGAGTATTAGGGAATATCTTTTGAAACAATCTCCATACGTCATGAACCGATTCTATACGCACGTATGAGTCGTAAATAAATACTCTTTGGGGAATATAATACCTGAATTTAGCCACAATAACGCAATTAATTTACTGTATTACGCCGACTAATGAATACTTAATACACTCTCACACAACACATAGAACACGCCCGTACGTTCCTAGAGTCAAGCTCGTACTGACCTCCTCTTCGGCTCCCCGGCAGCTTTCAAGGGTGGGAACTGCAGAACTCGGTCAACTGGCCAATGGCGCGCGGAGTGGTCCCGCAAGGGAAAAATCACCCATTATTATGAAGGACAAAGTCATTACAGACACATAGAAAGTGAGTTTAGATCTCTGCAGATCTACTGCATGCGCACATATTATGTAAATAAAAATGTTAATAAATCATTATATACACTTCATATCCCTTTTTCCTCGATATCTCTAAGGCGGAACACCCTAGCCTTGTCTTCAAGGAATATTCAATCCAAATAAACAGTGCTAAATTTACAGTAGGATGACGCAAAGGCTGCAAGACACAAGCATTTTAGTTAAGAATTTCCAGATAAGACTATAAAACTGTGAAACATTTATTTTCTTTAATTTCATAGTTTCAAAACCGAAATGGAGAAGGAGAAACTTAGCAATTGTCTTCTATTGTGACTGATAAAATAGAATTAATATATCCATTAATTTTTCTTTAATTACAAATCTATTTTTTGAGGCCACAATGTCAATCAAACTGTGGAATTTATTCCAAGAAATTAAAAAGCAGGAAATTGTCTTTAAAGACAATAAGCAAATCATTTCAAACAAAAGATTCCCCATGAACTAAACTGTTGAAAAGCCCATGTTCTCGAAATCTCTACCCATAAGAGTTCTTTTTCCAAAAGTTGTACGTTCAAATGTGTTGCTCAACTTTTGGAGCAGTTATGAATACTGCAAGATATATATATATTTTTTTTTTTCATAATTACATTTTCCTTAAAGTAGAGATGAAATTTAAGTGAAGGTTTGCAGGAGGAAAGGAGTGCCACTGGTGGCTATAAACAAAGTTTAATTGGAGAGGAAAGAAAACATAAAGGAATCTCTTGCTACGTCTTGCACAATGTTTATTTGCTTCTTAAACTGCAGTTAACAGATGTCCTTGTTTCCAAACAACGAATTGCATATTTGTTTCGTATCTCTAGAATGATTTCCACATTTCCTCAAAAGATCTTTTTCTAATAGAAAGTTTCTGAAATTATACTTTTTCTTTATGTTAAACTGTAAATAATATTTTAATTATATACACCGTATGTAAATTCTTTTTAAAATGGCAGTAGTTTTTGTTAATTAAAAGACAAAAATCTTAATTTGGAAGAATGTGTAATTTAAAATTAACTCGTATATTTAATAACATCAATTAATAACGTCACAATCATAAACATAAATTTTTCAACTTATTTGTGCTAAATTGGAAGTGAATTTCCTTATACTCACATACACTCTTGTTAATCATGTCGGAGAAAAACAGGAAAGAAAAAGTACGAACAAAATGATAAGGTCTAGAATGTTTATTCGTATGAAGTTGCAATTTTTGTTTTGTAAAGGAGCTATCTCCATTAATTAAGCAGAATTTTTTTTGATAACACCTAATTAAATAAAGATAAATCGTTAGGGCATAATGCGTATTTGGTAATTACTTTTCGAATGACATGTTTTAACAGTTTTAGATTATATTCAGCATACTTTCGTTTTCTCAAGCTTTATCGAATTTTCATTATACACTTGACTACTTCTGAAGTTGATTTCGTTGTAGTTTCCAGGTTCACTAAATTTGTTGAAAGTCTAGCAACTTAAAGTGACCTTTTAGCAAAATACTCACTTCAACCTAAATCAATAAATTTTAATAAAATAAACCCATCTTCCTTTATTCCCTGGAAACATAAACATTCCTCTTCCTGGTGCAAAAGAAGCGTTTGTGTTAACTCGATTTCTGGTTCCTTGTGCTTCTGAATCTTCTTGAAGTTTATTCTGGTTAAAGCAAATTTCCTAAAGCATAGCAAAGTACTGTAGTGCAACTAAAACAATACATTTCTAAATATGGTGAAAACATTTTTTCAATTAAAGACAAAACAATGCATTTCAAGCTATGTGTTGTAGGACTAACTGTGGAAAAACAGATTATTGTTGAACTGCACGTGGCAACAGAAAGTCACAAGCGTGGTGCACAACAAACCGAAGATAGAAAAACATATAAGCAAATATGCCCGAAAGAGCGGTTTAGGATTGCCCAAATGAAACTAAGATCTCTGTCGTAGCGCCGTAGAGTATTTATGCAGAACTTTGTGTTTGCTCTAGTAGGTGGCATTGTATGTAAGAAGTGGTATGGTCTGACGGCGCAGTGTGTTGTTTAAGACGTTGAACTGAATACGTCCATAAACGGGTCGAGCGAGAAGCAATATTTTTTGAAGGCAGATGTTAGTGGAGCCGAAATTTATCGTCCTATGAACATTATGTATGGGAATGGTTATCTGTTCCGTAGAGATGTTCAGATGGTGTGGTGAGTTTTCTGATGCAATGCGGTCACTGAGGACATGCCTAGACCTGGTCGAGCTCACTTAACCATCAATTGCAGCCTTAGACAAACTTGTGAGGAAGAATCGCCGAATCACCACCAGAGAGAATGTAGAAACATTGTCATGGAACAAGGGAAATGTTCACACCACATCGGAGGTTGGGATACCACAAGGCTTGCGTGCAGTGGAACCCCAAGCGTCTCTCTGAGCAGCAGAAGGTTCGGCGAATGGGTGCTTGTATGGAGTATCTGCTGCGTTACCAAGCAGAGGAGAGTCTGTTTCTTTGAAGACTGGTCCCTCATTCAACCACGGATGTATCCATAACCTTGTGACGCGCTGAGATACTTGCTTGAAAAGACTAGCTGACTATGTATCAGTCTTACTTCCAGTATGTTCATATATTCCAACCAATAAATCAATACAATAAAAAGTTTCACTTTCATTTGGGCAAACCATAATTGCGTGCTTCCTTCTTTGTGCAGCCATTCCTCTACATAAATAATAACACAAAACTACACATATTTTTAGAAAAGCTTATAAATTTACACCCGGATCTTCTATGTTATATTGGGCCATCCAATTCAATGAAAAAAGTATAGAAGAAGTCAGATGTAGGGTCGCAGATGAAGAAATTAGGGTATGAACCGATGAAACTACAAGGAATAAAGGATGACATACAGAATGGGGGGGGGGGACAATTAAATCGATAATTTTGAGAGCTTGCACGGAACATATACATATTTTCCTATGAGGCCTTTTGAAACCATTAGATGACGTATACATTCTTCAGACGTAACGACTGCTCAAAGTTTGCATTCTGCTGCAGTGCAGTGCTTGTTCACTACATCTGGAGTGAGCTAACGGACATAAATCAACGGTTTCCAAGGAAGCGCATTGGCACATGGATCCTTTCCGATCTCTTGATTTGTCTCCTCTGGACCAAATGCCGAATTAGTAATTTTGTTTACTTGAAACCAAGGAAGATCTGGTAGCCAGGATAATTGCAACAGCAGCAGAGAACATTAAAGACAATCCTACAGTCTTTGACCGCGGTTGACAGTCCATATCCCAATGACTTGTGTAGAAGTCAAAGAACCTCTTATGTACAATAAAATTATTGTAAATGTTTTGCAGGTCTGATAAGGCAAACAGTTCACATTGCTTAAGATGTAGTTCTTTTGAAAAACAATGCCTTTTATGAACAGCATTATGCAAGCTCATAAGACTATCGGTTTAATTTTTTCCGGCCTGTTTATCGAATGCTATTCTGGAAATGGAAAATTTTGGAAATGATGAGCATTTTGTAACAAAGGGACAACATTTAGTCCGGAAGGGTTCAGAACGAAATGATAAATAGATGCAGATTTTTTTAAAAAAATGCTGCAGTAAAATGGTGCACGCTGCTGTGTACAGCTCATTACATACACAAAATTGAAGAGATTGTTTGTAGTCATGGATCAATTGATTGCGTACTCTTAAAAGCCTTTAGAACGCGTTGCGTCATTAAAGTTGCATTCTTCAGATACTCCGTTGCAAACTTCTGTTTTCACCACATGAGGTCCTGGATGGAGGTCTACACTGCAAGAACATGTAACAAAGAGCGTTGAGGACAATGGATACTCTTAATTCAACGTTAAGGAACTTTAGTTATAAACATTGTCCGTTCATGCGACGTTTTGCACAGTGGCTCTTAACTTGCCGCGACCGGTGACGCCCGTACTTCAATTTCGCTTCCTAAAACTTGTATACAACCTTACTTATAAAAGATATTTCCTTAGCTAAGTAGACATATTCTGACTGAAACTATTGTAAGTTAAGCCATCGTAATATTTTTGATTTCACTGCAAATGCTTTCCTTTATATTTCGAAACCTACTAATTTCGAGAGTGAATTGGTTGGCGACCATTTTGTCTATTTTTTTTTTTTTTTGTTAATGACAGCTTTCCGTCGCCCCCCCCCCCCTTGTTTCTTTAGCGAATGAATGTTTATCGCCATGAGACCGGCAGGTTCAGAAAGTGACTTTTAGTTTCTCAGCAAATATCTCTCAAAAGCAAACAACGTGTAAAGTATTTATTTAATTTGAGAATAATAAAAAGGCAAATAACATCCTGATTAATCATATAATTGATGAATTTGTGATCTGATAATAAAAACCTTAGAATTTACTCCATGACCGCCATTAAAGCGCATTTGCATAAGTTTTGATCTTGAATATAGACATCAGTATACTTCATATATTAATTCTGTAAATTACGAAAATGAAAAAAATCCGAGTTTTTAAATGAAATTTATTTCTTGACGCATTGGTATTCCCACGACGTCTTTGTGGGCTGATTACTACAGGTGTAAGTCTGTAGGGATAAAAGAAATGAATTAATGATGGCCCAAATGAGCTCGGAGTTCTTGACATTCTAAAGCCATCTGACATTCCCCTTCTCAGGGTAAAGAAAACCCCAGAAAAACTCTACTAAGAGAGCTGGACCCGATCCAAGATCTCCGATTAGTAGTCGCAAACGCTACCATTAGACGGTCGAAAACTCGGTTTTATAGACATTCAAATAAAGCATATTGTCAGCAAAGCAGTTTTTCTTTCTACATCTTGTGTACACTTTCACCTTTACAACAACGCAGTTATCATGAGCTTGTATACCAGAAGAAGATTGATACTGAATTGGGGCTGGTGAAGGATGTTTCTTGATGTTCATAAACCGTACAGAATTAATTTTCCAGGTATTAAGAAACATTAACATAAGGAGCAAACAACACTGGGCTAAAACTGAGTCCCGAGGAACAGCAACATCATATGTAAAAGTTAAAAACAAACAAAAAATAACAATAATGATAATAGCAAGTAGTAATAATAATAATAATAATGACAAACCTTGACAGCTTGCACAGTCAAGGCCCAAAACTTTTAAAACCACTCATTCGAATATCCTGGGATTTCTTTCTAAAAGAAGGAAATCACTCTATGCTATAACTTTAATGTTTAGGTAGAAATATATTGTAACAACACTGCCAAATCGTCTACTAATTTCGTAAACTTCGGACAGTACAATCATTAAGACAAAATTTGTTTACAAACATGCTAATTGCTGTATTTGTTGATTTTAGGAGTGTGAAGTCATGTTTAGTGTGACAACAACGTTAAATATATATTTAGAAACATGACCAACCTGTCTAATGTGGAATATTTGAAAACCTTGGAAATGCTATTACCAATAGAAAGATACTGCTAATTTTTCAAAAGGTGTGCTTTTTATCACTCTGTACACATCAATAAGATAGACCTTTTCTTCCCCTGCACGCTTCATGATGTTTAGAGAGGCAGCTTTGATACACTCCTGCAGATCCGGAATAGTCGTAAATAGAGGGGAACAAAGACTCGATTGACGTAACCCCATCGGGAAAAGAAATCATATGGTGTTAAGTCCTAAGGCTCCACTGTTTTTTCTTACAGGAGCTTTAAGCGCTCCATCTCCACAATTTGTGTACATCATCTGCGAGTGGAATTGTAGAGGGTAGACCTTTTCTAAATTTCATGCGGAAATGCTTGAACAATTGAAACTGGCTGACTTTGATTGTTACCACTAACAGCCATTTTGCAAACGGCGGCTAAGTAATTGAAAGCGGGCGGTACAGAACAAAATTTTGACTTAGGTTGTCGAGGGCAACTCCACAGTAGATTACTTTTACGGATATATATGTAAATGATGTTTCTACTGAACGAAGATTGTCCAAGGCTTGGCCTGTAGACCATTCTTTTGGGATATAGGTTTAGAGGCCTGTTTAGACCAATGGTTCCCAATCTGTGCTCTGTAGAGTCCCTAGGGCTTCAGTGCACTTCCCAGGGACTTCGCGGCCGCTCTAAGGAAATGAAATTCATACAAACTGAACAAAATTAAAGAACAAGAAACAAACAGAAATCAAAATAAGAAAGCTAGATATTACATTCTGAATGGAAATTTTCCAAGTTGAATTTCGCCCAGATGACTAGCTGCAAAATTATTGTAGCTTGACGGGGTGCCGGCCTGCCGCGCGCCGCTTTTGGAAATGGATGCCCGAGTGGTCTTGAAACTACTCACTCAAGTAGTTTCGCTCATTACTGACACTTCCAGAATTCACTAGAAGCTACTCAAAACTTAGCCCCATATAAACAGAGGCTGGATAGTCTCTTTGGAGTCACTACATGGTGAATTTTCGTAGTGATAACATTGTCATTTCTTAGACATTCTTCCGCAAGTTTTCTGTGCGTTTGACCTCTTTGTGACTGCTAAATTGGGTTCCAATTACATTATTGAACGTAACATGTTGATTGACTCAAGTGATTTTATTGGTTTTGAAGTACGTAAGTATTTGCATTTTGGTATTCAATTTATAGAGCATTTTCGTTAAAAATTAATATTTTATTGTATTAGAAATGAGATTTTAAAAGTGCCAATTTAAATTAAAATAACCCACAAATATCATACCATTTTATTCGAAGTCTATACATTTTAATTGTTTCTTCATCAATTATTTCTTGGCCATTTTTAAACAACTTATAATACTATTAAATATAATCGATAATATGTTTTATAACATAGTTATCTTTTTTAATTTAAGAATTAATTTTTAAACGAAAAACAACTCATTTTAAATAGAAAAGATGAAAATGTTTAAGCAAAAATCTATGTATTGGCTTTATTTCGTATTTTGGGCTGTAAAAGTGAAAGTCGGTTATTCTGATATTTCTGGGTCATTCTCTTTTAGGCACGAATGGGCTTCAAACAAATACTGTGAAGAAAAGCAAGAAAAGGAGAAAAACCAGCAGCTCACTCCATTACTGTGTCAGATAAGTCAAAGACATAGGACGATAACGAATGTTTGTCAGCATTCCCCAAAAGAAGCCATTTCTGAATCTGCGGCGTAACTTGAATCATTGTTTGCAAAACGCGACAGAAGGGGGCAGGGCAGAGGGAGGCACCTGCTAATAAAAACGAAAACATGAAGAAAGTTACTTGAATATGGTTTTCTCATATCAAATTATGGCCTGCCTCTCTGTGTGATTTGCGGAAATGTGCTGCCCAACATAGCAGTATTTCGTGCTTAACTGCGGCTCTTTTCGAGGGAAACCATCCTAATTGAAAAATAAATTGTGTGATTTTTTAAGAGGAGGTGCAAGGAAATTTTGACTTCACAGAAAACTATAACACTAGCTAAAGCAATAATGGAAAAGTACTAAAGCTTCCTACCTAATAAGTTATCATATATTCAAGTTGGCGAAGGTCATACTTTTGCATGGACTGTTTGTTATTAAACCTTGTACAATCGATACTGTCAAGTGTTTGCTTGATGAAAAAGCTGTTTGGTAAGTCTTCAACATTCATTTGTCAAATTACACTGCTGCTAGAAGAATCAGCAATATGGCTGATGAGACACATCAATGGATGAAGCATTGACGTCGCTGGGTTGACTTTTTAATGCTTGTTTGTTGTATTTACTTACAAAGCTATCGGGCGAACTTTGTTCTTGGCAGAGTACTACTAACCAACACATGAGGGGGTGAATATTTAATCTTTTGAATGAATTCTTCTCATCAAACTATGCGCTGATGATGCAAAGGCTATGATGGGTCACAATGCTGGAGTCATTGCCAAAATTAACAATAAGACAAATAACCACATATAGCAGCAGCCATTGTGGTCTTCATAGACACGCGCTAGCCTCCAGAAAAATGCCTTCTGAGCTTATGATAGTGTTGGATGTCATAAAAATAATAAACTATATAAATAGCGACCTGATAAAACTAATGTGTGAAGACATGAACAACCACCATCAATCGCTCATGCTACACACTGAAGGTGGTTGTCTTGAGGAAAAGAGTTGACGCGTTTTATGGAACTGCGTGGAGATGTCCACAATTTTTTATGGACCATAACGCTCTATTGGCGATTGTTGCAAATGATGAAGACTGGGTATCAAACTGGCAAAATGAACGAAATAAACCTTATCATTGCAAGGAAAAACTGCCATAGATTTTGATGTAAAAGCCAAAGTCTTTTAAGAGGAAACTTATGCATTGATTGCAGGGGGTGGGGGGGGGGAGAAAGAAAAAGAAGAAGATATCAGTTGCTTCCATCTTACAAAAAGTTTCTTGAATGTAAATAGCATCACGATGCAAGAATAAGTACAGAAAAACATTCAGGTACATATCAAAGATTTGAAAGATTCGTTTGAACATTCCAACTACTCAAGAAAAAGTGCTTGATGACTTTAAATGGGATGAATGTGTTCAGCATGAACAAAAAAACCAAGCAGCTTATACTCAGCGGAATATGAGGTTCTCATAGATTTGACATCTCATAGCAAACTAAAAATCGAGTTTCAAAACCAAAGTTTACAGGAGTTTTGCTGCATTTACAGGATGAATTCAGAATGTTGTCTGAGAAAGCAAAATTAGTATTGCTGCCTTTCTCAAACACATATCTCTCTCTCTAATACTGATACCAAACATACAGAAGTCGCTTAAATGCAGAATCAAACATTCGCCAGCAATTATCATTAATAGAACCTAAAAGAAGAACACTGTGCAAAAATGCAATCACATTAATCGTTTACATGTTATGTCTTAATTTAGGCCTAATATTGCATTACACTCTAGTTTTAGTTTAATAAAATTAAATAGAAATTGTCTTCTATAATGAATACTAAAATTTTCCAATAATAAAGTCATGAACGTATATGCATTTCAATTGAACTGAATGTAATAAAATTGGAGGAACTGGGTTTATTTCTTGGTCCTTATTGATGTTGTCAAGTAAATAGTTTGAACTTAATGAACTTTGAAAGAATGTTTATGTAATGCCAACTGTTGGCAACAGTGTGTATTGGGGGTAGTTGAGAATAAATTGAGATATTATTATACATTTCAACGTTTTTTAAGATATAATTTAATTGCATGGACATTGCGCAGTTGTTTAGATATCTGTTTTCTTTACATTCTCTTACTATCTATCCCCCCCCCCCGTAACTCTACTTCTAAACACCTTTAACATGTAAGACCTAAGGTAAATCTAAGAGGATCCACCACTTGTTTCTAAAAGGGCTGCGCTTGTCAAAAGGCTTGGGAACGCTGAGTTTTGACTGAATTCGTGAAACTTGTGCAGTGGTTGCTTATGCCAGTGACGTCTTAATATTAGTGGAAGGTAATTTTAGAAAGATTTTAGTAATGTAGTAATGACTTAATTATCTGTTGAGTGTGTTAAACTCAAGTTGAAGGTTTCTGTACAAAATAATTAAATGTGTAATCCTAAAGGTGACTGTAGAGACCTCCAAATGTCAAATTGGACAACCTCTCGTACAAAGAGTACGCAAAAATTAAGTATTTAGGAGTATGATGAAAATTTGACTTTTAGATCACACAAACAAAACCGCAAAAGCCTTCAAATTATGAATAAAATTGCGCGATTAAGCAAGAACTGCGGTGGACTTGCCTATCAGGTCATGCTCTTTCCTTCAATTCTGAGTTATGGGACTATAATACTTGGGCATACAAGAATTAAAATTCTAGAGTCGAACGCAGGGCAGAATCCTAAATTAGGATGCTTGCGGCGCTTTCGACAAACCTCCACAGATGACCTTGAAGTAGAAATGGAACTATTCCTGCTGGACCTTGAGGTAAAGCATCTTATTCGGGTGTTTAAAAACATTTTTGTAAGAATTTAAAGGTACAATACGTATATTATTATGACGTGACTGCCTATCGAGTCTGACTGCAGATTGGAAGAGTGCATACAAGGATGTGAAACACGAGAAACGTTTATATTGGGATTAAGATGACCTGAGATTGAGAACAGATTCTCTTTTCTTTTAAACTTTCTGATAACAAGCAAGAGAAGTGTAACATTACGACGAGCAAGAAGAGGACTAAATTTTCCCTACAGCTTCTTGTAGTCAAATTTCAACAGTTTACTCTCGGCACCATCACCTTAGGGAATGACAGTGTAGTGACGGCAACACTGTGTGGGAGTGAGAGGGCGAGTGGCTTCCTTTCTAACACGTTTGTTGCAGCACAAACAAGCACGAGTCTGTCTGCGCTTAAAGTTAACTGCTGTTCAGCGTCTTTGGGGTGAGGATAAAACTCCGGAAAGAAAATTCACCCATGAACTTGACCCTTGCGCGATATGAGCCTGTCCCCTGCACCTTTTAGATGGCGAAGGACCGATGCCTTTAGTCAAGTAAGCCAATTGAGCCTACAACACTATGAATGAAAGATATCTATGTACATGAAAGTAAACACGCGCATATAAATACAGTGCACGTCATGCAAGACAAAGCTTTTAAACTTGCAAGAAAGCATGCAACACTACGTTGACTTTACAAGCGAGTTTCTACTTAGCACATTTAAGAAAAACTTCTTTCTCTTTTGGAAAAGAAAAAAAAATAAATAAATAAATAAGGAAGAAACACATCCAAAAACCAATAAAAACTCACTAAAGTTGAGTTTAATAGCATGCGATAAAACATAAACAAGTAACAAAGATGGTGTATTTTGTAATTATGTCCACAAATAGTAGTTTGCAAAATGTATATACGTGCATGCAAAGCGAACTATTATTTGAATATGCTCAATAATTTACACACAATACAAAAGTAATTTATACTCCACAAAAAAGTTTAAGCTCTAGTCATCCATATTTAGCAGTTATATGTAAATTATTCTCAAAATGCTGCCCAAATGAGCTATGCAAAAAGTATGTGCCTTTAGTTACAGGGTAATGCAGTCAGCCCTACCTTGTGGCACACCACCTGCAAAAATTGGATACTTTGTATTGCTCTTTATCCTTCTCCTCATTTGTGCAAAAAAAATAAACAAACAGATAAATAAATAAAAATAAAAAACTTATGCAAAGAAACATAAAAATTATATCATTAATATACAAGTACATACATACGTTATGTGCATATAATTGATGTAATGGATTAAAATGTAATGCAACAACTGTGCCGGCTATTACCCAAGACCTTCCAATAGTGAATCATACTGCGAATGAGGAAGGAAGGAAATTGAAAGCATAACGCAACAAACTGCATATCCTCAAGACAGTTTTAACATGATCTATGTTACTAGCAAGAATAATACCAGTAATATTTTGAACACACTACAAATAGGAAGAAAATCAAAACATGGTGGCTTACTTGACTAGACCACTGCTTTCCAAATATAGTTTGCGAGCCCCCTGCGGTTTCCGAAATGCTGTAAACAGCTCCACAAATGGCGGATTTTGAGATTTTTGTAATTATATTATTATTATTATTATTATTATTATTATTATTATTACAACTTGCATATGGAATATGGAACTATGGCTACCGTGAATTAGACATATTATTTTTATTTCTTTGAAATGAGGCATGCGTTTACATATTTAGTAACGAAGAGTAGGTTCCTTAATTTGTTGCGAGGGTTAGTACGAAAGTTTTGAGACACGTCAAGTTGGGAGTGGGTAGATTCACTTCGACTGTTGCAATTTTCAAAGTACTCTCCACACATTCCACACTTTCTCATCCTCCTTTTCATATGCAGCTACATCCACTTCAGGGCTGGAAAATCGCTTTCCTCACAAGTGATATTTTTAGCATCAGGAATAAAAAAATAACCGCATGGAACCAGATCAGGACTGTAGGGAGAATGAGTCACGAATCTGATCTCTGTGGATTAGGGTGCTCACTATGTTACCGCCACGGGTGGCCGAGGTCGTTAAGGCATGGACTCGTGAGCGAGAGGTCTGGGTTCGAATACCGCCAGGACCGTCCTCCCTGACTGAGGGGGGTCGAATACCGCCAGGACCGTCATCCCTGACTGAGGTTTTTTCCAGGTTTTCCTCAGTCCTCATAAATGGCAAATGCTGGGGAAGTACCCTAAACTTAGGCCTGGAACGATTCCTTCCTTAAAAATAATTTCTTTCCCAATATATCATTTCATTTCATGTATCATCAGCGTTCATCGCCTGTGGTGCCTCTGTAGCAATTCATTCGATGATGTTAGTCGTGTGAGCGGAGACGTTGTCACGGTGAAGCAGGATCCTGTCCTAGTCCTAGGACGGCGTTCTCGGAGCTTGTCGAAAACTTCGGTCAGGCAGATTATGGTGCACCACTGAGCAGTAACCGTCCTTTGCTCCTCCAGAGAAATTGTCGTCACGTATTCTTCCCAACAATTCGTCCCTCTTCACTTTCGTTGGTGGGTCGTCATCTGGAAAGTTCCATTCTGCCGACTGTCGTTTGCCTCCAAGTCAAATTGGTAAATCCGTTTTATCACCCGTGATGACATCAGAAACACCCCTTGAGTTTCCTTCTTCGAATCTACGCAGCATTTCTTCACACCATTCAAAGCGGGTGCGCTTTTGTGCTACTGTCAAATTGTGGGGCACCCAATGGGAGGAAATCTTCCTGACACAAAGATGATTGTGCTGGATTTTTGATACTGCTGGCGATCCAACCAGGTTGTCTCAATGTCCTTTGTTGTGTGACTGTTTTCGCGTACCATTTTTGCCACCATGACAATGTTTTCCTCAGGCACGGCAGTTGCCGGACGCCCACTTCTCTCTCATCTTGAAGTGAAAAGTTCGGCCGCTTTTAATTTCCGCACACCAGCTGAAAACTGTTGCCCTAGATGAACCAAGATATCCGAGAGCCTATTGCAAAGGTTTAGGACTTTGGGGATCATTTAAACCATCGTTAAAATTATACAGAATCAGAGCGCAAAAATGCTCTCTCTCCAGCTCCATCGTAACGACTGGCGGCCAGTGCACGGAAGACGTTTCCCCTCACACTCTGGAATGCGAGAGTGGAGAGGGTCGCTACTGCTACCGTTTTACTCGTAAAGGATGAGACTACCAAATGCTCTATAACTTTTAAGTGGGTCAACATTTACTTTTCGTCATCTCAAAACTTTCTTAGTGACTTTCGTTAAGGAAATTTTTATGGATAAGAAGATGCATGCCAGACAAATGAAGTTAATAAAGCCTTAGGTCACTTTGAACTTCTGAGGTTCCTGACTTTAAAACTTTGTGCCATCCAAATCAAGCTATTTACTCACTTCCTGGAACTAAATTACTTACAGTAGTTTTGTGAGGAATTGGGAATGGCAGAGAATAAGGAGAAAACTAAAGCACTAACGTTCAAGAAGAGTGCGGTATACAGCAGGAGAGAAAGTGGGAGTATGCAGGTCAGACATTACAAAATGTTAATAAATTCACATGTTTGGGGGTCATTTAACTATGAAAGGAAGCTGGGTAAAACATATGGGCATCACAAAACGCAAGTGCATAGTAAAAAGTATACAGGCTTTTAATATTTTGGTAAAAATAAGATAAACACCGCTAAGACCAACAGAAACGTGTACGGCATGGTTGTTAGGTCAACTACGATGAACAGGGTCGAAATTTGGAGTTGGGAAAACCGAGGAATTGAATCAGGCACAACCACAGTTTCTGAAACGGATGAACACCACTAGGGGACTTTTAAAGAGTTTGGTACGAAACTAGTATTTATAACGAAAGTGTAACTTTAAAAACAAGAACAATTAAATGTTGGTAAGAATAATTTAGTGTGTTAGAGGGAGCAAATACGGCAAGCGTTGGGCATAAAAATGAGGAAAGGCTGAGAACGATTTGGACTCGGGTAAATTTGGTTAAAGGGACAGAAAATTTTTCCGCAATAGCTGGAAGATAGTTAACAGACGTTTTACGGATATAGATACACAAAATACTGAGGCACGTTATGCAGAAAAGGTCTCACTTAACCTGCAGGCTCGTATAGGTTAGCTGCGGGGAAGGGAGGATTACTTAGATGTCTGTGGGGGAGAAAAAAGAAGTGGTCTCTCAAGGCTCAGATTACGGGGTTTGGAAAGGAAATAAATTAATTCATGATTCTGGGAAATCAATTTGCCCGCTGTGCGTAGAAAGAACAACTAGAGGATATTTTGGTAGAATGCAGGGAGACAGTTTTTAAGAAATGAGCATTTACCACCACAATTTCTGGGTTCCAACAGAAGTTTGAATGCCTGCCTGGAAGTGTTGGTGCTGAGAGATGCATACACAAATCGGGAATATTTCTGTCGCAGCCCCGACAAAGACGGCTAATGGCTATAGAGAACAGAGGAAAGTTGGGGAAGGAGGGTGAGTAACGGGAGGGGAGTTAGAAATAAGCATTCTATATATGAAACTATTCATTGTAAATGCGTGATGTGATTTGTATGAAGGTAATCATAGCAAATGTGGCCGTTTATGGTTCTAATATCTTTGGTTGTTAAACGGACGGTATTAGATGTACATCGGCAGGCCCTGCGACTGTTATAATTATTTTTTGAACTTGTAAAACATGTCACAATAAAAGTCCATTACTACTACTCACATCTTCATTTGAAATTCAATGAGAAGGATGTAATGATTTCTTTAAAATGTTGAAACTATCTTTTCATCGTGTAACTGAAACCCACATGTTATTACATGAAATATTTCAATAATACCAAAACAACACCTTTCATTGTCCGATTTAGGTTAAAATGTGTGAAATACAAGAATGCAACTTTAAAAGTTGATGATTATTAGCTTACGTATTTCATTTCCGGTTTAAGGAGAGTCAACATGTCCTATCCCTGCCAATGTTAAATATTGCAAATTGATTACTCATTATTCTCAAAGATAGCTGATTTTTGCATGGTGTAGATAAGAAAACTTTCTAATCTGATTGATGAAAAAGGCAGTTACATGAAATAGTAAGGAAGTTAATTTGTAAATAATATTAGACCGTTTTTACTTAAAAATTTGAATTTTTATTATTAGAAATAGTTGGGCGTCAAACTTTTCATTAAATTATTTGATAATTTATTAAAAATAGTAGGTAAATATTTAAATACAGTTTTATGCCTGCAAGTTAGATGTAATGGGACATTTGTATGGAAAAGCAAATTTTTCATAAGTTTAAATTAAACACAAAAATTAAAAGAAAACTCATATTCGTAGAAGAAATAGAACTGAAAACTTTCTAGGCTGAGTTCTTAATCTCTTGCTACGGTCCTGTATTTTTAATTTTATTAAATTATTTTTACCGAACAATTAGAGAAAAAAACTCTATAATGCAAATATTTATAAAATTATTAGAATTATCGTGTCGCTTTAAGCTTTCAAACATATACCAAAATAAAGGGAAAAATCAAAACATTGAAATCTAAAAATTTAAAAAAATCATAAAATACACTAATATGACCCCCCTAGCGTTTAAAACGTAAAGCAAATGTATAATAATTTTAACTTATGTAGTTCCAATATTTTAAGCGCCGTCATTTTTGGAGGGAATCATATGTTAGGCCTATTTACCATAATTACAGTAAATTTAAGGTTGTTGAACATTTTCTATATTAATAAGGGGTTCCGCTCAGCTCAGATATTCATGAAGGGGGGTTCGTGAGTCAAAAAGTTTGAAACTACTGGACTAGAACTACTATTTTCATTGTAATTATGCAGAACGTAAGGGAACAGGTTTCAGAAATTATGGTAATGCAAATGATTGTCCGAACAAATTAGGGAGTGCTGGGGAAGGTAGTCCTACTATTCGCTTGTTAAATGAAGAGAAAGAAAAGCTTGCGAATTTGCCTGGTGCACAAATGTCACCTCTGCCTGCTCTATTGCTCTTGCAGGGCAACATTACATTCTCGCAGGTTTCATAAGAAAAGGGATTGGGTTCGAACAGAAATTTTCTTATTCAAAATTTATACACAGGTTTTCAAGACTGCAAAGTCACTCCGCCGTGTAAGAAATAGCCTAGTAAATATGCAATGTTGTTTTGTCTCCACGAATGTATATGAGGGGTCTTATACAAAATGTTTAAAACAGAAGGGTGTGTCGCAGGGCAAACAGAACTTCAAGCAGCCTTTAAAGGGTGAGATGTCAGATATCACCTAAATTTCAATCTTGAATTGTAGACATTTATGGAGGTCGTATACTCAAACGACTATCAAGCATGCTGTAGCATTCAGAGACACACAGGAACAGACAACTGGTTGTGGATTACTAAATGCATTTTGCGTATAAAAACTAATTTCCCCAAGGCTTTATGTCGGTCCAGGTGGTGTAGTGGTTACCATACTTGCCTCCTAAACCCAAAACGCGGGTTCGAACCCGGTCAGGATCAATGGATTTTTTCGGGGCGTAAAAATTCTAAGTATGGCTTCCTTTGGAAGGGAAGCAAAGCCGTGGGTCCCGTGTCGTACATTTACGGCACGAAAAAGAACTTCAAGCCTGAAAGAAGAAGTCTCTGAGCAAAATTTGTGAGCCGTTTCACGCCCCGAATAGAATGGAACGCTGATGACCTGAGTTGTTAAAGAGCGTCCTTAAATAAATCAAAAAAATCCAAGGCTTTACTGTTTACTGTAATAGAAGTAGCTTCTTATTTTCAATTATTATGATTCATTTACAAAAGTTTGTACAGGATTTAAGGGTTTATTTATTAGATTAGATTAAGAATTGAAATTTGTTAATGTTTGATATATTTTTGCATTTATTTTTTGCAATAATGTTTATATTTAAATTAAATGTAATTTGTAGAAATATTATTTTTCTAATTTTAAAGAATTCCGAAGGAATTAAGTTTGTACTTATGAAAAGATTTTTGAAAGTTTTCTTCAAAACTCCATCTATCCTACTTACTATGTAGGCACCAAAAGTGAGGATGAAAATTATATATAGTGTAGCGCGCGCGTGTGTGTGTTTTTAATGGTCTAGCGGCTACAAATTTTATTTTTCCTTAACGAAACTGCATAAAGCGACCAGTTAACTAAGAATTCATCGAGTTCGAAAATCAGCAAAATCGGACTATTAGCCGAGGGGGTTACCCTAAACCGATACATTATATACGTATAAATAAAATGTGTATATATGATAAAAATTTTAAATAAAATAACCCTTGGAACAAAGTACCTAAAATTACAAGAAGTAGAAATATATAAAAAACGTAAATATTCACAGAATTTTCACTACATCTGCAACAACTCGTGTTCTTCAAATGCAAAAAAAAAAAAGTGAAGGGGGTAATCATAAATATTGAATCTTGAAGATAAGGTAATGCGTGAAAACAAATTATAAACAAGCAATAAGAGAGAGAGAGAGAGAGAGAGACATAGAGAAAAACTATATTAATATGTAAGATTTAAACCTGATGGTGCACGCGATTGATGCAAAAATAGCTTCTTTATGTGTGAGTAAACTTTCAGAGTATTGTGTAGGTAACGCATCACCAAGTGTTATATTAAAAGTATCATCAAAATCCTTACAATGAGACAGGGCGTGTTGGGCAACCGGCAAGGGAGTCTTGGTTTTAACAGAACGTCTATGATTGTTCGTACGTAGCGAAACAACAGTAGAAATTAAACCAATATAAAATGTTTTGCAAAGCTTACAAGATAACATATATACGACGTTCTTGGAAGAACAGGTAGCAAATGAAGAAATGTTAAATTCTCTGGATAAATTAGAGCTGTGGAATGAATGACTCGGCATAATAAGCGCATAGGTTTTACATTCTGGGCGTTGGCAAGGATATGAGCCAGCAACGGGACGAGCTAAATTCGAAGGAAATAGGTTTCGGCGAAATATACTTTTAAGATTAGGAGGTGTTCTAAAAGTAAGGAGGGGTACAAATTTAGAAAGAACATCACTTAACAATGAATGCACTAATAAAGTATTGTGACATTCTTTCAAAACAGGTCCGATGCTTTTAATTGCTGGCACGTAAGTAGTAACAAGGTTAATGAAGTTTTATTGGAAGTTTTAGGTTTGCATAGAAAAGTTTTATGCGCTGGGACGATACGGAATTCTAAAAGAGAGGAAGGATAATTTTGGTCTTGGAACTTATGAGCTACGATTTTAATATAGCTGTCAAGAGATGAAAAGTTTTTACAAAGACCGTGTCCACGGATTGAAAGAGAAAATGGAAAATATCTTTTGGTATGCAGGAGATGACAGCTATCAAAATGAAGATACCGTTGCAAATTGGCTTAGTGTGCATGGACGTAAGAAGAGAGCCTTTCATAAAGAAATATATCAATATTTAGGAACGTAGCAGCATTGGGAGAGAGAGAAGAAGTGAACTTAACTGAAAAATTGGAGTCAAGATTAGTAAGGAACTGCTCGAGAGATTCTGAGCCATGAGTCCAAAGCACAAATATATCATCAATATATCTCAGCCATAATAATGTTACCAGAGGTTGTGACTTAAGCTATTCCTCCTCTAAGCGAGTCATAAAAAGATTGGCATAAGATGGTTTCATTCTGGTGTCCATTGTAGTGCCTTTAATTTGTAGATAATATTTATTATCAATTTATGTGAGAACAGATAAGCAAGATAACAAATGAAATCTGTGAATGGGATATGAGGAAGTGCTCGAGATTCCAGGCAATAACAAATAGATGCTAATCCTTCATTGTGAGAAATGTTGGTGATGTCACATCCATAATGACAAGAAGTATATTAGAATGTGCCAAAAGTTAATTTGCTTAAGGTAACTAAAAATGATAGAAATCTTTGATATAGAACGGCCTAGATGTAATAAATGGCTGCAACTAAAATATATTGGCAGAAATGCGTTCGTGGAGGAATCGAAATCGACTACTATCGGGCTGCCTGGACAATTCTTTTTATGACTTTTAGGGAGAAAATATAAGGAAGGAGTACGGAGGGGGGGAGCATTAGGAGTAAGTAGACTGATATCTTGGGGATTAAACCTTTCTACAGTACCAGAAGAAGCGATGGAAGAAGCTATACTTGATTAAACTTCACTGTGGGGTCGAAAGACAATACTTTATAATAAGTGACATCATCAAGCTGTCGGTAAGCTTCAACATTATACGGGACTGGTGCTGCCATCTCGACAGTAGTTGCAATAGAGTTTTGTACCGCTAGGTGGCAATACTAGCACATCTGATGAGTGAGTGTTTAAAGTTTCATGCAGCTGTGTAGATGTGTTGAGATACTATAGTACTTTTCATTATACTCTGTGTATAGTGTGTGGCGATTTCACGATGGACCCAAGATTAGAACAGAGAGTGTGCATCAAATTCTGTGCAAATCTCGGAAAAATGCTACGGAGACCCTTGCAATGATTCAACAAGTATTTGGGAGACAAAGCACGCGTGTTTGAGTGGCATGCTCGGTTCAGGGCCGGCCGTACAGCTATTGAAGACGATGCTCACACCAGTAGGCCCGTCAGTTTCACAACGCCCGACATTGTTGCCAAAGTTCAACACCTCGTTAGAGAGGATGGACGTCGAACAATTGAAGACCTTGCTTCCCTTGCAGTGGGAATTGGTTACGGGAAATGCCAACGGATTTTAACTGGTGGATTGGGCATGCATCATGTCGCGACAAAATTTGTGCCAAGGATACTGACTGCTGATCAGAAGGCGCAGCGTGTTAAAGTTTGCAGGGAGCTTCGTCAGGCCCTATTCGAATACCCAACCTTCTTGTTCAGGGACATCACCTGCGTCGAGAGCTGGATGTACGCTTATGACCCTGAGATAAAACAACAATCCTCCCAGTGGAAGAGCCCGAGCTCACCAGACCAAAAAGAGCGAGATAAGCGAAGAGCAAAGTCAAAATCATTCTCCTCGTTTTCTTTGATACTAAGGGGATTGTGCACAAAGAATTCGACCACGTACTACTGTGACGTTTTGCGACGGCTCCGTGAAAATGTGCGGAGACGACGGCCCGATTTAACAGCGTGCGATTATTATCTCTGTGGTAAATTAAAAGATGCCGAAACACGAAGAACCCTCATACCAAACAAGAACTCAAAAATAATATTCATTAGGAAATTGTCCGGATTTCTCAAAATGAACTACAGCGAATTATGAATAATCCTTAAAGAGAGCCAAAATGTGTGGAGAATGAAGGTGGGCAATATTAACACTTCATTTCATAGTTTAGTAAATAATGGACCTCTTAAATTGGTTTGTGTATGCTGTATGGCTGGTTTGTTATTTTCTCCCGCTAATCACCATGACCAGGCTGGCCGCTAATCTGCTAACGAGGGGCGCGCTCGCCCCTAAGCAAAACACTCAGGGGGGAAACAAAACTGATCGCACCGTGGAAAGGGCACCTAAGAATTCGAATGTAAATGAAACAGCTGTAGTTTCAAGCTTCTATTTAAAATGCGTTATGGGATTCCGATATAGTACTTATTAAGTGCAAGGTTTCTCTGAATCTGTGAAGAATTGAGGGCTGAAATGTTGCAAGTTATTTAAGAAAGGTTTGCTAAAAACTTAATACGTTTTTTTGTATCTACGCATTCGTTAGAAAAAAAAATATATGTAATTAACTTTTACTACATGGTTGTTTCATTTTCTATATGTTCCGTGTTTGTTAAATATATCCCGATTTTTTTACGCAGATTGTGAGAAAATATTTATTTTATATTATAAACGCAAATTTTCAGCAATCAAACGATAAATTTTAGAATGCCTTTCAGTGCATTTCAGCTCCACAGTCGAAGAACGTTCTGCGTCTACAAACGCTTAACTAGAATAACCAGAGATATCTAAGTATTTGTAAAGTTACTGCATATGTTTAGAGATTTGCCACATCATTTAGTTCAATAAAATCATCAAAATGAGCATAAAATTTGGAAAGAAGACTTTTTTAGTAGTTGCACATTTCCTAATTGAGTATGTCTATGCAAACATGCGCCCCCCTTCCCCAATTTAGAAAACTGCATGAACTATACATAATTAAAAAGGGATATTCCGTACATTTTTAATATATAAAACAATAAAAAATGAAAATTTAATCATTTTTATCCTTTTCGGAGGCCCTTAAAATAATATTCATTGTTATTAAAATTATATTTTTGTTTGCATGCTGTAAATATTCATTTTATCTGGCTATAGCGTGCGCATGCGGATATTTTCCAGCAGTGGGAAAATTTAAACGCACCAAATCCTACTCCTAATAGAGAAATCATCTGAAATAGCGACAGGCACTCATTTCTTTGTCTGAAACTTCAAATTCCATACCCACGCAGAACGTCGCGTGGGTATGAAATTTGGACTGTCCACTCCCTGCCCATGTTTTCTTATTAAAAATTCTCATTGCTGATAGTGTTTTCACCGAGAGATGCTTGTATACATTTCACAGTTTTCTACTATAAAAGCAGCGTTTTTTCCTTCCCTTCTACCGGTGCTGCGACATTGTTAGTTTGCCGCAGACCCGTCCCTAATCATGTTGACAAAAAGTGAGGGGAAGTTACCAACTTGTTAAAAACTTCGGTTCAGCTGACCCGGATGATAGTTCCCGTGAGAGTTTCTGTCCAGGGTTATGGATTTTGATGTTTTGCAGGTTGTTGATTCGACAAAGGTTAGAGGACGTAAACTTAACTAAAATTAATAAATAAAAAAGAATATAATAATAATATTAATAATAATAATAATAACACAAATAAAAAATCTTATTGGCCTTTCAGCCGGGTTTCACGGTTGTAGCATCGGGATAATAAAGACAAAATAAGGAATGCAAACAGCAGATATATCTAAATATAATTGTTTTCTTTGTATAGATTACTTAAGTAGTTGTTACATATACGACTGTCCGTCTGAAAAGCATCAGACTTTAAGTCGGGTAAAATGCAGGATTTGGGCTTTCATGCAAAGTCCAAAGAGTATTCCAATGCTGGAAGCACCTCTGGGGGACCTCTGTTGGAATAGTAAGGGGTGTTCTAAAAATTCACGGTCTGATTGAGAGAGGTCGTGAAGATGGACAAATTACTAAATAGTTGTTAAGTATCATCCTTTAGATGGCGTACTATAAAGTTTCAGACACTGAAGTGTAGTCACTTGTTTGTGTCGATCATGTAAACAAACTAGTGTTAACTTTTTCTATAAAATGGACAAAAACTTAAATATGAGCTGTGATAAAGTACTTCGTTTTGAAGGGTTCAACATCAACGGAAATTCCAAAGGAGTTAGATTCCACATTAAAAAGATTCTTCCCCTTTGTTTTCGTCGGTTAAAAAGTGGGTTGCTGAATTTATGCGTGGTCGAACATCCATTCAAAATGAGCGCTCAGGGAGTTCCAAAACTGCTACGACCGATCGGATTGTGCAAAAAATTCACAATGCCGTACTCAACGATCGCCGATTGAAGGTAAGCGAGTTGATTGGCACTGCGAAGACCTCGATAGGACGTGTCCACTTCATTTTACACAAAGTTTTGCTTTCTGTTGAATGGGTGCCGCTTTTGTTAACTATGGACCAAAAATGACTCGAATGAAAATTTGCAAGAGTGTTTAGACTTGTTTAAAAGCAATTCCAGCGAGTTTCTCCCACGTTTCATAACAGTAGATAAAACAGAGATTCACTACAGTCAGAGACGAAGGAGCATCCAACATTGGGTGGCAATAGGTGAAAGTGCACAAAAGAAAGAAAGAAAAAAGGTTCCATCTGCAGGAAAAGTCATGGCTACGGTTTTCTGAGATTCTCATGGTGTGGTGCTTACAGACTATCTCCAGATGGATTCAACCATAACTGGGGAGTACTACCGGCCCAACTGAAGGATGCTATTCAGGCTAAATGTCCAAACCTGGTGAAAAAGAAAGTTTTCTTTCATCACAATAAAGCGCCTTCACACGTTTGGGATTGTTGCTGCAAAACTTCATGATCCTCGCTTCCAAGTGCTTCCACATTCACCGGATTCGTCTCCCGACGATTACTTTTTGTCCCAAACCTAAGGTAGCGGGATGGGTGGACGAAGATTCACATCAAATGACGAGGTTGAAGCTGAGACAGATGCTTATTTTTCAAGTTGGACAAATTTTAATTTAATGAGAGCATTAAAAAGTTGGAAGGTCATTGGACTAAATGTATTGATTTACAAGGTGACCCCTCGTAGCTCTTAACTTTGTCATCGCGTTGCGCATAGTATTATTAGAGATTTAGCTACGAAAATAAATTAGAAGCCACAAGGAGTTAGGTCCGGAGAGTTAGGAACATAGCGAACGAATGCACTGCCCTTATTTGTCACAGCATTTGGTTTAGAGGCGATCTCTACTACACAAATTCCGTCAACATAGATAAATGAAAAACGTCACACGTAAACATTCCTTACTAGCCAGCTGCGTTTCAGCAACCGACGGGCCAAAACAAATGCGCGCGCATGAAGATTCCTTGCACCTCATGCACAGTGCTGCCAACTTAACGTAATTACTTTCCGAGGGAAAAAGTAAAGCCAGATACTATTCAGACAGACCTCGCTAAGAAGTGAATATTTCTTTATTCCTTACCCCAAATATATATTTGACGAAAAGTTTCAAGGAGTATGAATTGTTAACTTTATACTTTCGAAGATTTTAAGAAACAGTAAACTACTGTTTGCTTCCGGAGCTTAGAATATTATTATACTATGCTCTATATTACACACTGCCCACCACTTACTTAAAATGCACATATAATAAGATGTGTTAAAGCAAGATTCAGTAGTGTTAACGTTTAATTCCGATAGCACTATAGGAAATAGCGGCAAGTTCGAAAGTTCTCCTTCATCTCGCAATTCTATGAAAACTTGCCCTTGCCTGCAGACTACCAGCAGCACCAACTGCTCACTAAGTCATAGCACAGGTCTACGGTGATTTTGCTACAGTAGTTTGCATGTGCTGATTCCAAAAATGGAGTCCATTTAGCTGTATCACATGCCATTTCTTTTGAGCTTTATATCCTGAATTGTAATGATGAATCTATCTTATAAATGATTACGAGCCATTATTCCCTTATACCAATGCCATCTAGTAAAATAGATGAACTAAAAATAACGATGTGGCTGTTTTGAGACAGTTGGCCGCACATTTCATCCTGCTTACATCATCTTTTAATGTGAATTCAGATGTTAGAGCTATTGAAAGAAACACCTTGCTAATTAATATTTTCATTTTGCTATTTTATCACACGTAATACTAATACGGTTGAGAACAACGGAAAGGAGGTGTTGCTTAAATAATCTGATTCTGTTTTTGTGGACGTTTTGCTGTTAAAAAGCAAAGACAAAATATTAAAGAGTCAGTTTAATACCAGGTAGTAAAAAAATATAATAAGAGGTAGTCTATTGGATTCCTTTGCCACTTCTTCATATTAAACTTGATGTGAAAACACTTGACAAAGACGGAAACTGTTTCAAATATCTCAAGGGCAAATTTTCTGCTAATTTGGGAACAAAAATAACACAAAATTTTTATAGGTTTGCAAATCAGAACACTAGTTAACAGATACTATGACCTCCTGTTAAAAATAAAAAAGAGCCTAGAGCATTTAAAGATGTCATTGGAAAGTTTCTAGGGAACATAAACATTCCAATTGTGAACAACATGCTACAGAGATTCTAAGTTTAGAGATGCAACATGAGATTTCTCTATCACATTTGGAGGTATTTCCTGAAAACCTGGGGTCATTCAGTGAAAAAGGTGGTGAACGATTCCATCAAGATATTCGTGAAATATAAAGGAGGTACTAAAAGCAATGGAACACATTACTGTTGGATGCTCTGTAAGGATCCTAAGAGAAATTCCAAGAGTAAAGCATACCAGACCAAAGGAACAAGTTTTTGTTTAAATACTAAATAAACTAATATATGAAATGTGAAATTGGGTAGTAAAAACTTGGAAACATTTGGAAAAATTCTAATGTAATGCAAAAAAAGCTGTAGTAATTTTTTAAATCAGCGGTACTGAAATGTTTAGAATCACATTTCAAAGGCAAAACTGCTCGCAAAATGATTCAATTTGTAGATCTGTGATAGTAGATAGCAAGCTAAATGTCTATGACGAGATTTCTTTCCCATTTATTTTACGAGAGTGTTCAATAAAGAATGATCATAATATTTTTACATGCACAATTTCTAATATTAAAATACAACATTTTGTTAGCTTAATGTTTAATATACACATGACAATAGTTTTATTGTTACTTTTGGCTCCCCCTGTTAGATGTGTGCAAGTTGAGACATGTTCAGTTCCGCCTACAGCAAGATGGGAGAGACACGCGACGAACAACATGCTGCTCTGAAATTCTGCTTTCTTCTCAACAAATCTTCAGCTGAGGCCTAAGCAATGTTACAGGAGGGCTGTGGAGAGTTCCTCATTGCACAGATTAAAGATGGTTTAAAATATTTAAAGAGAGAAGGCAATCCAATTTCAAAGGAAGCTGAACCCGACATTTCAATTTGTGTTCTAAGGGAAGAAAACCTAACATTGCTGTTGTTATTGTGAAAGAGGATTGTACTAAAAATCATTGGGTGTCACCCACGTGTTGGTAACTGAAAATTTGCACATGAGACGTGTTTGTGCACGGTGGGTTTCAAGGCTGCTGATTCCAGAACGAAAGGACTTTCTCGTGCAAGTTTACATGCAGCTGAAGATGATATTACTGGAAGATATGGAGTTTCTTTCAAAGGCATTCTTCGCTGATGAAACTCGATCCTCAGAACAAACAGCAAAGCTCTGTGTGGAAATCTTCATCATACCAACGGCAAAAAAGCAAACGTGATTGCTTCGACAGAGAAAATTATGATCTGGCTATTTTATATTTAAGAAACAGTTTATCAGCACTCGTAACTACTGTAACTGGGCAATGCTACAGAGATGTCCTGAAAACTCTGCAAGGCCATATAACCCGCAAAAGGCCATGTTTTCGCGCAACAAACTGGATGGTGCACCACTCGCAAACGTTGTTGCTGAACATCTCAAAAAAATCAACGATCCTTCCTCTAATCCAGATTTAGCCCCGTTTGACTTTTCCTTTTCCCCAAATTGAGGAAATCCTTCGTGGAAGGCACTTTCCATCATCAGAAGCAGTGATGAAGGTTGCAGAGGCGATTCTGAAGGATCTGTCAAAAAATGGTTCTCAGCATGTATTTGAAGACTAGCAGAAACGCTGGGACAGGTGCATTGAATCCAACAGTGATTACTTCAGAAATATGAACAAAATTATGAGGATGAGTAAAAGGTATGTTGTCAAAAAAGTTAAGATAATTCTTTATTGAACAGCAGAAAAAATTATGCTCTTATCGTAAACATCTAAATCATATGGGGGCAGGGTAGTGAGGAATGAACAGGGAGGTAATTTTCAACTACAATGCTGGGTTTTTCCCATGGATATATCTTAAAATGTGTAGTCTAAAAGAACTGTTTAGAGCATTTTGCAGCAGTATAGCTGTTAAACGATTTTGGAGACATGCTCATGATAGAAAAAAATATTACAAACCATCGTAATCCAAGGTGCCATCATCGTGGACCTTAGGAGGCACTGCTGATCTCTCGGAGTCATCTTGCTGGGAGGAGCTTCCTGGACATTCTTCCAGTGACTGCTGTTCCACAAATGGACGTAAACCACTGAAAAACAACACAATGATGTAGTTCAGAAACATTTCATTTATTGTGAAACAACAGCACAAGTACTATCAAAAACAAATTTTATTTTATATGTAATTTTACACATTTTATGATTTAAGAGGCGACCCATATTACTCCATTATACAATTTTTTATTTTATTATTATTATTTTTTTAATTGAGTGTCGGTGGCAAATTAAACACTAACTTCTATGACATGTTATGCTCCACCGGATTTTTTTTTCTTCGTTTAAGAATTTCACCTCTTCTCTATTGCGTCCTTGTCGAAAGTCTATCACCCCAAGAATCACTGGTTAATATGGTAAGGTTTCACTGCCACAAGCTTCAAGCTATTTACCAGAACATGAGTGTAAATCAGCTCAAGGCTATTTATTTTTATGGACTTCCCTTTTTAGAAGTGTGGAAGTGTGCACAGCACTCCGAACTTATAACTGCAACATCTTTTAAACTATCTTCATTATTAACAGAATGTCCAGCAGTCAAAGCAAACGCAACAAGCTTCAAGTTCATTTTTGTACAATGCTTATACACATATAGTAGGTATAAGAAGTATTTTCATAAATATGTCACATAGTTTCAATTAGGTAAATATAATATATTTCAATATTTTGCCATCTCTTTTGATATGTTGTACTCTCAATTGTTTCATACGCTTTGCGCCAATTAGTTCACAAAATGCGCCCCTTCTACCCTTATAACCGTCCGAAGTCTCTCAGACCATCCATCTGTAACAACGTGCACTACTTCCATTGTCAACTGATTACACGAGACTCTCATTATTAAGTATGCTTTCTTGCAAACCATACTCTCCAATACTGACCACAGTTTGTAATCCAGGGAGTTAAGGTCGAGATTGCTAGAAGGTGAATCTTGAGCACTAATAAACTCTGGAACATTTGTCTAAACTAAATCTGGGTAAACCTTGCCTTGTGGGCTGGAGCTGAATCTTGCTGGAAGCTCCAATGCCTGTTCTTGAACAAACCCATGTTCAGGTTCTTCAGTACAGTTTTGTACGCTTTGGCGGGTTGTCTTCCTTTCCTTTTGACAAAAATGGAGCTTAGTGACACAATCATAGCTCACCACTCAACAAGTCATTATTGAGGCAGAATGGTAGCTTCTCTGCATTCTTGTCAATTTGACAGTTGTACCTTTCATCGGTATTAAATACTTTCTCGTCAGAAATTTCTGGTGGTCTTCATTAGCGCAATGCAATTTACATCTCAACACGCTCTACTGCTTCGGTTTTTCAAACGAAAAGTCCTGTCCAATGTCTTGTCTAAGCACTTTGGACATGGGTCTTCCGGATATGTTGATCTCACAGTCCACCACTATCTGTTCTATAAAAGGGGCCAGTACTGCTTTGGCAACAGCTACGGTCCTTAAAAAGCGCGGAATTCCGGTTCTCCAACCACTGCATTATACACTGTGACTTATTGGATGGTACGGTACTCACACATCCTACTGGTTTCTAGCTTTATAGGGATTTGAAAAAACCTCGCTTGATGATTTTCCAAGCTTATTTAGGGCTCTTACAGCAGAACTGTTTTCACAATACCTCTTTGCTCGGTTTAACCTCATCCTGTTGAGCTGAATTCAACAATGACGGTGACACTGTCTGGCCAAAACACTTGGTATATTCCTTTCAAAAGTTTGTAACAGTATTTAGGTATTACTAGGCATATGGAGTAGTAAATTAAAATTATACAATTATAGAAAATGTTTTGACAGGAGAGAAATTACTGCAATTGTTTGGATAAGATTAGATGTGATAGCGGTAACGCAAAAACAAGCATTCGAATCGTTCATAATATGATTAAATATGATATTCCTTTTCCTATTCCTAAAGGAGCGATTAACATCAAAATTCTGCCCTAAGTATTTTATCAAAAAACTGTCAACTTTTCAATTTGGTAACGACAAATATACTCAATACTCAAAATGGATCACCGAGAAGCTGCAGGTAAAAAGCGAAGAAGATTGCAATGTCCAGTGGGTTCCAGGTTTGCTGAGAGATTAAAATATTTTGATTCAATAATAATCTTTTCATCCTCTTGATAAAGGCATACCAAGGCTGTTCGGTATGCCTGTGCGAACTCAAAAAGGGTAACACTAGATTGTTTACAAGGTTACCATGCAACATGGTGACTGTTGAGAGATGATATACGTTCTTATACACAATTACAAAGCTTAGCTCTGTAAGTGTCATTTTCCTGCTTAAATTTGTAAACGGTGAATCAAACGGAGAAACAAATTTTTCATGTATTAATAAAATACTATTTGTTGAAAGACGCAAAGCCACAAAAACTAAGACGAAACTGGGCAAACATTACAGCGAATTTTCACATTCGCCTAGAATGGTGTACACAAGATTTGGCGAGTTTAGATGAGGTCGAACGAGCACAAGCGATGCGGACTTCCTGTCGAAGTAACGACTCCCGAAATTATTGAAAAATATCCACGATATGGTGTTGAGCGTTCGGAAACTGAAGGTGCGGAAGACTGCTGAAGCTGGAGATCCGGTGCATCCTGTTTAAGCGGAATACAAAGGAATTCTGGAGATAAATGACGAAAATTGGATCCATTACTACTTCTTCGAAAACGAAGAAGAATTCGAAACAATGTTTGCAACCGGAGAAAGCGCTCCGAAGAAAGCAAAAAAAAAAAAAAAAAAAAAAAAAAAAAATCGCTTCAAAATGAAAGATGATGACAACTGTGTTTCACGAATGTCACGGCATACTTTTAATTGCCTTTTTGGGAAAGAGCAACCCATAACCGGTGAACATTGAGCTATGTTACTGGAGCAATTAAACAACGAGATCAAGAAGAATCGTATCTATTGACAAAGATCCTGTTTCATCAGGATAACACGACAGCACACAAGTCTGCAATTCCGACCTCAAAAGTATTGAACTAAAGATAGTATTATCCTTCCTTATCCCACCTACTCTCCGGATTTGGCTCCCAGGACCGATGGATTTTTTCGGGCGTAAAAATCGTAAGTATGGCTTCCTTCGGAAGGGAAATAAAGCCGTGGGTCCCGTGTCGTACATTTACGGCACGATAAAGAACCTCAAGCCTGAAAGAGAGGCCTCTGAGCAAAATTTGTCGGCCGTTTCACGCCCTGAGTTGAATGGGACGCTGATGACCTGAGCTGTTAAAGAGCGTCCTTAAATAAATCAATCAAAAAAAAAAAAAAAAAAAAAAAGGATTTGGCTCCCTCGGACTACTTGCTTTTCTCAAACATGAAGAAATTACTAGCAGGGAAGAAATGCGCAACAAATAAAGAAGTTGTAGCCGAGTTTTACAGAACTGAGGAATTCACATTTTATATATGGGATAAACAAAATAGAAAATCTATGGAACAAATATAGCTAAAGGAGATTATGTTAAGAAATAAAACGATTAAAAACTTTTCTTTCTTTATTTTTGTACGGATTTATCGAACAGCCTTCTTACTTGTTCACATGGGTTTTAAAGAGTTACGGTGTCTATTCTCCAGTAACCAACCGCATGTTACTCGTAAATAGACCCAGCCTGGTGACACATAGCTTCGTTAGAGATATGGAGATAGAATCCAACTGATTCATTTTAGATTTCTCGATGGTTTTCCTAGATAACTGTAATGCTTCTTAGCACTTGTACAGAATAGGAAATTTTTACGACCAGCATGTAGTGTTTTGTGGAAATATGAAAAGTTTATTTTCATTCAAATAACCCAAACATACTCCCCTTCGATTAGTGTTCAATAATGATCTTGCTTAAATTATTATTTTTATGTATCTTGACTGTTGATTTTGAATGTGAAATACATTTTTCTCTAGTAAACTCCACTTTTATTTTGAATCGGCACTATATAATTATGCAAAAACTTTTCCTTGTAATCAAACATTTCTATTTCATTATTAAAGAATATGTCATATGAATGTTTATTTAATTTTAGTTTAATCCTGACCTTATAAAATGAACAATAGTCATAAGATGCCATTGAATAAATGACATTGGTCACAGTTCAGTTCAGCTCTAGTTTTATAATTGCGACATAAAATATTTGCTAGTTGCAAGTGCAGTAAAGTTTTGTATTTTGTGCGTGTACTACTATACAGGGTATTAATGAACAACACTGACATATTTTCAGTTTGTACATTTCTAGTTCTTGCCTTTAAAATGTAGCTCCAAATTGTAGATTATTTGAGTAATAGACAACCAAACGCATTTGTTTTGCATTACGTATTGCTTTCAATTATTATTACAATCACAAACTATTTACTTTAAGAATATAGTTATAACGCTAATGAAACAATACAGTCTATAAAGCTTCTCTTTGAACCAAATTTAATATGTAAGACAGAAATGCTACAGAGGCAGAGGTAACTCATAATGAAGACATTTATGATAACCAGAGCCCGGATGTTAGGCAAAATGTCTTTTCTATCTGGGTGGATATATTTCAAATTCAAATAGAAATAAACGTTTCCGCACTTTTGGAATCGGTAGGGTCAGTTTTTATTTTGCCCCCCCTTTTTTGCTTATTTTGGCTTTTGTTGCCTATTTTAAGGTTTAAAACCTTTTTTGCTTCTTTTGGATAGTTACGGATTTTTTCTGCGATTATTTAACAGGCATTCAAGAATATGAATAGATCGAAGTGAAAAAAGTTATAAAAATAAAATGGCATGTCACCTCACAAAACTATCTATTGAGAATCTTGTTATACGTTTATTTATTTTCAAGCAGTCAACAACTTTTGCCTCAACCCATTTACTTGAACTCTTTAAATAGCAGAATCTTCATTAGTGAAAGGAACGAAAGGTTACCTCGGGCATACGAATACCAGCAAATAAGGAGGATGAGGGAAGTACTGTAGTTTTGAATATCCTGGAGATTGACCTTGTATCGACCTGCGTGAGACAATTTTAGGAAATTCGTAGGGGTAACTTCTCAGCTGTATAAATGTAGCAACTGCAAGCGAGAAAGATGAGAGCTGTAAAAAGGTACAGCTGTGCCATAACCCGTCCCTACAATGTGTTCAGCTGGTTCACCTATAAACCCATAAACAAAAAATGAACCCGACCAGAAACCAATGCGCATCTTTTTCTCATTCGCCAGGACTATTCAAAGCTACTTTACTTTCTCTTGACCGATATTTCCGTGATGTCCTGAAAGGTGAATATTCTGTTACTAGTATGAGTCCTTCCGCAATAGCTTAATTTAAATATGCTCTAATCACTTCAGTGAAAGTAAAAAAAATTTTTTTCATGAAGAAAGATGTTCTCTGTAACAGCGTCTGACTATGACAGTTGGTGCCTTGAAAAAAAAAATCTTTATGTTGCTTGCAACCAAGACAAGTAAGTTTAAGCACTTTAATTATGTGATAAAGAAATTATTAAATATCTTAAATACCCATTTTCATTAACAACGAGTGATATTACTTTTTCTGTTTTCACTTTTGATAAATTCCAATTTTAATTGTATTTTTGCTTTTTTCAGTATTCTAAGTGCTCTTTTGCCTACCTATTTTAACAAAAATAAATGCTTGAACTTCCGGGCTTTGATGATGGCGAACATCGCTGAAAAAACATTAGCCATATAAAATGGAACTTGATAGAAGTCACTGGAATGCCCAAGCATGGAAGTTGTCTTCTCTATTTCAGATTATCTAAGATCCCTCTATACAGAGTTAGCACATTTCTGTGTTGTTCATTAAAGCAGATGCAAATCTTAGTGGCATATGAAGGCGAAGCACGTTTCAGGCTGCAATCATGTGTAATCTCCACCCCGATGTTGTCAGTATGGCACACACTACTACTCCTTGTAACCCGAGATCGGGTCATGGCCTGACGCAGGGACCTATGCTTCCTCTATCCCTGTCTTACGACTTCATCGACAAAAGCTACTTAAAAAGGAAAAACACGTTTCTTTCAACTTTGAATGAAAGAAAATAAATAATTTGAAATGAATTTGCTTTTTGTAACGCAAGAGCTGTTCGTTTACTACTCCTTTGGTTGTCTCCAAACCATGGACCTGTGAAGAAGCGCATTCAACCTAACACTCACATTACGCTTGAAACTATAAGCAACTATTTTGCAGGCAAGTTAGCCTACAGCAAAAAACACAAAAATTGATCGCTTCCGCAGCCAAGTGCTTAATGTTGCGGTTCGCAGTTCCGGGTACGATTCTCGGTATTTACTTAGACATTTTCTGCCTTAGGGAGGTAAGAACGGGGAACAATAGGGAACTTGCGGAGAGGTGGCGTCCTTTCGATCCGGGAAGCTGCTTGATGGAGGCAGGCGGGATGCCGGTCCGGTGTGCTTTTGCAACACTCCTGTGGTCAATCAAGTCTCGAGGACATGGAAGATGAAGCAGTCGCCGCGACCGGCCTCCGTCCTTCGAGGGCTGCTGCACCCAGGAAGGAAGGTAACAGCAATGTGAATTCTAGCTTCTTGCCATTGAAGAACTCGCAATAGTTCGAAATATAGCAATTTCAAGTGTGACTTTTTCTCAGTGTTTTATCCTTATCTACTTTTATTATTACTGTTAATTTATATATATATTAAGGCCACCTATCCGATAAAAAAAAATAAATAAATGCTTATAACGAAGCAAATAAAAAAGTATTATTATTTTTTTTATTAGTCGTACTCTTCCAGCATAAAAAATTAACCCTGGTTATAATCATTAAAATATTTTAATGCACTTTATAATTTTATAATGAGCAAAGATGAGCATGTACAACACAGCCACGGTCATCTTCACAGAATAAAAGAGAACGACTCCACCCCCTTTACGCTGACGTAAAGAACTCTTGGTTAGCTCATTCCTATACCGTCTAACAGTGATCAGATATTGCATTGAAATAAACATACCTAAATAGTAAGATCAGTTTGAAAGTCCCGCAACTTAGATCGCTCACCAGCGAATCTACTCGCCTCCAATCCCTGAGTTTCCTCACGCAACACGCAAGGCGCCATTCTCTTAGTCAGTTGCGAGCCGGATTCGGCAGAATCGGGCAGTTACGTTGTGCAGTCGAGAGTGATTTTTCATTGAATAGTGCAGTAGTATTGTGAAATGGTGAGATATTTGCTGTCTCGTCATAAATTCTTCTTCAAGGTTTACATCACACAGAGAAAAAGGCGTAAATTTCCTAGCAGCCCGGTTTCAACACGATATACAATATTAAAATTACTACAAAAGTTTACTGAAACAGGTTCTGTGACTAGCTGGGGAAAAAATCCAGGATTGATCATCAATCTATGACAAATTAGCATCGTATATTTGGTCCCAGAATGATTTATGCCCTGCTCGTTATCCAAAGCAATTTTTATCTTTGGGGGACGCTGAAAAATAAGATTACATTCAACTAACCCTCACACACCGGAGGATAGCATACATTCGAAACTAAGTTAGGCCCTTAGTGATAGAAAACCGATGCGTGCTAGGGATGATTTCCTAAGAAGATGTGGAAGTCAGGGGAAATGAGCAACATATTCAGTGTGTACTGTATGGAGGATGAATGCAAATTTGTACGCGAGTTTTAAAATGGTGAAGCACTTGAGCGTCCCTAGCCAACGTTAAGAAAATATCGGCTGCAAAACAGGGTCTAACCGCACACCGGCTGAATTATGTATCGGAACTTTAAAACTGCTCTAACAGTATTTCTTAATTCTTTTCTGATTTTTGTCACATATTACTTCTATCTTGATTTATAAGAAACGTGCATATCTGGATATTACTTCTTGTTTTATATCGTGATTTAATGTCAGTATGATGTTTCGTAATGAAGCATGGTTTTGTTCCTGTATATATACAGGATGGCACAAAATAAGTATACAGTACAGAATGAATGATGTTTGTTCAAAGATATTGGGAACTTTGGGCTTATTGAGTTGGTAACTGGTGTAATGGTTACTATGTAAACTGAATTAACAGAATGCAAATGTTATCTATGTGGGAAGTTAATAGAAAACTTGACAGGGAAATTGAATAATGAGAAAACCCAATGGATTACAAAGCAGTACTGGAAAAGTGAAAATGTAGAAAGGGTGTGCACAGCGTGGCAAAACGAATTTCACCCCCACCAACACGTCTGACAATTATCGTATCAGAGACAAATTTGAAGCAACATGTGAAAAATGCGTCCAAATTTGACTCATAAGACGTCTTTGACAGAGGAGAATGAGATGAGAGTCGTCCTGACATTTGCGAAGAGTTAAAAAAGGTCGGTGTGTTATGCGTTTCTGGAGTTGTGCGTACCAAGAACGTCCCTTTTTATTTTTTTTATTTATTTATTTACGGACGCTCTTTAACATCTCAGATCATCAGCGTCCCATTCAACTCAGGGCGTGAAACGGCCGACAAATTTTGCTCAGAGGCCTCTCTTTCAGGCTTGAGGTTCTTTTACGTGCCGTAAATGTACGACACGGAGCCCATGGCTTTACTTCCCTTCCGAAGGAAGCCATACTGAGAGAAGATCCTTGCAACACTAAATGCGTAAATATAATTGAAACCTTACGATCAAAGACTTCCACATGATCTTATGAAGCACGACACAGACCGTCGGCTGCAATTTTGTGAAATTATGCGTAATGAAGTTCATTAGCAACCAGACTTTCTTAGTAAAGCCATCTGATCTGATGAAGCCTGTTTCAAGTTGACCATGTGAACAGACATAATTGTGTATACCGGGCTGATGATACAAATCCTCAGGTGACTATTACATCTCAATTGAACCAGCCAGGCGTCACTGTATGGGATGCAATATCCAGCATAGATGTCACAGAAGCGGTTTTCTTCCATACAGTTGTGAACCGTTACAATTATCTAAACATGTGTTACCATAACTCACGAACAGATTTTCCAACAAGATGGGACACCTTGTCATTTTGCTGTGCTAGTAAGGAACTACATTGACAACACTTTCCCACAGCATTGGATAGGACGAGGAGGTAGCATTGACTGACCATCACGTTCACCCTAATGTGACACCTATGGACTTCTTTTTTTTGGGGGGGGGGTTGTATTGAAGAAGGGTTATTTGCGGCGACACCTCACACAATAGAAAATTAAAAGAGTTCATCTTAGATGCCTTTCATGACTTTGAAGCTGACGTAATTTATGTATTACTGTGTGTCAAAATGTTTTGTGCAGGTTCGAAAAATGTTGCAATGCAAATTTTGAACACTTACGAGATTAACATTCAATAAAACTGTCAATACCTATGCCAATATATATGAAAAAGTAAACTTAAGTAAATGTTATGAACTGTATACTATTTTTGAACCACCCTGTACATATAAACAGTTTGCAAAAATACTTTCTGGGTTATTAATGACGCTAATAGTACTTTCATTTTAAACTCTCCCGTTTTAGTTCCCTAATTAATAATTAGATATATAATGATGGTCAAAATATGAAGGGATGGATTTCCTTTACTACCAGAAAAATTAAATCTCGAAGGTACACATAAAGGAGCAATGGCACGTTTTAATAATAATAATAATAATAATAATAATAATAATAATAATAATAATAATAATAATAATACAAAGTATGCAGATTTATGCCGAATCTTCGTGTTTGGAAACGCATTTGAAGAAGAATGCGTCTCCGTTAGACTAGCTGTAAATGGCATTTTGTTCTTATATTAAGACAATTAATGCACTCTACGTACACTGAACCTGTGCTAACACCGATCATGCGATAACCTCCATGAGATCGTCAAAGAATCAAACAGGTTACATTAAATATAAGAAGTGTTTCTATTTACTACAAAACAGTAAGTTTAATATCTCACCCTCTGCTGTCCCGTCTGAATAGCCATCCTTTTGACAGCACTCTCAGCATTTTATTACGTGGCTCCAGGGCAATCCAGCTGTATCAAGATCATTCTCTGGCTCACCACCTTACCATATTATCTTCATCTCAAATCTCTTGCACTCACAAAGTTAGCACTCAATCACTTCATTCACTAAACAGCACATGTTCGTTTCACTGCACTGGTGCTTGCCATGCCCTTTAAGAGCTAAGTTAATTCAAACGACAGATGCAATTAAAGGGTTTGGGACAAAAAGGTGCAGGCTTTTTCTATCAAATGCTACAAGGGGGATTTCTGCATTCTTTTTCTAGTAATGCGAAACTTAATGCATACGAACCAAGAAAGCTCCGGGTAAAATGTACTGACCTTAAGCAACGTTAAATGAAATATTAAAACAAAAGTATTTTAATGTTTATTCACTTTGTAAACGATATTAAAGCTCAGCACTGGTGGCAGAAAATAACTTTATGGTTTATTTCTAGTCGCCTACATAAAGGCAAAATACGAGACGTTATGTTTGGATTATTAAGTGGTAAGGATAAATATGGAGACGCTGGGGAAATGAGTGGGAGCAGTAAACCATCCCAGACGCCATTTGACCGCCACACATACCACATTTGGGTTCCATTACTGCTCTTATAGGAGTCTTAGTTTTCATTTAGGTGATTACATCATACAAATAAATGAGGATTGTTCCGAAATGATAAGACCAAGTAGAAAACATTTGCTGGTTGTATACAATCTATATTTCAAATTTTAAAACTAACTCGTAGAAATCCTTTTAGAAGTATGGTAAGTGCATGGTGATTCTAAATCGACAAATTGTGCCTATCAAACAACAGAAAATACATTACTTAGTATTAGCGAGGGAACTACGTAAAAAGGAGCATTAGTAACTAACTACTGAATAAGTTTTACTACTTCCACAAACAATTATCATGTTCGAGAATTCGTACTCCTTCCATGGCCGAAATAATAAGTAAATTCAACATCTTCGAAAACCATTAAAGACGATAAATTGTATTAATCAACCAGCGACGGCTGTTCTCTTGTTTTGTATGATTCAGTTAGATTATTTCGTCACTATACAAATATATAAGTTTATTGTACTTTTTAGATGCACACAGAAAAAAGTTTAAAAAAAAAAGTTAGCTTCCAGAATTAGTCCATTTTTCCGTGATCGTTGCATTAAATTAATTTTAAAACCAGAGTTTTCGCCAAAGTCATGCTCGGCACCATCGGCGGACAGATGTTTGGAAATACAGAACCGTTAGAAGTGGAAGGCAATAGGAGTGTTGGGAAAGTTGTAGCACAGACGTTGTTTGTTGACCACTAATGGATTCCAAGTGTTGTTTATTTTAAAACTTCTGTCTTTGTTTATATTATCTACATGATGCTCTCCTTCTAAAGCCTCTCTTCTAGCCAGATTAAATTACCTGTTGTTGATACAATTACTTCTGGTTTTTTTTCCTTCAAATTTTATTTCATGGAAACTTTGAGCAGATTGTTACATTATCCGAGTATCCATTAAAACTCTAAGCGATATTTACAACTTACAACAAAATATTTTAATTTGGCTAGAACAGGGCCCTTAGAAATAGACCAGCATTCAGATAATATAAAAAAAATAAGAAATACCTGGAATCCGTTACTGATCAACGAAGTCTGCGCCACTCTCTCAACAGCCCACCCCCTCCCACGTATAACAGTTCCGCATTTCTGCTTCTCCAGACACTTTCAGTTCTGATTTTGAATTTGAACCTACTATCATGGCAAAATGCCTCGGTAAAGACCCATTTCAGGTCGTGTAATCCTAAAGAATGTTATATACGGCGAACTTGTTTTCGTTTGATACGTTTTCAGTGAATATCGAGCATGAAATATTCACACACACGAACTAGCTAAAGCTTATCTATCATACTACAGACGCTGTGCATTAAGAAATTTAAGAAACTTTCAGGTTGCAAGAGTACTCATTTTTCAGATCTTAAGGGGTACGTGGCTGCAAAACGTTCATTATATTATTCTAGCTTACTAATTTACTAAATAAACGCATGAAAGTTACATACAAGTATATGTGTTTAGAAAAAAATTTAAAAAATGCAAGGATGTAATTTCCCAGTTTGCTATAATGGTGGCTTGTGATCAACATTGCTGGCCATTAAATTTGCGACATAATGTGCGTGTTCATAATAGCCATGCGGAAATGATGCCTGTATTTTCATTCGGTGTTTGACAGGATGTTGGGATCCTTCACATCTGTGTGTTTGTCCTACCTCGATCCACTGTTCTCATATTCATTTCGCTGTGGAGCATTTCGTTCAAAAAGCGCATCAATTTCGGGAATGACATCCCGCACTTTTGGTATGCTTTACTTCTCCTTTACTCGTTCCTTCTGAGAAAATGTGGGGTTGGTTTAATGCGTCTAAAAGTGGCATTGCAACCTTAATGGCCAGCAGTGTATGAATTATTTCCCAAAATTCTGGGTGCATGTTTCATCTTTGCCAGTTTACTTTCATACGATAAATGAACTGTGTCTGGCAAAACAATATTTTGTAGCAACTATAAGTGGGCTCGATACTAGGGGATTATTTCTTTGGTCAATTTTCCATACCAATTACTTGCACACAATTTTAGACTTAAAAAACTGAAACAGACAAAACTTTCAAGATGTGCGATTACATTTTCCACACCTCATCTCATTCGCAATGTGGGAGCTTGATAGTAGAAGTAACCTTGGAGATATCACAAATGCAAATCGATTTTTCCAAAGCGGATAAATCCTTCTACCATAGCAAAATATGTTGCATTCAACACTTTTTTTGAAATTCCGAACACAAACCTACATCAAAAGTAATATCTGCTGTATGGGAATAATTTGTAGAATAAGAAAAGGAGGAAGAAGAAGGAGGAGGAGGAGGAGAAGGAGAAGGAGAAGGAGAAAGAGAAGAAGAAGAAGAAGAAGAAGAAGAAGAAGAAGAAGAAAAGAAAGAGAGCCAGAAAACTTTACGAGTAATTGTTGCACTGAGAAGTAAACAGTTATATCCAAATAAAAACATATCTTATACGATATATAGAAAAGCTTTATATGAAAACAGAATTTGGAAAAAAAAAACAAAAAAAAAACTAATATAATGAAGCCAGTTGTTACAATTTAGGCACGAGTTTTAGAACAACTTTACATTAATTTATAGAAATAACCAATAAATTTTAACTAATTAAGTCAACTTATTTAAATTTTGCTTAAACAGCACTAAGTCTAACGAGAACGGAAATGTCAATTATCTGAGAGAGAGTAAGAGAGAGAGAGAGACACTCTCTCTCACCGGCTAACTCGGATTGAACCCGGGTTGTCTAGATGGAAGGCGAAATGTGTGGCCACTCGACTAAAGAAGACAAAAAGGTTTAAACAAAATAATTTTAAAGATTACATCCTATATTTCAAAATTAGGCAAAATGTTTCGACAATAAGTATATAAAATCGCTGTACTCTATTCCCTGCTGAATTAAACATATATCTCATACTTAGCTAAGCTTGTAATACTTGTTATGTTTTTTTTCTCTCTCTCTCTGAATTTTAAAGTATGCACTGCAACATTATTGGACTGAAGTTCACACGCACGCACACACACACACACACAAAAACAGCGTCATTTGTATGAGTGAAAAAACAAGTTTTTTCCCTTTCATAATAGGCAGAAGAAAGTCCCAAATTTTTCAGCATTAATTTAGCAAACTTTTTAAATAAAAAATCTATGAAGCCATTTATGTTCATTAAACTGATTTCCCAAAGTAAATTAATAGCCACGAAAGTTTATAAATGATTTTTAAATATTTTAGGGTTTAGTCTCACATATACACAACACCACGTATCTTGTTGGAACAAATATATTTAGGTCGTAGGACTAGGTTTCATCTCTGTACAAATATATTTGTTATTATTTATTAACATCACCGATAATCTGTTTTGAAACTAGGGAATTTAAGAGCTCGTAGATAAGAAATGCCTCTAACTGCTAGAGGCAAATTTTCGATATTCTTCAAATTTTTATTACAGGCTGCTATACCAGTAAAATAAATATTGTTAATGTTTAAATGATTTTAGTAAAAATAAATTTATTTGTTTTATATGCTAATGTTAATGTTTTTTTACGATGGAGGGTTTATACTTTAGAAAAATAAAAATATTTACACATTAATTTAATGTTGAGAAAACAAACTGATATAAAGATTATTTTGTGATTGCTTTGTTGTCTCAGAAAAAAAAATATGTATATTTTTACAGCATTCACACCTCTTAACAACCTTTTACAAGATCACATGTCCAGAAGCAATTACTCTTTAAGATTTTGAATGTAGCTAGTCAGTGCATCTTGCCTTGAAGGTGTAGTGAAAGGGTACCGGCTTAGGAACAAAAGTACGTCGCACTTTCCCTCTCTGAGGCGCATTACCGCCCGCCGTAGGGAATGCTCAGAATTACATCAATCTACAATAAAATAATGTAGAAATTTAGATCCCAAATATCTGGAACCTAATAATTATATGTATAATAATATATACTGTACTGTGGGAATGGCAAATCACCCATGTTTTCAGGAATCTGCCCAACGGCAGAAATTGGTTATTAAATAACGATACACAAACATAAGCCTCACATTCATATACCGTATTAATCAAGAGCATTTTATTTTCTTGCGCCCAGCGGGAAATCGAACTCGCGACCTTAAGCACAACAGGCAGGTCCCGTACCGATTGCACTACAAAGCCAGTCTAAATTAGAGTGCGTAATTTTAAAATTATATTATATATTTTGTATTTCGTTCATATCGAATTTTAGCGTCATTTTAGTGCCAGTGAAAAAATGAAATAACGAAGTGAGTACTCAAAAATAAATACAGTGAAGTATTTCTTAACAATCAGAATTGGGTCATGTGCAAACTACCACCCTCATTAATTCCACTCAATTTCAACTATTTAGGAGAGAGCTGAAAAAGATTTAATTAATAAACGTGCTGGAAGAATTATAATAATTACTTTTGTATAGTTTTAAGTTTGGTTCAATTATAAATGGAAAATGTATGTTTTACATATCTTTGTGAGCTAAAATGTGGCGTAAAATTAATTAATTATATGTATGCATAGGTGAAGTATAGTTTCTTTGTATGAACTAATCTTGATTAAGGGATATGTTTGATATCCTATTTACTTTACTGTTTGTAACCTAGCACTTGACAATGTCACAAAAATGTATTACAAATTTACTTACAGAAAATAAATAAATCTTTTATATGATTCACTGAGCTATAAGACCTGATGCGAACAATTTTTCTTCTGGAACTGTAAAATCACCTCATCTCACACTCTGAAGAAATGTTTACTTAAAACAGCACTATAGCTTATCATAATGAAGCAGAAGTCTAGATAACCAACGGAATTAAAGCACTAATGTAAAAAGAACTCTCCTGCATATCGATATCAAAACTCCAAAGTGCATGCATATTAAACATTTTCAAAATATTGAAAAAAAGATTTTCAATTTCAAATACAGAAAAGGCAGTAAGTAATATGTAACTTTCAAGAATTAAAAATAAACAAACTTAAGTAAATATAAACTAACATGCAGTTTTACGTTTTAAACTCAACAAGAAACTTTTGCTGCAGTTTTAGTGAAACAGTTAGGTATTTTCCAAATTTTTACGCTAAATAGGCTAAAACCTCAAATTCCGAGCCCTTGTAATTATATACCAGCATTGACAGAGAATAAGACAAACAAAACAAACACATAGTAGTGAGCGCATTATAAACCAATTAATTAGCTACGTGCAATGCTATTCGAGCACATAAAATGTCAGTGTCTAGCGGATCTTGGAGTCTTATGTCTGCTAGCGGAATTGTTAAGTTATTCTAAAGCTAATAAACATAACGATTATCTATGTAAAAGCTTCAAGCACTTACAGTGGATTCGCTAATAGGTGTAATAAACAAACACAAACACGTTGAATATAAGCTTAATACCCTAAATATTCACTTCATTTTCACATATGTTTTAGTTACCTGCAACGGCTTCTATTCTCCGCAGTTTGTCTCTCTAATCTTGATATTTCACTTCGTTACGAACATACCCTTAGCACTACGCCCTTCGCAGCATCCTTTAATACATATTAAACATGTACCTTGCCAATAAGAGAAATCTAGTTTCCTGCAGATATGCAAGAATGAGCGTGTTCTATTCACAGTAATAAACCGGCCCTCACTAGAGATACCTCTACTGTAGCCGGAACAGTTAATTACCAGGTCGGAACGAGGTGGCATTCTATTCGCGTAAAGCGAAAAGCGTATGGAGACCCGAATTTCCTACAGCCGAGAAGACAGGTGCTGTTGAAAGCCATCCAAACATTCCTGTCTACTTTTGTGTTGTGTTTCTGTTATCTTTTTCTTTCTTTCTAGAATCAGCTGCTCTCTCTATATATGTAAGGCTCAAAACCGAACTATGAGGTAAATAAAATGCTTACTATTTACTACAACCTTGCAAAGAACAAACGCTTTCATGTTTTAGATTTAAAAAAAGCATTTTATATCATAAAACACAATATAACAATGCTAAAATATTTAAAAATTTACATATAATTTATATGTGAAATCTAACACAAATAATACAAAATCATTTTGGTAAAACAGCACTGAAGATGCTTAGTTTTAATTTTAAAGATTTTCCCACTTGTCAGCAGTTACCCTGTTTTCCCAGCCGCCATCCTCCACGATTTTGCAGGTCTCTTTCCTACAGATTACGTCATTTCATCATTTGGATTACACAAGAGTTCAAAGAAGCTCTCCTTTCAGAAGGAGACCATTCAAAGTCTTAGGCCATCTCTGCCCAGTGATTCTATTGATGTGCCCGTACCACTGTACAGTTCGCCTTTCAATTCTCTCGGTAACTGGTTCGTTCATTTCTATCAACTGCCTCGCCCTTTTCAAACCTACATATCTTTGAATTCACTCATCTTCACTGCCTGTATTTTAAATTTCTCCTTTCTACTAACATCTCCCTTCAGTGCCATAAATTAATAATATACTCTCTATGACTGCTTGGAGAATTCTCTTCTTTATTTATTAATATTTCTGCTTCATAAAACCGTAGTCAGTCAGCATTTCTTATTGGACCTGTTAAGTATTCTGTGATCTACATCTGCATAGCAGTTTCCAGGTTTGTGGATTATTGATTCCGAATATTTTTAACGCTTTACTAATTTGATGATACCGTGAGGTAATTTAATATTTTTTCCACCCCCTCTAATAACCAGACATTCTGTTTTGTTCATATTCACCCGGAGACCTCCAACTTCAAATGCTTCCTTGTCATAAACGTTGTATCCTCACGACATCTGCAAACAACAAAGAATGTATTGTTCCTCCTTATACTGGTACTCCCACGTCGTGTATCATCGATTCTGGTGTTCCAATAGATGCTGAAATTTGATTTCAAATAGGGGTGGAGACATTCTGCAACCTGGTCAAAATCTTTTTTATTTTAAACATTTCTTCGCTACATTCGCTGTAGCCTAGCAGATTACGTACAGTATTTTAATTAAATATATTAAGACAGTTACCAACATCATTGCATGCCATACATTATTTATACATACTGAATCGTAGGCCTTTTCAGAATCTAAGAATACTAAATGGATATGCTGTCCTTTCCCAAGTAATTTTTCATTTAATTGCATAAGGCAGAAAATATGATCTGAAGTGAAATCTTCCTGATCTTCTATTCAATTGATTTTCCCAATATAACTTTAAATATTACTGAAAATTCTACTACTTGAAGCATTTGCACTTATCTCTCTGTAGTTATTTTGATATCTTCTATGTTCCCTCTTATGTATGGAAAATATGTAAGGCAAGCAGCAGTCTTCAGGAACGCCGTCTTCCTCCAGAATCTGATTAAACATTTTAGTAAGGATCTTATTAGCTGATCAGATTCATATTTCCAAAGTTCTAACACAAGTCCACCAAGCCACTAGCCCTTACTATTTTTGCCTTCGTCAATGCCTGCTTCACCTCTTCCTCTAAAATACGATCCACATTTCCATACACAGAATCTTGAAAGTTGTTTTCTTTTTTCTATTAATACATTTTGAGAATTGTTTTTTTCACGTTTAAAATGCAAAATGGACAGATTATAGAAAAAGTTGAAAATTTTAATTATTAGGATATAGCGCATCTCATTGCAAAAACTAAAACAATCATCTCGAAATTAATACATTTAAAACAATGTTTACATGCAAACTTGTAGGCGTTATCACGGAAAAAGAAGTACGAAGCTATTGAATCAAAGCGAGATGAACTACAGCAATTTTCAAATGCGAAAATGCGATTCAAACAAAAGCTTTGTGAGCAAGTTACAAAAAGTGAGTAACTGGACACCGAAAACTAACAGAAAGTACATATTGCTGGGTTATTCGAAATGACCTTACCCTGGCCTATTACATGTTGTGATTCTATATGTAATATTTAGGTCTTTTAGGTAAACCAAGCTTGTGTTCTCCGTGACTCCTATGTGGTCTTTTCTTGTTAACATGTTTACTGTATACCAGCGAAAAACTTCACACTTTTTGTACATTCTTCATATGAAAGCACACGTTCAGAGTTCTGCAATAGGGCCGGAAAACAGTCAATGATTGAGAAGTGTTAATACAGAGGAACAAATACGTACAAAAGAACAAAAGAAACTCCTAGAAGTGAAAATCGCGTATGAAACTAACACTCTGAATGTGATTATGTGAAAAACCTGACTGGTGTAATAAATGCTCACACTCAGCATTTAAAAAGATTGTGTGTGGAAAAACATTTGTCATTATACAGATATAACGATTACATTATAACACAATTTTCACGTAACTTAAGTAAAGCTTGATTTTATGACATTATTCATATAGATACATTATTGATATATTATTGTACATTTTCTTTTGAAGTATTTTATGAAGTATTAAATGATACATATAAAGTGTTTTCGCTAATTAAGTATACAAAATATGTAAAGAAAGTGTATCCCTTATAATGCTGACAGAATCACAAAATTGAAAGTTTGTATCATGATGCAGTTTACATGGCCACCACTGCATCGCTTCTAAAAGTGTGGCGCATTACTTTAAGCAGGGGAATAAATGCTACTGATATGTAACGCCAACGTTAGCACAGCACGTCAGTAATCTGATTATATAGGAAAAACTATTTAAATGTGGAAGATCAAATATATGTCAATGATTAATAGCGTGCATTAATATTTACGCACATTGCATTTGTGATTTTACGAGTTACACAGCATTTCTTATGCACAGAAATTAGGAAATAAGTCGTCGCTAAGCGATGTATGCGAAACCGTAACGAAAATACTTGTGCTTATTTCAACTGGAGTGTTTTAATAACACAAACTTGGTTAGTGCTATACACCTATAATTGTTATTTATTTTTTGCCCATTTTATTACAACTGAAGGATTTTAGATTTAGTGCACAACGTATAAATATGTCTCCTAAATCATAGATACTATGTGAGGCTTGATCGTTTATACTACGACTTGCGTCTATTTGTAATTAATTTCAAACTAACGATACGAAACGAATTCTGGGCAGAAATCAACTACTTTTCTAAACGGGATTGAGATAGAGAGCTGCGCTAATTTTAGAAGTTTCCTAAGCCCAGGAACAGGGTTACTTCAGTTATGAGAAGAGGCGAGAATGCATGGTTTTATAGACGCATACTAGATTGCGTAAAATTAGTACTTGAGTGGAAATGTCAAACGTCTAAGTGCCATTTTCTAAATTCTATAGAATAAGCAAAAAACAACCTATCTTTGTTAGCATTTATTTTATTACACCCAAAGTCATTAGGAAGACATTTTTAGTACAAAATGATACTGCATTGTTGCCAAAAGTATAATGGTCAGACAGAAATAAAATAACAATAAGAAGGTTCCATGTGCAATATGACGGAAAATTGGGTTACAAGTGTTATTCAAACTTTTGTTACATTTATTTCAGATTTTAGAGGGAAATAATTACAAAAAGAACATTAATGAAGTAAATATGCATTGTATATATTTTGTAAATCTGTTTAAATTAACAACAACAACAACAACAATAATAATAATAATAATAATAATAATAATATGTCACAAGCTTAAATAATTTTAATTTTAATGAGGAGGATGGTGCTGCACTCATTTAAAAGTTGTGATATATGGAACTTAATAGGAAAAAATTGTGCTCCTAGTTCAATTCTACATTTTAAACGGTTTCTTTGCCTTTTTTTTATGAATGAGCGCAATTTTTTTATTTATTTACAATAAGTTGTTGGGAAAGATTACAGTACTTTTATGGAGTTCTTTCATAGACCGGGAAAATCTGAGTAGGCGAGCCCAAACCTACAATTTCGTGTGCTCTTATCAGGTAGGCTACGATGGTATATGAGTGTTCTGCTTATCCGCATTTTCCACTCACCTATTTGAAAATTCCCTCTAGAACGAATATTTAATGTATATGAATAAACACACATTGTACATTTGTTATAATATTTCGTTTTTTTTTTCGTAAATAATTATTTGCAAGCAATCATGACGACAGTACAGTTTAAAGGTTAAGAAATGAGGAGAAACACAGTGTTGACCAAATTTCCTTCCACCTGTCGGGTTCCTAATTTAACTGCCCTGCTCACCAAAACTTTTGCTGAGAAGCTTCAATTAATCACACTTAGCTGTCGAACGTAAATTAACGTGTACGGTGTGATTAAATGGTAAACAAAAATTTAACGAAGAAGTATCACCACATGTAAGAAAAGTTAAAAAAAAAAAGAAAGAAAAGAAAGAAACACAATTTACATCTTTTCATCTAGCTAATTGCCACTAGGACTTAATTAAAGAAAATGAAGAAATTATTTGTAATATATGTATCTTTATTTTATCCCATTGGGTTACCACAATGTCAGAAGATTAACAGTGCAGTTAGACGACACAAAGCTGCAATTTTGTTGAAATTTGAGTAAGAAAAGAGAGCACTTGGGCGACAGGACATCCTAGTACTAAGATGATATACGATTTGCTGTCAGTGTCCATTCTTTTCGCCTTGAATTTACGAGCCATTTCTCTGCATTTTCTTTGTCAGTAAGAAAAGAATTTGGAGACCTCGTACCCACTGCTTGAACAGTTTGGAGTCGCATATACAACCCTCATAAATTCCATACATTCGTAATTCGGTTAAAACTTAAAATATATTTACATCTCGGGTCTTCTATCTGCTAGTAAGCCTTAAGTTTTTGAGCTCAACAAGCAGGATTGTTCAGCTCGGTATAGTGCGATGAGCTCTGTTTTAAGTATGTTCTCTAGTTGACATTAACCAAAAATTACTGGTCCATTTCTTAATCACAAGAGCAATTAATTGGCACTTACAACTTTTTTCTACCTCGTTGCAATTACTAATGTCACAAACTGCTGCAGTAATATGGCTTAGGAATAATACAAAAGTATTATAATGAATAGACAATGTTATTACAGAAACTGAAAGGAAAGTTTATTATTTTATTGAATTAAGCGATGAACAATGATTTACGGCTAAGAGTGTAGAAAATGCATAGCTCACTAATTCGACTTTGTACTTTGGCAAGTCATGTTTCAAAAACGTAAGAGGAATGTAACATCAGGTTAGAATATTAGTTCCTGGCATGTTATTTGACCGAACTAAAGAAAGTTATGGGATTTTTTTTTTATTTATTTATGGACGCTCTTTAACAGCTCAGGTCATCAGCGTCCCATTCAACTCAGGGCGTGAAACGGCCGACAAATTTTGCTCAGAGGCCTCTCTTTCAGGCTTTTCGTGCCGTAAATGTACGACATGGGACCCACGACCCACGGCTTTACTTCCCTTCCGAAGGAAGCCAAACTTAGGATTTTTACGCCCCGAAAAAATCCATCGGTCCTAGCCGGGTTCGAACCCGCGATCTTGGGTTTAGGAGGCAAGTATGGTAACCACTACACCACCAGGACCGACTAAGTTATGGGAGTGTTTATAGAAGAATAAACGTCATGAAGTACACCACAAAGTTTATTACTCGTAGTTACATTCATGTCGTTCATTTCAACTCTCGCTTTGCCTACATGTTGATATGCCACGCAGCAAATAAATAATACCCATTTATTTGCCTCTCTCCTGGGAGTGAATCGGCGCGTCAGAGCTCCGAGATTATGTGAGTCCATCTTCCCGCTTTTTGTTTATTATTATTATTATTATTATTATTATTATTATTATTATTGTTTTATTTTAGTTAATAGAACTTATACATTTTATCCGGGACCGTTTATCTCCTGCTTATGAACTGCGCCTGCTCTGTAACTGTTTATTTCAATATAATGTTATGTTTGTTTTTAGCGTTGAGTTCTAGATATATTATTGAATTAAATTATCTATTTGATTTATTATTTATAGGGATTTCAACTTTTAATTCCTTTATGTCAACCCAACAAACACACGATCCACAATTTATATAGGTCTCTTTGGGTTGTGGGGCGTCTTCCATCGCGCTATTTAATCCTTTTTCCTTAGTTTCCTTATTAGTTACTGCCATAGGAATTTATGATTCCAACCTCTTATTGAGTAAAATGGGAGATGTCATTCCTTTAGGAAATCTTTATCCAAAAACTACACAAAAGGCACAAGAGATGTCAGAGTGAATATATGACTTTCAGATAGAGTTACCGACAAAGACAGCCAGAGCTTGTCAGCATTTCACCGATCTCTGCGCCTCTAGCTCCAGTATCGACAGATTTCCTTTTCCATCATTGTAAGGATTAAGTGTTACGAAGTTGCCAGTTGTTTGGGGCAGTAAAATAAATGCACTGTAACTCAGTGACATATAGAAAAAGTCCCAAGGTATTTCTTTTGTAAAAAATTACACATTAGATCATGTTTAGCTTTAAATGAGTATTTTATTGGATGTAGACAAAGAGATGAACGAGGAAAATTTCTGTAGGCATTGCGAATATTTCTATATGAAGACAGAATGGATATAGTAATACAATTTATTTAAATGAAAAATAACTTTCCAATTGTTTATTATATGTTGGTCTGTTTACAAAAATTGTTAAGAAATAGATATACGAGGAAAAGTGTGATTTTTATACATTTTCAATATTTTTAAATTCCACCCCCACAATTGTATATGAATAGTAAGAATATATCACGGACGAAACATGGAACAAATTCGTTACGAGGAGAAGTGAATTAATTTATAGAGATCTTGGACCTACACTAAGCTCAAGATGTTTTCCAGCTCATCAGTGTGAGAATGTTGCCTTACATTTCATGACACATTACAGTTTCAGCTACAGTGTAAAACTATCATACGCCATATTCCGTCAATGTAATACGGCATAAATATGCTTCAAACATTTCTGGGGCTACTTGATATTTTTAATCCCTATGTGATAATGAAAACAGGTAAGATATTAGACACTCGAATAATAACGCAAAATGCTGTAAATCAGTGCTCATAGCGGCGACCATTGAAAACTTGTATTATGCTATAGAGTGATAATTGTTTCATAAATCTGCAATATTGAAAGTATCGAACTAATCATATTTCGTAAATATAATGACTGTTTATGATTTGTAGTATGTCCTAAAAATGTTCAGCAGCTACGGTCAAAAGCGTTCCATAAAAATACATGTTATAACAGGAAAAAATGCAACTCACAGTTGTAGAGCATTAGAGAAGTTTGTGGGAAAGAATACATGGTGGGTGTAAGCTTTCGTCAAGGAAAGGAGAACTGGTAGACCCGTCGTTGAAACTGACAATTTCCAAGTTGAGGCTGTAACGGCTTTATTGGAAGAACACAGGCGTTAGACATGTGTGCTAATTCTCTTGGAACTAATAATATCATAGTATATTCATATAATTTTAGTAAAGAACCTAAAAATGTGGAAAATTTGTGCCTGCACACAACTTAAAATGGAGAATAACAGCAAATGGGGACAACAAGACTGATTTGGAGCGATATGAACGTGATGACGAATCTTTCTTCATGAATTCTTGTGATTATGGCTTGTTTTCGAAAATCAAAGAATCTCTACGAGGCATTCGCTTTCAATCAAGAGTGAACATTAAAAGGACTTCAGATCTATCAGTGAGAGACATCCAGAAGTGATGCTGAAGATGAAGAACCACTTCCAGTATTTGGCAGCTATTTCTGACAATGACAAAGGATTATATTTGAAGTATGTTAGGTCAAAAGTAACTTAAATAATTTGCTGTAAAACAGTAACTGTTACAACTACTCTTTGAATGCCGTAGTATATTATTAAAAGGCATTGTAACGCTGGACATTACTTTTAACTTCCGTTAAATTAAGTAAAAGGCATTGAGCACTATTTTATTTTATTATTTGATTCGATCAGTATGATTCTGTCTTTATATTTGTTTTAAATGCAGTTAAAGGTTACTTAACCTTTGCGTAATAAATCTAAAATAAAGGCCTCACTGAGAAAACGAAAACTGCAAAGAAATGACGTTAACAATTGTTACGACCTTTCCAGCATACTTTTTTTTAAACTTACACTTTACTTATGCTTTATATAGGAATTACAACAATATCTCATAATCGTTTCTGTCTAATGGAAACGATTATAATGCTTAATTGTTTCTACAGAATTTCTAATTTACACTAACGCATAAGGTTGTGGCCACCTTACTGAAATCTTTTCAGAAAGAAGACAATAGCGGTATTTAAAGCATTGTCGACTTCATCAGGACCTTGTTGTACAGCTCATGTTCACTGTAATATGACAACCACCACATCTATAACGATTTTAAGGACTTTCATTATAGTAAGTCAAGACTGAAGTATAGCATGCCCTGGGGAAATAACACATCAAAGTCTTGGAAAAGCTACACCAACAATAACACATAACAAGGTTCCGTAGACGAGGTAACAGTAAGAATTCAACACTTTCGGCTTACATAACCGGTGACGAACTCTGTGGCGGGGAAAAAATGGTGTGCAAAAACAATCGCGTAGATTTATGGACAGTATCCAAAATCCTGCAAGACCATGCTCGTGTCAGGCAGGTTTCCTCCCGTTGGGTGCCCCACAATTTGACAGAGGCACCAAAACGCACCCGCGTCCAAGGTGTGAAGAAATGTTGCAGATATTAAATGGAGGAAGAAGCGTTTCTGGATGAAACATGGATTTACCAATTTGACCCGGAGATCAAACCACAGTCGGCAGTTTGGGTCTTTTCTGATGACGATCTACCAACGAAAGTGAAGAGGGGTCGAAATGATGCCACGAGCAAAGGAGGATTACTGCTCATTGGTACACCAAAGTTTTCGACAAGCTCCGAGATTGAACTTAATGGGACCTGCTTTCTCCACGACAAAGCCTTCGCTACACGGCTAACACCACCATCAGTTCCTGGTGTTCACAGAGATCAGACTCATCCTCCCTACAGTCCTGACCTGGCTCCATGCGATTATTTTCTCTTCCCAATGGTAAAACATCCCATGCGAGGAAAGCAATTTTACAGCCCTCAAGAGGTTGTGGCTGCATATGAAAGTGAAATTTTCACCCTTGAGGAAAATGAGTGCCTCAAAACTTTCGTTCTGATCCTTGTATATCATATTCCGTACAGTCGCTGCGGAAAAACCAGCTCATTGATTATGGTTGTTCTCTTTCGGTGCATTACATACTCGGTAAAAGAATTATTTCTAATGCAATATAGCTGTTCGGTGCTATATGTATATTTTATTTCCGTAATATTATTCCGGTTATACACAGTTTATAATCTTGTTACGGGATTATACTATGCTTTCAACCCCGCCACTTATCTCGCTTCCAGCAATGATTTACTTTTCTTGCAACAACTCTATTAACGGACCCAAGTTTAGCGGCAAAGTTAGCTAAAACGGATAATATAATAATAGCCTGTCTGGAAACTCAAGTCACGGCAGTATACACACCCGATTATCTCCCCACAGTACTCACTGTCCGGCAAAGTTGATATCATTGTGCACATACAGTATTGATTTACACTGTAAATAAATCTTAATTAGTTAGTTCCCGCCATGTGATTACTTCGCCCTTATTCACGTTACTATAATCTATAACATGTTGTTATTTAGCCTTGTACTACAAATCTTTACGGTAGTGAAAAAACATCTGCTTCTTGCGGGATTAAGGACTAAGTTCTTTAACAGTTGCCTCTTGTCTAAGCGAATTGTCAGAGAATAACTTTATATTCAATATTACATTTTAATAATAGAGTACAAATGCCACCTGGACACATCCCACGATGTGCTATTATCACGTATACACCTAGCAATGAACCTTAAAAGACTTCCTGAATACATTCCCAACCGTTCATATTCATTGAAAGGAAGAAACAGATTTGAAAAAGTCGGGATTCGAATCAAATACCTTGTCCTCCATAAACCTCTTTCATCTGTTTACAGGCTGTGCCAATATTAGACCGATAACTTTTGAGATAAGCTAGATAACGTTATTTAAAGCACCTTTTGTTAAGGAACACATGGGCTGCGATTATATCAATAAAGCTTCTCCACAGTATGTTTACTTCTTCGACCGGGCACCAGCTCACTTTGGTAATGAAGTACGTCGTCATTTGACAGCTACATACGGCAATCACTGGATAGATCGGGGTGGACCCGTTGCTTGACCTACTTAAATCCTCTTGATTTCTACTTTCGGGGACACATGAAGTTCCTTGTTTACGCAACTCGCGTTGATTCCGTAGAAGATCTTGCAGCATGCATAGCTAGCGAAGCTGATGAAATCAGAGATATACATGGCATCCTTGAGAGAGTTAGACAGAGTACGGACAGGTCCATGCACTCTTAGGCTGGAAGTGAACGGTCGTGTGTTCCAGTATCTGCTCTGAGATGAGAATGATATACATTTTGTTTCAGAATGTTAATTTAACACTTCAGTAAGAGCTTATAAAATGCAGTTTGTTATCGTCTATTCTTAGGTCAAATGATACCTTATTAAGTTTTATGGACCGTTAGAGCGTTAACGAACGGACACTCACAGTTGTAAGCTTTACCCATAGAACGTATATATATAGGTTTCATAGGTAAAACCACAATAGCTACAATCCATCCGAATTCGCTAATAAGTCACATGTCTGGCAATAGCAAATGGTAACTCAAGTTTGATTTTTATATACTCGTATTTTATATTTTGGAATGACCAGTAAATTTCATTCTACAGCTGCTATATATTTTTGCATGTCCCATCGAATTGTTGAAACCAAAGTTTTTTTCTTCTCTCATTATTACGAGTACTTTGCTCATACTTTTTCTCTCTCTCTTTAATTTTTAAAATAGAGTGTTTCTACATACCCAACTATGCTATGGAAGAAACTAATGAAGGCTTAAGTCATGTTTAAATATGGTCGTTCAGTTAGCAACCAAAATATTAATCAGTCTTCTCTTGAAGCATATTATTTCATATGCGAATAAAACGTATGCTGGGTGTTTCCGAGCTGATGATACAAGTGTATCAATTTGAAATGAGGAGCCCTGGTTCGGAAACGACAGAGTGGAAAGTTATAAGCCAACAATGTTGTGGGATAACCATGTAACAATGGGATACGAGAACGCACGAATCGTTGTTTTAAAAAGTCTTGTGTGCAAGACACCAGTCGAGACTGAAGAGGATTTTTTGGCAAGATTTCTCGTGCCATGGGTACAACGGAATTTTTTGCGACGATATCACGCCCACAATGAACATTTGTTGTAAATGTTGTACAGATAAATACTCTAAACACAACGAATTTCACTTATAACTTTGGACTTCCTCGTTGCCGGATCAGGGTCCCTAATCTTAAATTGATTTGCCCTTCTCCAATGTCCCTGAAAGTTTGTATCATCAGATCGGAAACTTCTAAGTGTCACATGATGAAATGTTCGGCTCTAAAGAGTGATTATCCAGCATCATTAACACGCTTATTAGAGTACCTAATCTAATTTGAGCGATGGCCTCTGCGGGTGATAACAGATGATGCAGCTCTCATTTGTTCGCCGTTCACGCTCCCCTAGTAGCGGTTGCAGTTCCGAGTCCCCAAAGGAGTACTCATTTGTTTTTATTGCAAAAACGTTCCCTCGGTTCATAAGGTGAAAGCTTGGGTACCTATATTATTAAAAAGTATACGTAACTAAGGTGAATAATTATAAACATGCACGACGAATATTAAAACAGAAAGTGCATAAGCTCACTTTAAATATTGCACAATTAGATTGGTATGAGAGAACTATATTCCCTATGTTTAAAAAATGTGATAGTTTTACATGTAATAATTATAAACTAATCGCTCTATTTTTTAATAGTGTTTAACGCCCGTTTTTACTTCTGAGGCGCCACAGGCGTTGAACACTGATGATACATGAGATGAAATGATATACTGGGAAAGAATTTTTTTAAGGAAGGAAATGTTCCAGACTAAGTTTAGGGTACCTCCCCGGCATTTGCCATTTATGAGCACTGAGGAAAACCTGGAAAAAACCTCAGTCAGGGAGGGAGGTCCTGGAGGGATTCGAACCCCAGACCTCCCGCTCACGAGTTCGCGCCTTAACGACCTCGGCCACCCGTGGCAGTCAATCACTCTATTGAGTACTGCATACAAATATTCTCTTAAATAACAGATTAGCAGAATATGTAGAAAACAAATTTAATAAAATACAATCAGGAGTTAGATAAACTTCATACTAAGATAAATATTTGAGAAATGTAATGATATAACATCGATTTATATATCTCTGTTGATAATTCACATGCTTTGGACTCAGAATACAGAAACAAAACAACAGATTGATTCCAGTTATATAAAATTCCAATTTAAACTTATGCTGTTATTGGCTAATAACAAGGACAGTGTTAAGGTTAACAATTGTATTAGCCAGGGATTTAAAATCGAATCAGTTGTCAAACAAGGAGACGCATTATCTGCTACGTAGTTTTGAATGGTAATATATACTGTGCTAAATCATTTCGATTTAAGATGTAATATATCCACAATGCTTGGCCTATGCCAACGATATAACAAAATAGCTAGAACTAAAAATCATTGACTGAAGCATATGATCAATCAATCTAATAGTAAACATACAGAAAACCAAACATCTAAAATGTGCAAGAAACAAAGGTAATCCAGTTAGCTTATGCCTAAATGGAAGTTATATTGAGCAGATTAACTCCTACAAATATTTTGGTTTAATAGCAAAAGATAGTAACACAATAGAAGAAGAAATCAAAGCATGAAAACAGAGCATTTATGCAAACTTAGATGTATTCAGAAGTACGCCAATATCCAGAAGCGTTAAGCTCAGATTATATATGTAACACATAATAACCCACGCATGTGAAACATGGGTATTGAAAGAAACAGATATACAAAAGTTATTAGTAATTGAAAGAAAGGTACCAAGATAAAAAACCAGGTAACAATTAAGGAGATAAATGATAATTGGAGAATACGACGAAACGATGAGTTATTTCTATTAAATAAAAATAAAGATATAAATTTTACTGTCTCAAAATTTAGATGGTTGGTCATACAATGATAACAAAAGAAAGATTACTTAAGGAAATGTAATTGGAATCCAATGAAAACACGAAAACGAGGAAGACCTAAAAACAGACGGGAAGATAGGATAATGAAAGACTTAAAAAGAAAATAATATAAAAGATTGGAGAAAATTTGTACATGTTAGAAATAAATGGCGGAAAAATGACCAGAACTGTTGTAGCCTCTGATAGGAAGGAGAAAAATGCTGTAAAAACAAACACTAGTTCAAAATTCCTCTGTGTAGTAAATGTATTACTTTCTCTTACGCTTTTTGAGCACACGTTTTACTAATAGAATCTGAATTTGTTTTATTTTATCAGAAATATTTTCAGCCACTTAGTGAGAAAAAAAATAAGAGCATAGTTCACAAGTTACGAAGGACTCTGAAAATTACAGTCACTGTAGATATTCTTTAAGACGACGAATGATAACTTGCGGGTACACCTTGCCGTCTTGCGTGCAATTAAGGATCGCCTTCTTTCCCGAACGGCAGCGTAGGACAGCGGAGAAAACCGAGTAGTGTTAACTTTGGAGTTGCGAATGTTATCGCGCCTCTTCTGTTTTTCGTCTATTGCAATTCGCAATTAATTCATACTCATACTCACTCACACTAATTATCGCATTTTAGTGTTAGTTTGGAGTTGCAAATTTACCGCGTCTCTTCTTTTTTTCGTCTATTGGAGATCGTAATTGATCCACATACACACACTAACCTAACGTAGAAACCGGTGAACCCACTGGTATATTGCGGCATGCTACGGCCTGACGGCCTACGCTCGTCTTCTTTTCGTTAATATAAAGCGGATTTTGTGATACTGTGTTGGCGGGTAAATCATTGTAATGAATGGTGTCAAATATCCTTTAATTTCAGCAGGAAAAAAAGTGGTAAATACGAATTTATTGCGGATTGTGTGCAACGTGCTACGTTTAGCGGGTAAATCATAGTAATGATGGCAAATCTCCTATAACTTCAGCAGAATTAAAAATAAAAAAGTTACAACGCGAGGAAGCGAACTCGCTATTACCCATTTATAAACCTTCCCTTTAATACCGGAACTGAGTTACCTCACCGTTATGCTGATTATTTGCCTATATCTATTAAAGCCAGACTACCTTCACCTAAGGACGCTCTCCTCCGTTGCCGTTCGTGAAAGGAAGCGTGTCTTGGTTCCTTGGTTCAACACAAGAAGGCAGGGAGTAATGATTAGTAGGGTGATATCACAAACAGTGTGACCAGCGCTACACTTTACACCACATCTAACTCCACAAGTCAGGTTAGGTTTATGCAACAGAAACCTTCAGGCGAGTGAACCTAGATCGATATGGATAAGACACAGCGCAGAAAAACGCCACTACCGCAGATCGATTATGGGATCATTCAGTCTGCAGTTAGAAACCTTATTACCTGGACTTGCCGGGCTACTTGTTGAACTTCTAAATAATTTTACTAGCATGCTGGCTGACATAAGGGCATTTAACAAGCTATAGATTTTCTTAAAGTGAAGAAAAATCCCAGTAAACAGCTTCATCGAACATCTATGTATAAGAATGGTCAAGGTAATCCCAGATATAAACAGAAAATTTATCTGAGGAAGACCCCTGTCAACATTTAATGCTTTTGTTTGCTCCTCATACCCCTTTGTTTGTTGATATATCATCAATAAGGATTAGGCCTAAGCCCTGTTCCGGATTAAATGCAAGGACAAAATGGCGGACTCCATTGAATACAATAAACATTATATACGATCATCGCCTAGTAGGGGAAAAACCCCCAGAAACTGGAACTAAACTGGAAAGCCTTATCTCTCAATTATTTTTTCTTAAGATTCCAAAAAGTTTTGGAGACGGCAGTTTACTATTTCGGCACCAATAATCGTCAGCCCATACGGCTAAAACAAAACAGCGCTTACTATTGATCAAATACGTTGTGTTTCCACAATTGTGATTGCAATCAATTGCAAACTGATTATATAATTGTGTTGTGATCAGTTTGCTTAACTTTATGATAATATAGCTGTGGTCCACGGGTCCCTCCCATGGGGCTATAAAGCATTAGACAGAATGCTGTTAACAGCTTTTGTTTTTGAGTGTATAGAAACAAACCATGAATTACGAGAAAACGGAAGACACACATTTACAATATACGTTTATTGGGGGAAAGTAAATTTGAATCAAATTGAAGAGGCTTTCAAATTGTAAGTAGAAAACTAGGACCAAGTGGAAAATTCAAATGTAGTGGCATTGGTTCCCTGGAAACAGCCACGCTTCTTTCTGCAGAAAACTGCGTAGGCTGGGACTCGCCTGCCCCTGATTTTCCCAGACTATGAAAGAAACCCATGAACTCAGAATACAAATGTCCCTACTATGACTGATATATCACGGTTTGTAAGTGAATATACATATCCCTATCATTCAGGAATTAAAATTACGAGTAATGTTGTGGTATTATGTATTATGTTGTGTTATTAATAATGTGTTATCAGCTTTATACACTTTTAATGTAAAGTTATTGTTATGATTATTACCAATGTATAAAGATACACTACAATAAAAAGGAACATATTGAAATAAAGCGTTTACATTTTGTAAACCAACAATGAAAAAAAAAAAAATAAAAAAATACATAAGAAGCAAATTTAGAATTTGAAGCTTTGTTTCAAGTCTTAGAAGTCTTTAAAGTGGGTCAATAGTCAAAAGTTAGAGAACAGGTATATGCAGATAACATTGCTTTTTAATTATTATTGTTTAAATTACATTCATCATGACGTGTGAACGGGACTTCCGTCATCAAGCACATAAAACGTGCACAACTTGTTTTCCATCAACTAACTGAAGTGACTTTTGCAGAAATCTCGGTCTAAAGCGAAAAACTTCCAACTGTGCTCGTAGCTTTATCTTTCCATAGGCACTTCATCCATACCGGGCGATTCAAGGCATAAAATAACCGGAAGCGCTAGCTCAGCAATCTCCAGAGTAATTGTTTCTTCCCTCTTTACTTCTGAAAAAGCTCCCTGCAGCCTGAGTGTTTCGTTGTCTACAAATTGCAGCATTTGCAGTGGGCAAAAATCCTTTAACTTTCCCCCTCTCGCGCTCAACTGTTTCTTGTTTCACCGACTATCCTTAATGGTATTTCTTCTATGTTTGGAGCGGTCACTTGTCCATGATCATCGCTACTATCCAAAATCTTATGTCTAACTTAAAATATGATTATGTTTCGTAAATTTTCTATATAAATGAAAATGTGCAGTAACTTTCGTTCTGATGTCTGTAAGGCAACAAGTTGTTGATTAAATATTTGAATATTTAATATTTTATTTTGGTTTATTGCTGTATCTACGATACACTACTCCCTTTAGAATCTTCTACACTGAACTCTAGTGGTGTGAAATCATAAGAACTTGACAGCTGCTCAACTGCGCGTTTTAGTTCTGCCAAACTCTAATTGTGGTAAGCTCTTGCATCTCGAGTTAATGTGGTGGTGCGCCATCTTGCTGGAAGAGAAAGTTCTCATTTCCATAATGGGCACGATGCCAGGTAAAAGGGAATTGTGTCGCATGTCTAGGTATATGGTCATTAACAGTTCCTTAAAAATGGATAGTCCAATTAAACCCCCAGATGATTACGCACAAAGATAATGGCAAGTCCGGATTTTCTGGAGCCCAGTTATGCCGCTTCAATGTTGCAGTACTTATATCATCTTCCTCCCAAACTCCTTATCCCCATCCACCATGTGCTGCATTCTTCGGTCGGTATCATCATTGCACGTAATAATCTTTCCATTTCACTGCTTTAAAAATGCATCTATGCTTGTTCTGCTTACTCCATTGTGTGATAGAATTTCGTGGCGTGTGTGCAAACTGTTCCAACACCATAGCCGAGGAAACAGACTGCAGTGCGAGACCTTCCCAATCTTCTCTTCTGCATACCATGGGTTTCCAACTTATTACGAATAGATGCAATTGCCAGGCATGTTTGAGGTTCTGATTCAAACACATGCTACCATTGTCGATGAACTTCGCAACATTATCAAATATGAAATATCACTTTTAAAATACCTTGCGCTCCTCGAACCTCAATTCACGCCTCTTCATTTTGTTTGACTTCAGCGTTCTATAACATCATTTTACAGAACAATGCTGCCAACTTCGAAAAGTCCATAGATAACATTTGTTAAAGAGTGTAAACTTTTTTTTTTGTCTCTGCATATAAACGTAATATGTTGCTTTTTCTTGCAATATTTTGTAAAATGATATGCATACACGAAATATATGAATTTGTTAAAACTATGACCAATGACATTTAAATATCTTAAAATTTATATTTATTCTTAATAATTATTATGTAATTATATGAGGGTGGTCTGTCAAGCATTATATATATAAAATATCAGGTCACTGTTTCAAATAGTTTATTTCATTTAGCTTTCTAAAGCAGACTTGTTTTGAATACTCCATAAAATGCATACTTTGAAGTGATAAAAGGTTCTTTGGAAAAATAATTAATGCTAAAGAATATTCATACCAAGTTTATAAAAGTGTATGGGGATTCTTTTCCTTCATTTTCAAGGATTAAAAATGAGCTGCTGAATTTAAACATGGCTGTACCAGCCCCCTGAAGATGTTCCATGTCAAGTATGACCAAAAAATGGAACAAGCGCAGAAAATATTGAACAAATACAACTACAACAACAACAACAACAATAATAATAATAATAATAATAATAATAATAATAATAAATTGTTACTTTTTCCTGGCAGAGCTAAGGTTATAAGGACTTCTCTTACTTCCAATCAGGCTAAAATAACGGAATGGTTATACATGTAAGTAAAACACACTATATAAATTGATTTGGAAGGTAATAAAAATAACAATATGCAACCTTAGATGGAAAAAGAGAGAAAGAAAACAGCTATTGATATAATGTAAATATATATAATAACAATAAAACAAACATAAAATAAATAAAAAATATATAAGTATTACATTATGACGAGGCACTGGCAGGGTTAACATTACTTAGAATTCTTAAACACGAAATGAAATAACAATTAATGTGAACAAAATTAAATGAGGGTCCTAGTTGTGCCTATTCAATAAATATTTAATAGCATAGAAATAAAGATAGCACACTTCGACTACTCCTGATATCACGTGACAATGCATTTCAATACTAAGCGGTGGCTACTGAGAAAGAGACCGAGAGTAAAGATTCTGATGATTAATAGATGAAGTTAAGTTGTGCTCATGTATCACGATTTTGCTCGAAATTCATAAGCGTAAAGTTAGACACGATGTTAGGTAACCAAAGAGTTAAAGTGTGTGATTATGCTGAGACTGACGGCGTTTCAAGGGAAGATGTATGTTATAGTTTACATGAGAAAACTTTGTGCAACATGACATTACTCTGCTGTCAGATGTTACACCTTTGACTTTCTACTCCCACTTGGCTGGGTAAACGGTTGATGGGCTTCTACTACCGTGCGATTAATTATGCTTTTCCTCGCGATGCGGGATTTTTCTTATGAGCGAGCCCCCACGCTTACTTTTGACCTTGCTGAATGTCGCAGTCGTAGTGCAGCTGTTCCCGGGTGTATATTGTGTTGTTTGTTTCTTCATTCGACATTACACATTAAGTATATTATGCCTTGTGTGTTTACAACGGCACAGTCTGTATTCATGTATGATTCACATGTGTTAACTCAGAGGTGAAAGAATGATAGCACCATACAGTGATTCTGTTACTTATGTATACCATACTAACCCTTTTGTTCAGAGAATTAACAACATGTATTTTCAAACAGGACTCTGCCACTGCTCAAATTGCGAATAATTCCAATACAAGTGTTTTCACAAGACAGAGTCATTAACAGAGATTTGCGGCCCCCTCTGTACCCGATTTAACAGCGTGCGATTATTTCTGGGGTAAATTAAAAAAAGCCGTGTACAAGACGAACCCGCATACCACACAAGAACTCAAAGATAATATTCGTCCGGATTTCTCAAAATGAACTAAGGCGAGTGATGAATAATTTCTTAAAAAGATGCCAAAAATGTGTGGAGAATGAAGGCGGGCAGTTGCAACACTTCCTTTGATACTTTGGTAAGTAATGAGCCTCTTAAATTGGTTTGTGTACTGTATGGTTAGTTTGTTTTATTGTTTTACACTCCCGCTAATCACCGAGACGCTGCTGGCCGGCTAATTGGCTAACGCTCATAGGCAAAACACACCGAGGGAAAACAAAATTGATCGCAGGGTAGAAGATACTGCACGCGCCACTTGATTTTCGCTCAAAATGAACTCTTTTAAAGATCGTGGTATGATGCTCCATGGTATTATAATAACAGTCGCAAGTGCAAAGTCAATGCGTCAATACGTTTTACCACGGATTCCGCTCTTTGTATCATTTTCTATGCCAGTGTTTGGAAAGGAGATGAAATAATCATGAAAATTAAGGGGAACTATAGAAAACAGGAAAACTAACAAACCTCCCTAAGGCGTTTTGTAATTAAACCCACGGTTAATTAGAAAATAAATTTGAAAGTTTCATCCGCACGTCGACAAGAAGCTATGGAGGTCCTGTATTTCTGTTGCGAAATGGCATGTGGGGCGTTGAGATTTTTCCTTCACTTAGCAATAGGACCATCAATTACACGTACATAAGATTGCGCACTGTCATCTGCTGGGTTGTTGTAATATGTAAAATTTAAAAAAATACGTAAATTCTCTTATTTTACTCTCCACAGATTTGGGTTATTACCTGACAAATGAAAGATAATTAAACGCATTATGCTAACTTTATCAGACACGACACCCTATATTTCTTTGGTTTTTATTGCAGGACTTTAATTTACTTACAGAATATTATGACAGGAACTCTTTAAAAGAATGTTCAGAAAGTCACCAGCCCGTACATATGCTTCACATCTTTGAAGCAATTCTAATGCATCCTGATCTGTTCTGATATACTCCGGGGACTGAAAAGTACGACGATGCATTTCGGTTTCGCAGGTCTGATCCAACGATTTGAGTTGATTTGTTGATTTGACTTATTTACGACAACGGTCTTTAACATCTGAGGTCATCAGCATAGTCAACAAATTTTGCCCAGAGGCCTCTTTTTTCAGACTTGAGGTTCTTTATCGTGCCGTAAATGTACGACACAGGACCCATGGCTTTACTTCCCATCTGTAGGAAACCATACTTAGAATTTTTACACCCGAAAAAAATCATCGATCCTGGCCGGGATTGAACCCGCGATCTTGGGTCTGGGAGCAAAGTATGGTTACCACTACACCACTAGGACCGATACTTCCTTGACTGTTAACGCACAGTGAGTGATATGAGGTGGTGCACCATAATGAAAGAACCACATTTACCTCGTCTCCAAGGAGCCAACCTCCTAAAGCCTCGGCAAATCATCTCTACCTGTAAAAGGGGATGAAACCAAGAAAGCTCCTATAAAAAGTTTCTTAATATGTCGACCCAGGCACTGATCGAAAACCCACGCTGGAAATTCCGCTGTTGGATAGTATTGGGATTATCCACGGTCCAAGTGCGGCTGCTGTGAAAGTTGTTAATGCCATTGCTTCGTTCGTCACCGGGGTATCTGCTAAGTCTAGACTTTGTGCATACTAATGGAGTAGCCATTTGAAACACATCACACTTTGTTTAAAGGCATATAGAGATAGACACTGGACGCGCTGGATGTGGAATGGACGCAAACAGTTCTTTGAAAGTCCGAAGCATACAATGTCTTAACATCGGAATAATGTCGCAGCTGCTGCGTTCAGAGTTTAACGTAACATTTGCTCCTCTTTATTGATAATTTTATCGGGGGATTGTTGCCCGCAATAACGACAGTCTGGGATCGCACTACATGTACGACAGAACCACTGAAAGACCGCAACACTTGTATGTGGGTTCGGCATGTCCCTTTTCGGATACAAATGTCGAGCTGCATGGAACTACACCTTGCTTCACCATTTACTAACACCATATCAACATGGTCTGCACTTTATAATTTTAATAATGCTACACGATATACACTTCCATTGAATTACAACACATGGAAAACGAAACAAAACGAAAAGGAAACAAACAAATTACTGACGAGGTATCATATGCCAGGTAGGCGTTCATCCCGTCTCCTTGCGACGTTACAATTCTTTGCTATTTTCCCCTTACTTTAGATTCAAATTAGTGATTCGTTAACTCTAATTTACATAAAAATGGTCCATGCCATTAAGATACAATAAGTAGTAATAATTCTGTACAAAATTCTCTGCCGTTATGAACCAACATCGAAATACTTGGGACAATAATAATGCAACAGAGAGATGATTCAATTAATCATACAATGATAAAAGTTCGCACCTAACTCTGTTCTTTGTCAACGTCTTAATCTATTTTCTCAGCTTCAATTCGAAATGTACCGGCACGGGTGGCCGAGGTCGTTAAAACGCGGACTCGTGAGCGGGAGGTCTGGGATTCGAATCTCCCCAGGGAGGACACCCTGACTGAAGTTTTTTTTCCAGGTTTTCCTCAGTCCTCATAAATGACAAATGCCGAGGAGATATCTTAAACTTATGCCTGGAATGTTTCCTTCCTTAAAAAAAATCCTTTCCCAATATATCATTTCATCTCATGTATCATCAGTGTCACCGCCTGTGGTGCCTCAGTAGTAAAAACGGGCGTTAAAAGTCATTAAAAAATCGAAATGTCGGCCGCTTTTTCTATCTATTCCTCGAGGATTCCATTCAACAGTAATATGGACAATGCTTTCATTTCCCTCCTCAAGCACGACCTATTATTATTATTATTATTATTATTATTATTATTATTATTATTATTATTATTATTATTTTCATTTGCGATCGAAATGCCATGCTCTAGGCGATTTTCTACACGTTCCAACTTTATACAATCTTTAGTGCTAACTTTAAAATATTTTTTCTGATAAAAGTATATAATTAACACCAATATATTAGACTTTTCTGTTATGCACAATGTGAATTGTTCACACAATTTTATTTCCATTCTGTATATGAAATACATTGTAGAAAGTGACAACGGACCAGTGAAACAACGAATGTTTGCACAGCACTTCAATAATTTGAATATACAGGCAGTGCTAAGCTGATATTAAAATCATATTACGATTGTTAATGTTTACGCATCGTTTTAATTATGTTATTCGGAGTGCATGTTTATTTTTTATTTGACTCTTTATTGCCTTTTTCTGAATAAACTTTTCCGGTAGAAGTATTTGAATTCGTTATACAATAAACCAATAGCAGTCCTGGATTGTAACATTTTGGCCTCTATTCCTTCCTTTCTTTCATTTTGCCGAGTAATAGCTTAACACCCATAAATTTACAATTTCACAGAGTGAAGCACAAGAAAACGAAATTTCACTTCATTGAATCGACAAAGATTTTTTTTTCTTTTCTTTTTTCTTCTTTCCCTATTTGCACGTTGTTCGATGTCACTTTATAAAATTTATATGTATCACTTCCCTTTTCTTCCCGATTGCTTTTAAATGCAACTCTCCATTTCTGTTGCATATTGCACTTCAGCATTTTTAAAGCCTACTTAAACAACACCTACATCCTGCAACTTAGCCCTCTTTATCTTATATTCAGAGGTATTCACTTAGAAACCTCGACACTACTGTAAACACTGAAACGAAAGAACAAAATTGTAGTCTTTTCTGTTCTGGGTGTGATACCAAAGACGTATAACAAACACAATGACAGAGGCAGATTATGAAATAGCAAAAAATCTGCTAATTATTCAATACTGTTCCCCTAACACAACTCTCGCGATAGAAAGCGGCACTACTATTGATAAACGTGTGCCATTATTAGCGAGGTTTTGCATTTACATTCGAACGGATGCTATAGGCGGCTCTTCCACTCATTTTGGCGGTGATTATGCAACAGCGCTAACTACAGAGGTGACAAAATTGGTATTCCATTTTACACATATCAAATTGCTATTGCTTATTGAGAAAATTGTTTGCTTCAAAGAACCCAGTAAATGCAAGGCAGTTTTATTTAGAGATGGATTCTAGATACTTTCGATACCACAACACTCGAGAGTTATCGATATGACCATACTCCTGTACCAAGACCGACTCCATTACTCAGACCCCAATGCAAATATCGATAGTACAGAAAGTGGCACCGATCGAGGTTCGAGCATGTTGCTGCTATTAAATACATGAGTTTGTTTATTTGGTTTGTTGCGGTGAAATTACACCCGGAAATTGTGTAATAAGTTGCTGTTGTTGTGTGCCCGGTTGTACTTACAATTATGGCAGTGTACCACGTACTGCCATATTTAAATTTCCTAAAGAGCAGTCATTAAAGAAGTGGATAAAGGGTGTACACGGTGTACATTTTCAAGTTAATGATAAAACTGTAGTGTGTATTAAACATTTCGTAACCAAAATTCTGACAGGGGGCTTAGCAGTGAAAGGAAAGTTCTAGGAAAACTCATGAAGCAGATTTAGGAGCGAAATGAAGAGAATTTAAGTGAATGGTGTGAGCAGGATGTTATAACATGTTTCGACTCCTTTGCAAGTGAGGTTAAACAAGACAGGATTACCCGTTTATAGCTACTACCATGGAGGATTATGTCTTTTTATTAAAACAGATGAATGATAAAAATGATGCTGGGCCCTCTGTGTCATTAGGTTTAAGGTTCAGCAATTTGGAAGCTAGATTATTTTTTAAAGATTTGTGCTTGCCTGTGGAGAAATTCAGTTTGATTTTGAAGTGCAGCGGAAGTAAGGTATTAAAATGTGACAGATGGAGCAAATTGGATACTTTGGTGCGTAGCCTTGCTAATTATTATAACAATGATATCTCACTCATTGAAAGAGTGACTTCATTAATAAACGTTGTCGGGGAAAGTTTATAGATCATGATTTGGATATAGAAAACAAAATTTGCATTAGAATATTACATGACATTTTCTTTTCCAGTAGTTTGGTTAAAATTATTTGCTTTACTTGTAGAGAGCATGGCAATTAGATAGAAATGGCTAATCATTTTATATTTATAAGACTTTATAAAAGCCAAAAGTTATATCTGTATATAGATACGTGTATTTTTAAATGATCCATTAATTTTGGACTGCAGTAAATTTATCATTTTTATGCTTATTGCACTAATGAAAAATATTTGATTAAGTTATTCTTATTTGTTGGTTTTATAATAATTGTTATTTTATTACTATTATTTTATTACTGATATCATTGTAATGGGCAATAGTTCATTAATCATACATATTATTTTGTGTTTGGTTTGCAGATGAGAAATATTCTTGTTAGCCAATTTTAGATTCTTAAACACTATCTAAGTATTTTCTAAAATTATGTGATCCTGTAATAGTGCGTTAAAGTTTCGCGTTTGCTATTGGCAGTAGTAGGGCCACGATGGTCGCCATTTTGTTTCTGCATTGAGTCTGGGCAATGGAGACGGTGTTGAACCTGTACATGAATTGGATACTTTTTGGATACTTTGTGTAATACAATTATTCTAAATCAATGTCAATATCAATATTGTCACATGTAGCACATTTGAAAGTTATCGCAAGAAACAACAGAACATGCTTCTCGCAGATATGAAGAAATCGGGCGCTCTACTAACCACGTGTTAGGCTGTAGTTTAAAGTATATATTTTCGAAAGTGCTATTGCATTAATTTCTAATATGTTTTTCCACTTTTGGAGATATGGAAACACACTCTTCATTTACAAAATAACGCTAGTTCGGAGACTGAACAATATAATATGAGGGAGACTTTTGGCATACGTCGTATGATCTGTTAACCCGCCTCATCATAAGTAACTCATTGTAACAATATCGAGGAGTTGAGGATGACTGCAAAATTCTGGAAATGTTGGATGATGTACTTACGTTTCCGTGGCATAAGCCGAAAAACTTTTACCATGATAAACGTTTCTAAATGAAGAGAAACTGAAAGTGCTACAAGTAAAAATTACGGAAGTGTAATATGTTTAAACACAGACTGCACCGTTCCTCCAAACAACTGGTCACCTGCTATCTAAAATGGCGTCCATTTGGCGCGAAGATATTAAATTATTTCGGTTACTGAGTTTTTAACAAATTTATTTGAGCTTTACATGTCTTACAAGAAGAAGAAGAAAAGAAGAAGAAGAAAAGAAGAAGAAAGAAGAACAAGAAGAAGAAGAAGAAGAAGAAGAAGAAGAAGAAGAAGAAGAAGAAGAAGAAGAAGAAAGATAATAGGCTCTTATAAGGAGTTGCAATTGTTGCATTCAATTCTTGTTTTATTGCGCCGCGTGCAAGTACGGGACACTGATCATTGCTGAGATGTTGCTTCAATTTACACGACTTCTTCCTCCCCACCAATCATACTGGCAATCCTTTTCCTCTTTCCCCTCGAACCGAAGCACATAAGCGCGGAAGGATACAACGTTTGTTGACAGTGCCTATCAGCTTTCGTTAAACAGAGTATAAATGAAGAATGCACGCATTGTTAATGAACCAACGGATATTTCTTATAAGTCGCAGTGTTCAATTGTTAGGCTGGTGAATTCCAAAGGTGAAATTGAACATTTTCTTGGTTTTTATGCGTTAGTGAAGGTAGAACTGTTATTGCTTTATTTACTGCGCTAAATAGGGTGCTTGAAAAGTGTGATGGAAAAACAAACTGGTGGCTCAAACTTCCGTTTTGACACAAATGGTCGTAACTTGCAAGCTAAGTGCGCGAAATTGCTTCTCAAGTCTTTTAACACATTGTTTTGCAATTTAGTTTTTCAGCAAGCTGTTCAAGTATAAAACCAGTAAGAATGTTTCTTCTCCATACTACAGGACATTTCGATTTTTAAACGTATTCCAGTTCTTAACAGTTTTATTGGTAAACGTATTCCCCATGCAGTTAAACCAGGATTGAATCGCAATGCCAGGATATCAGGCTATTCAATTTAACCGGGTGGAGTTAATTGATTTTGCTTTAACGAGAGACTGGCGTTGTAAAATGCAAGCAGCAAGTATGCTCTTCTTTGAAATGTTTTAACATGATATTAAATATAAACACTACTCAATTATCGAAGTTATTTAATTCTCTTTGAGGCTGTATACATACACTCGCCATTAAAATAACTCTATACATATAATGCAATATTTATTCTTGACTAGTACGGAGCGGAGTCGGGTGTTCAAGAGTTGATTGGTCCTGCTCGGCATTGGAAATGTAAAAATAAGAACAAGAGAATTTGTAGCATGTGTAGTACTTATGTTCACCCGCAGTTGCAGATAAGAAAATGTTAATTTACCCAAACTGTCAAATAAAAGTGGTTTATCTTTCTTACTGACACTCTAAAACTGCTGAAGACCGCTAAGTTTTATTCAATTGATGAAGCGTTACACCTTAGCGTTTAAAATAAAATAATTTGGAAATAATAAATGTGATATCAGTTTGGCCATATGAGTTCAGTCTGCACATTTATACGGATTCAATTAAGAGACATTTACATTTATTTGCTAATAATCTTGCAATATTTAATGCATTCAGCACTTTCTACAGACATATTTCAAACCACAAATTTATTTTAATCATTAATTCAATATACAAACCGCCGTAACAAATTAAATTTAGGGTGGCCATATTACGTGGTCTGTATTCTGCGCACGCGTCAGTTTCCCCTAACGAGAAATCTGATAAGGTGACACGACATTCATAGAAGTTTAACGTAAGGCTCTACGGTAAGAAAAATGAATAATGAAAACCAGGAAAGACCTCAGCATGTGTACCAAAAACATCGTTTCAACATAAAAGACGGTCTTATTTTGCCTCTGATCCATATATGATATGAATTTATGGAAAGAAACAAATTTACGAGAACACTGTGACAGCAACATGGGAAAAGCTTTCTTGCGTGCAATAAAAGAGCATATGGAGCATCTATTGAAACTCTGGAGGAAAGCAGATACAGCGAATTTATATTTAGGATTATCTGCAGCAGGGTATCGTCCTGTTATAACTCTTGGAGGTATGTGTAAAGCATATGACAGAGGTTGTAAATCTATTTTCTCAAATGGGACATAGATTCGGCATTCCTAGTTGGTTAATTGATTTAAATCCATGCCTCGTTGCTGGATATCTCTTCTTCTTTTTATGCAATATGTCCACCGCAGTCGTGGACGAAACATCTGGGAAGATGAGGGGGAAGAAGCGCATTGACTACGGCCTTACAAGTCAGAAGACTGAGTTCACATATTTGGCATACATTAGAAATTCCATGCCTCAACCTGCCGTGTATAAAATCCACGCTTCGCCACTGCCTGAGAAGTACCTTAAAATTAGGCCTGGAACGTTTCCTTCCACAATAAAAAAAAAAAAAAAAAAAAAAATCCTTCCACGTGTTCAACACTAATCAAAAAAATTAATCTGTTATAATGGGAATGCTTGGAGAAGGCCCAACATTAGTGCTGCTCTTACCGTCAGCCTTTGCACTTATCCATAGAATATTTTTTTTTTTTTGAAGCACCGCAGGCGGTGGGCACTGAAGATATATGAAATGAAATGAAATGCTATATTGGGAAAGGGTTTGCCATATATAAGGACTGAGGAAAACCTGGAAAAAAACCCCAGTCAGGAAGGACAGTCGTGGCAGGATTCGAACCCCGAACCTCCCGCTCACGAGCTACCCGTGACGGTGCATAGCATATCGTCTTCAGCATTTCTTGAATGATGCTTCTATTAGAAGCGGTAGAAACCAATCATTAAGTGCAGCACACTATCATTTCTAAATGTTACTCATAAAGGTTGTTCAAGCAAAAGCCATAGAATTTAAAACAGAAGCCACTTGCTCCTCGCCGGGAATCACAAGTTCACTGTGCGGGCTAGGTTCCCTCGAAAAGTGTAGACACAGCAATGGCGGCGTCTTGAGAAGATTCCTTACACATTTTGGAACCAGTCCAGTCATCCACCCCTTCTCCTGACATGGCATCGTTAGGGGGAAAAATCTTCATTGGAACTGGTTTTGGAAGACATTTTTTGCTAGAAGATTACGAAAGGAAGCTTGACTCTATCTGCAATGATAGCCCACATTACTGCACCTACTACTTTTAGTACCCTGAAGTGTTTATGGTATCATCCCCTTCTGTAATTGCATTGCATATACAATCAGATTGGAACCTCGCCTGCATTCAGATTTGCGCTAGTATTAAGGTCTTCCGAAGGCCAATTACGTTCCGCTGGAATGTTCGAAGCTTCTCTTCAAATTCAGTAGGTAGCTTGGGGCATATTGTGCGATGTCGTCGTGGCTGGCCTTAATCATTTGCCTTATGCAATCTAGTCATCTCTTTAGCTTTCTAATTGTGTCAATACTGACAGATAGATCATTCTTCTTGCTTTCCCAAATGAATACCAAATCTCCCATCTACATCTGAGGCCCAGTGAATTTTCTCTTCGCCGCTAAAGCCGCAAATATCGCGAACTTATGTTGATGCCACGAGCGAACATTTTTCTCTGCTATGTATATCGAATTTCCCGGTAGCTTGTCAGTTTCCATGTTTTTCAGCATGGAAAATTACATTATTTTCAATCCTGTTTCATCTGACATCCTTCGTTTTTTTTTTTTTTTTTTTTTTTTTTTTTGCCACACATCTAGAGATAAATTTAAATGCAATTATAGGTACGCCCTTTGTTCCCAGAAATAACATACCACCGTTAAGTTGAAGTTTGGAAAGTCGGAAAGGCAGAGTACCCGCAGAAGCTTTACATTTGCACTTTAATCCTATGCACCATTATTGAGCGCCGTAATTTTAGAAACGGAATTAAGGCAAAAGTAAATACGGTATATAAAGCCAAGTATCCAACTCTTAGGAACCAAATTGTCATTCTATAACAGAAATAATAAAAGCATATTCATAGTTCTATGTTATTACTGATCATTTTGTAATAGTGCACATCTGCATATCAATGTGGGAAACAGAGAGTGGTCAGAGATTGATGGAACCGCCATTGCGAATGACCCAATTAGATCTACTGATTAAACAATACAGCAATCTGATCTCAAAGCATTAATTAGATAACAGAATTGTCATTCATGCTCACAGACACTGATGAAAGTGATATCACTTCTTCTGTCCTCTTCAACTATGCTTCAAAATGTTAAAGCTTGGCTTCCTCGTGCTTAAGTTTTCAAAAACGTAGAAGCAAATTCGGTTTTATTGTTGTATCTATTGTAAGATGCGGGTACAGAAACACAACAGTGTACAACAATTATAACCTAAACAATAATATACAAAGGCTATTCGATTAAGGATGGTCCCTTTTTGGGAGGGAGGACAACATAGCTTAACTCATTCTCATACTTCTGGTGATACTTCTAAAATTAGTTCCACATTGGATGCAGCGTTTCTGCCAGTTTTCAAAGACATTTTGGGAACCGTTTTTGATAGATGTTTCACAATCGCCTTCTCCGCAGCATTCATCACCTTCTGATGAAGGACAATACCTCCCACGAAGCTGTTTCTTGAACTTAGGGAAAACAAGATGTCACATAGATGAAGGGCCAGGAACACATTTCACGTTGATTTTTGTGAGATATTCAGCAATAACATTTACGATGTGTGACCTTGCATTATCGTGGTGCTGCATCCAGCTCGTTGCATGGAAATATGGCCTTGCAGAGTTTTTAGAACAATAGGAAGCAGTTACAGTTTTTTTTTTCCAGGTAAGACCGTTCAGTAAATCATTCCTTGAATATTGAAAAATGAGATGACCATAACTTTCCCAGCAGATGCAACCCTGTTGCTTATTTGGTGTTGGTAATGATGGAGATTTCCAATTAAAGCTTTGCTGTTTGCTCTCAGGATCGAAATGATGTAGCCAAGTTTCATTGAAGTGTTTTACCTTTCAGAAACTCCGCATCTTTCCACAACACTATTTTCAGTTTGCCCGCGAATGTTCAGGAATCGGCAGTCTTGGAGCCCACCGTGCACAAACACGTCTCACATGCAACTTTCCAGTTATCAAATGTGGGTGGCAACCAGTGAACTTTTCAGAATTTCTGAGAGTTCTTAATGTTATTGGACGATCCTCTCTCACTATAAGAGAGAGAGGAGACCTTTGAAATTGATTGTCTGCTCTCTTTAAACGTTTAAAACCATCTTCTGGAAGTGTTATAGGGAATAACAAACTCTCCATAAGAATAAGCTTCAGTTGAAATTTTGTTGAGACGAAAGAAGAATGTCCGAGCTGCATAATATTCGTCGCATGTCACCTCCTTTTTGTGTAGGCAGAACTGAACATGTTTCAACTTGCACACCTCTCAAACTAGTGCGTGTACATTACGCATTAAGCCAACAAAATGTTGCAAAATTAAATCTTAACGCAAGAAGTTATTCCTGTAAAATAATTAGGACTTTTCCTTATTTAACAGCCCTCCTAAGTTCAGGCATTTAGCTCTATGCTCAGAGGACGTCTATTAGGAAAAAGTTTTACCACAGGCACTGTCCTTATGTTTTGTCGTGGCAGCTTCCACTCCTGCTCTTCAGATGTGCAATTGTTCCTTTCGGTATTGACAAATGTGATGTACGTATGTGTTGTAAGAGGCCGTTTTCATGTAGTTGTCATGCTGCCTTCCTGCCCATATGTTTGAACAGTCTCTCCCAATCTCAGCATTTCCTCTCATTTCCCCTCTTTCGCGTGGATTGACTGTCACTTCATATTAACCTAACAGTACCTGGAGTTGAAAGACGTCATGCAAGGCTGTCTGCGACACGCTAAGGATGCTATGGGAATATATTTTTGAATCTAACTAAAAGGTTCTATCTTAGATAGGGTAAGGGACGGCTTGACATCTATATTTGCATACAAACATTTGCTACTTCATGTTCATTCCTTACCATGGCAATATTACGTCACTTTATTGTGTCCAGAAAAATAGTTGCGGTTTTATATATTAAAATTATTTATTTAGCTATTTTACCAGGCTTTTAATAACATTTTCTCATTTCTGAGATGAAATTTACAATTTAACTGCATGAATTGTGTACCACTACAATATTAATGCCTGAAATGTCTATTGGCACTTCTCATCGTTGATCTACGCACGAGACAACAGTGCAGTGTTCGAGTCCCAGGTACATTTACTTTTTATAATGTGCTATCATATTATGTTTTATCCCAATATCAGCAATATTTTGAAAGGATACAATGGTTAAACTTCAAAATTTGCATTCCAGAAGTAAACTTTTAAACTTATCTAGCATTATAGGCGAGTGTAAATATAAACACTATTACTCGTCCCAAAAGGTGCGCCGACTTTCATAGTTGAAATCGGAGAAAACAGAACAAAATGGCGACTAGTCTGCTAACGTCACGGTTTTATAAACAACAAGAAATTCACTAAATGAACCAAACTTTAGTCACTGCTAATGAGATTCAAATGCTGCCTGTAGACACAATCAAAGTGACGATATACGAAAAATCAATATACGCTTTCAGATTATTCGATAAAATGCACTAGATATCAATGAACAGAAGCAGAGATAAGGGGTAAAGCGGAGTTAAAGCAATTTTCTTAAAACTAAATTTAAACTCCTGAATTAATATTACATTAAGTATTATAAAGATGCTCGTGAAACTCAAACCTAGTTTAAGAATATGATTGCACGCATGCGATCCATAGCAATACATAAAGAACTTAAAATGTAACCCCTAGGTTAGGTTTAAGTTAGCAGACTTAACGCTTGTCTCCTAATTGGTAGTAACGGTAAAATTATATAACAGTTGGCAACTGTGAAAAATAAACCAGCAACCGCCATGGTAGGCAAAAAAAGAAGACATGAAGGCGAACATGAAGGCGTGAAATTTTGCTATATTAATTAAGCATCCTTTAAACCTAAAGTCGGTGCGTGATATCACGGAACCGCTACAGGGGGCCGAAGTCGTTAAGGTGCGATCTCGTGAGCGGAAGGTCTGGGGTTGAATCCCATCGCGACCTACCTAATTGAGTTTTTTTTTCAGGTTTTCCTCAGTCCTCATAAATGGCAAATGCCGGGGAGGTACTTAAACTTAGGTCTGGAACACTTTCTTCCTTTAAAAAAATCCTTTCTCAATTTACCATTTCTCTCATGTATCATCAGTTTCCTATGGTGCCCCAGTAGTAAAAAACGGGCGTTAAACACTAATTAAAAAAGAAAGAAAAATAAATACGGACTGCAAACTGTTCACACAGTGTTCTCCTGTATTACAACCTATTGTAATAATGTGCCCATCCACTGTCCTGTTATATTACGCCAGTTAAAAACTGTTTACTTATATGGAAGGAAAAATTAGAAGTGTGTGACATATATTGAAGTTTCAATATGATGTTTGTGATAAACACAGAGAGGGAAAGAGAGCATGCAAGAGAATGGTGAATGACAAAGGGCAGAGAAGGAAGAGTTAAAATATTTACAAAAAAAATGTATGCATTTTTTTGAACATGAAAAAAGACATATGGACGAGCGATATATTCTACAAAATTACGGTTTTTATCATTCATATTTGAAAGTTGGCTGCTATGCCTTAAAAATAATAACTATTTGTTTATCACTTAAGACAATTCTACATTCAAAACCGCAGAAGTGATGCCAATTTTAAGCAATATGAAAAATAGTTATTTTCTTAAGCTACTTTACCTGCTTAAACACAACAGCAGAAAACCTGTAAGATAACTCGCGCAGTACACACACGGTCGAAACAAAAACAGATATAACTTATATAGCCACCAACACAAATGCATTTCATGCACTTTAATTAGATATTTATAAACACGGAGGAAAAAGTGCAATTCGCCATCATGTTCACAGTTATCACACATGTTACCAAAGCAGGCCATGATCAAAGCCACGTATACTCTATTTCTGCATTGTATGTTATTTTGCATCCACAATTCATAAACGAGATATTACAATAACTAAAGTTCAGATGCAAATAGAGTTTAAAAAACTTTTGAATAACAGAAACACATGCGTGAAAAGGGAGTAAGAACCATTTTGAACGAACGAAAAATACATCCCGAAAATTATCAACATGAACATACTTTCTTGCACTATTACAATGATTTACCCGCTAACATAGTATTATACAATCAGCTGATCAATTTACATTTACGAAAAAGAGAAGAGCATAGGCCATCAGCTGTACCTCGCCGCAGCAAACCACTAGATTCACTGATTTCTAGACTTTGCCCGAGGTTAGGTTAAGATTAGTGTGTAGATATATGAATTAAATGCGAATTCCATTTTTCTCAGCTATCCACTAAAATACGCTAGAATTCTGCCCATTCTTTCATCCGCACTATTTATAGACTCGGCTGTTTTTACCTTTCTGGCTGCAATATGTTGTTCCTTATTACAAAACTGAGTTTTTTTTTCTACAGAGGCTACGAGCTAAGCCCAATGCCTCCTGATAGGAACCTAAGGTATCGTGAAAGTCAAAAACGTTGTCCATGGACACTTTTTCAGATGTGGGATGCTTAAACTTCTCATAAATCTACGGTTTAAGTCCCTCCCGAAGGGCTCTGAAATTTTACATTTTCAGGAATCGAGCCCGTGAGCCTTGGGTTTGGAGGCAGCGTGTTATTCTGAGACCCTATGGCCGACATCTTTGTTCTGCCCAAGTGAATACAGCATAAAAGACAACTAAATTCATTTTGCTCTTTGTGAAATAGTTCCTCTGACTGCTGCACTTTAAATTAAACTTTATCTGCAAAACTCACTCTCTACTTCACATGTATTACATACATTAACGAAATTACCGGCTAGGCAGAAACATGCAGTTTAATTCGTTCCTCAACAATGCTTTTGCCTTCTGTAGGATTAAACATGCGCAGTGGCCATTCTTCTTCACACGCAAATCCTTCAACTAAACCCTGGATGACAGTGTCCAAAACACGCATCGAATTTTGCGCAACGTAGTTAAGCGAGAAAATATACTGCCTGTATATTTCACTGAAGCGTAACGTTCCGCACTATCACAGCGTGCATCGCCTGTATAATGTTCCCTTTTGCATACACTGATATCCTGTCCCGTCAGAGAAGTCACATTAATCAAATCAACCAACCATTGTTCTAATTTGTTTAAAGTAGAAACACTTTTTAGTATATCTCCCAGTAGCATTTTCCACGTAAATAGTACTGGTCTTTTTAAAAGTATGTAAGTTGACTGCAAGTTAGAGGCTTAATGCAAAAGTACCTTTTAATAAGTTCTCACTACTATGGTTATGAGATAGACGAGCAATCAGATGAAGGAAGCAAATTGAATAAGAATTCAGATAAGTAATGCATATTACGTTTCTATTAATACTGAAATTACTTTCAGTTGTTATAAAAGAATATATTTCCCATGTTAACAAGCTACGTAATGAATATATACTGAATGATCAAATTTATTCGAATTTTACAGCAGCAAGTTTAAGATAACTTGACGTGAAGGTATCGGCGCTGAGAGTACGATACTCTGCAAACTAGCGAGTAGTTAAAGAAAATAATACCATGTATTTTGTAAATAACCTTACTTATAATTAAGACCCTCTTTCACTTCCCCCTCTCTCTTTCTCTCTCCTTCTCCAAGCGCCCTCCCGCCCTCCACAACGGATTACCAAAATATGATATACACAACATTAACTTATTATACTACAGTAACTAGCTCCGCAATATTGAAATCACTTTTTTAAAATGGCTTACAGTAAAGCTCGAATAAATTTGATCACCCAGTATATAAAACCCATTGTAGTTTAAGGAAAAAAAAGTGCAATAGAGTGTTTTTCACGTACGCATACTTTGTTTTACAGGTAGATGGAAGATTTGGGGGGGGGGGACACACTCAAATCTTATTTCTTAAAGCAATTCATTTTATAAATACGAAACCTTTTCCCAGTGATTGTTGCAAGAGTTATGACGTCATCGAAGAAAAATTGAAATCGGAATTATGATTTTTTTCTTCACTTTCTCTGATAGAGTGCCTTCGTGTTTATCAGTTTGCACCTTCAGTTGTTACATAGAGAAGCGTAATTTTAACATTCAGAACTAACAAATTTAAACAAGCGTATGTTACTATGGCAAAAGTATTGTGTATAAAACAAATAAAGATGTAGAGTGATAAAAACGAAAGTGTGCTATCCGAAAATACGAAAAAGACAATAGGTTCTGGTTTCAAAAACTCTTCAATGACGTTTTAGCTCATGTAACAATGACTACGTAAAGGTTTTGCATTTATAAAATAAATACATTTAATACATAAGCTTTGACGTTAATTACCTCCGTGGGCTAGTGGTAGCGTTTGCAATTACTAATCCGAAAATCTCGGTTCGAATCCCGGTCAGGTCAAGCTGTCCTGGTAAGTTTTTTTTTTCGAAAATTTTCCTTACCCTAAGAGAGTGAATGCCAGAAAGCTTTAAGGCGCCAAGGATTCGGAATCATTTGCGCCATCATAAATTCATTTCATTTACTTCTACCGACTTTGACCTAAAGTGTTCAGTCCACAATCTAAAGACGTCACAGGTGAAAAGACCAACGCAGTCGATTAAAAACAAAATATGTGTCATGCACTTTTTCTAAAATCTTCCATCTACCTGCAAAGCAAATTATGCGTTACTTTTGAAAAACTCTGTAAGCATATGATATTAACATAAAATCCACTTTGCCGTTCACAATACCAACAGAACGCTAACCTCAAAACAACGCAACTGAAGAAGGTGAAGCAAATAAAAATGGATACTTCGATGACGATGTAGCAATGCAATTTATGTTCAAATTGCATTAGCTTGTGTAAGCGGCGTATTACAAACGCGTCTCTTTTTGTTCCTGTGCAGTACGACAGTGTTTTTTTCTCGAACATGAATGCTTAGAGTTTGCAAACTTTCGCGTTAGCGTTTAACATTAATGCAAATGATTATGTTAAGGTCCATCATTGCAAATTAACTTTTCATTGTGAATGGATCTTAAACGCCTCATTCTACCAAAACCAGCAAACATAATGTACGGCAACACAATGAACTGATTTATGTGTCAATGATTAGCACACGACAGTTAGCCCATTATGCGAGTTAATCTGACGCTATATCGAGTCTGTGCGGTATGTTAACCGACCTATAAACTCTGATATAGCTACCAATTGTATGCGGCAAGCAAAGATGAAATTTTGAGAAATACTTTCAAATTCAAAATTAAAAGTAAAGAATATTTTTTGAAACTTTAAAAATTCATGCTTTTTGATCAATAACATAACAACCCAACATACATATATTTCGATTACCTGGTATATCTGTAGTTCTATGAACCTTAATCCGTTATCTTGATTTATTCAGTGGAAAAATCAAGAGCCTTGCATTGACACAACACAATGCGTTAACTTGATGTGCTGAGTGGAATGAGCGCTTAAGGCTTAGTTTTGGGATCTATTCTGTTCAATATTCCTGTAAATCATTTGTTACTGTAAGTTTTTCTTAACAACTGAGTGTTTACTCGTATGAAAAAAAAATCTCTTGATATATGGGAAAAATTGTATTATAAAAATCATAAATATAACCATATATATTTTTATTTTGAATAGAACTTCTAATAATTACTTTCTTGTGGTAATAAACAAAATACAAAAAAAAATTACACTAAATTATTTCATTAAATTTTAGTACTCCAAAGAAAATAAGGCTGTCTTTAAACAAGTTTAAATGTTAAAACTATTTTGTTACTCTTTCTCAAATATTCAAAATATCTTCCATTTATTCGAAGACAATGCATCATTCATCTTGGCATTTTCTTCTAACGGTAAATGTGTTGCCGATAGGATACGATGAATAACAACAGTGGTTGTGTGTTTAAATTCATTCAGGAATTCTAGCTCTATCTGACAAATGCGCTGTTAAAATAGCCCCATAGCAAATAAAAAAATATCATGAGGAATTAGGTTTGGTGGTCCTGAGGGGCCATAATTGAAGTCCACCTCTTCCAATCCATTGCACACCAAATATTCTATTTCATTTCCGGTGAATTGAGTGAGTATAATATGCTGTGACTCCATCTTGCTAAAACAACATATTTATTCGTTTACTGAGTGGCATATCATCCAGTAATTCCAGTACAATGCTGTCCAACAATTCACCTTAAGTATTCTGATTTTCATTGGCATAAAAATATTGTTATTCATCATAAGATCATAATATATATAATCTTATTCATCATAAGATTAATCCACGTCTCAATTGTCCGACTTAAATGCCAAATTAATATACCTCAGTTCCGCATCTTGGACTCGATGCCACGCGAAGCTGTTACGGGTCTAAGATGTGTGCAAGATTGCACCTAGAAACAGCATGCACGGGTGTAGGGTACAGAAGCTTTATTGCTTTTAGTTATAGGGCAATCCGCATTATGACGTATCGGAAAAGTTATATCTAGAGCTCTGGCTCAAGTGCCAAACTACCTTCCCAACAACTGGGGTTTCCTATCTAAATGGCATAAGTTGTGTTTCCAATGCTTTTTCCTCTAAAGATAAATAGCACCATTAGCCCATTTCCTAATCTGAATAATATAGTAATCAGCATAGGACAGTAAAAATTTAAACATGTAAAATATTAACATTCATTCGTTTGTTAGCAAATCAAAATACAGTTCTGCTTTCTGTCCAATTCTCTTCTCTTTCACGACGATCTGATTATTTCTTCTTCTTCTTCCTGAACTTCTTGGATTCCCCCCTATCCCCAATTTCGAAGGAAGCTATCCATCCATCTACTGCACGGTCCAGCCTCTTTGCAGTGGAGAGTCAGTTGACTTGAAGGCGACTTTCCATACATTCAATATGTTCAAACCAATCTATCTTCTGTTTTTCAAGGAGGGAAGCAAAAATCTCATTTCTACACCTACTCTTCCTTTTTCCCTTTTGTTTAGATTCCAGTTTTTTATGTCATAAGTCAATATAGATACTGCCAACGTTTTGTAAAATTTCATTTCGTTTGGAGAGTAATTTTGTTTCTTATTGACTTGCGTATCACACATATACACAGAAATTTAATTTCTGGTCTATATCAGTTTCCTGTAAGTAATAAATGTTGCAGCCCTGCTGTAGTATTTTTACCATGAATTATACATTTAGAATTATAATGTTGTCCCCTGAAAGCCATTACTTTAGTTGTACTATTAAACATTTCTCAAGTTAATATCAGATATTATTTTGGTAAATTCAATTAATACTTTTTTTCAAAAATTTCTTCTGAGGCGGCAAAAAATACAGTAATTAAAATATGTCATTAAGTTTAAGTTTAAAATCATCTCGTAATTTTGTAATTTACCCCGCCAAAATTTGGCAGCTGCGTCAATAAATGTATTAAACAATGTCAGCGATAATGGACACGCTTGTAGCAGAGAGGATAGGTGTACACCATGATTTATAATTAAAGACTTCTCACTAGTATTAATTTCAGTATTATTATACAAAATTTGCTTTATATTGACCAAATATTCAGTGACTTCCTTCTTAGTACTCTGTCGAAAGGTTTTTCGTATTCGATAAGAAGAATGTGAATTTGCAAATTAAATTATAGTTTTTTTTTTCAATTATCTGTTTAATGTACAAAGCTTTCGAAAACGAGTTACAGTAGTAGTTGTGCCCTATTTATTATGCAACATGCTTAAATGCACATGCAGTCTCTCAATATACTCCCCACCAACGTCAGTGCATCGTTGCCACCTTCCTAGGATAGCGAAACTGCTGTTTGAGAGTGCTATGCCACTACAAGCCGACAGCTGCCTGTATTTCCTGGTTGTAGCCGATTTTTTTTACCTCGCAGCGAATTCTTTCTGTTGTCGAATAAGACGCAGTCAGACGGAGAAAGACCCGCGGATATGCTGGTTGCTGCACAACTATGAAACACAAGAGTTGCTGGTGTGAGGCCATGCATTGTCACATTGGAGGTAACTCCTGTCGTCTAAGCCGTATAACGGTCTCAATGTTGACAGTCGTTCCTTGAGAAAGACGACAAACCATTAGCAGGATGCTTGAAGTGTTTCAAAGGACGGCGATCATCTGCTTGCTCGCAGATAGAGCAGGACGAATTGATAAATTTCCTCTCTGATGTATGGCAGTGACACCATATCTTTAACCAGTCACCAGTTCTCCAAAAAATCCGGATTATTATTATTATTATTATTATTATTATTATTATTATTATTATTATTATTATTATGGATTTCCAGTAGCCAAAGACAGGCTTCAAAACCTTTTTGTCCTTCTGTGTCTGTGTAAAGTTTCGTGGTATGTACCTCTTTTTATATTCAAATCATCGCGAATAATGTTGTGCAGGAATGCTCGGCCGAGGATTGTCTGACATTCCAGTTCATTAAAGGTTAAGCGCCCCTCAAGCATTAACAATTCAATATTCCTGGGAGATCGCGAATGTTGGCGGAGGACCACTACTTAACCATATTATGTGCGGATTCCTTGCCGCTGGCCTACTCTTTGACTCAGTTGTAAACGGTCTTCTGGGCACATTTTCATGCGGTGTTTAAAATACTTATACCCCGATAATTTTAACATTAATTTCTTTTCGGAACTGATTACTTACAACGTAAAAGGAAGAATTGCTGTGTTTTCTTCGAAAGTAAGGCATTTTGTGTTAGTGCCCACTATGTTTGTGTCAGTTTATGGGTATAGCAAGTTATTTCTCAATACCTCCTAAAAACGCCTATGCTGACAGAAGAATAAATTTCTGGTACGTTTACTCTGACCTAAGTGCAGTCTGATTTTAGGAACATTTCCATGTTACGGGAATATTTAGAACAGTAGATGTAATCAGTGTTAGTAGTCACATATTTTCTTCATTAAAATAGTTTTATAAAAACTGACCATGAATTTATGTGAAACTAATATCAGATTCTAAAAGAAATAATCAAACTAACATATAAAAATACTTTTGTAATTTTAATGGAAAAAGAACTACATTATTAACAGATTAATTTATAGCCTCTTTACCTAAATATCTGTGTGCATTACACTAGAAATTCATAATCACAATGGCAGGGTATTGATAAACGTATTGGAAATTGATCTTATAATTCAAAGTTCCTAGCAAAAGAAAAAAACAAAAACAGAAATAATGCATGGAACCAGTTTAACCAATGTCATCTGATTTTCAAAATTGTGTTTTTAATAATTATATGTTTAATTAGTGTTGTAGGCCATTATGCTTCAGTATCTTCAATTTGTTACCAAAGAGTTTAAATGAAAAATAAAAAAGTATATCCCGTAAAAAGTTTTAACTTCAACTTTCATCTACTCGACTTTTAGCGGAACGAACTCGACATTTATAATGTAAGTGATTTTACGGATATATTATTTTAATTTCATTACTTTATTCACTAAAGAGTCAAAATAAACACAACTGGAGATTCTTTAAATTCTGGAGCTCTGAATATATTCTACTGATAGCCAACAACATCTTATTAAAAACTGTTATTAATATTATTACTAAATCTGTAATAAAAAGAGTCCTGTTTTAAAGTATATGCTAGGGCTATAATTTTAAAACATTAAACAGGTAAAGTGAATATTAAATAAAAATGGTATGATAGGAATATTGCAATTTTGAAGACGAATTTCCGGCCAATATCTTCCACGGTCCAATTTGGGCGTTAAAGTAATAAATACGAAACGTTTGTGTCGAATATCACACAGGGATGAAAAAACCACACGAAGGGTCAATCTGAATGGTATAAAATATGATTTAAATTTAAAATATTCTATTATAAACTGAAAAACTAATGTGTGATTTTTGTTAATAGTTCAGATTAGTTCATGCAGTACTGCGTCGCAAATCAGGTGCAATAAGACAACGTGTGTTAAAAAGCGATAAAATGGAAGCTGAAACATACTTGGAAAACTCAGATTTGTAATAAGGAACAACGTATTCCAGCCAGAAAGGTAACAACACTATTATATCATAGTTATGTTTTGCTGAATCACTTGGAACTACTAGCTATTAATCTCTTCTCATAGTCCCCGCTCTTTCGCATTATCTATATAGCCTCAGGCAACCCTCCAGTGCGAACATAAGGATATATATATATATGAATATTCACACGAACTACCCTTAACCTAGCCTCGGGTGATTCCTTGAAGCCGGTAGACCCCGTGTTTTGCTGCGACTCGCTACGGCCTGGCGGTCTACGCTCGCCTACTTTCGGTAAATGTTTGTAACTATGTTAGCGGGTAATCGTTGTAATAGTGGAAAACTCCTTTAATTCCAGCAGAACCTAAGTACCGCCACGAGTAGTCGAGGACGTAAGGTCGTGAGCGGAAGGTCTGGAGTTCCAATCCCACCAGACTGATTAGTTTTATTTAAGGACGTCGTTCTTTAACATCTCCGGTCATCAGCGCCCCATTCAATTCAGGGCGTGAAACGGCCGACAAATTCTGCTCAGTGGCCTTTTCTTTCAGGCTTGAGGTTCTTTTTCGTGCCGTAAATGTACGACACGGGACCCACGGTTTTATTTCCCTTCCGAAGGAAGCCATACTTAGGATGCTTACGCCCGAAAAAATCCATCGATCCTGGCCGGGTTTGAACCCGCGACCTTGGGTTTAGAAGGCAAGTATGTATACGTTACCATTACACCAGCAGGACCGACTGAATAATCCCACCACAGTCGTCCTCCCTTTTTCCAGATTTTCTTCAGTTCTCATAAATGACAAGTGCCGGGGAGGTACCCTAAACTTAGATCTGGGATATTTCCTTCCTTAAAAAAAATAAATAAAAACAAGCCTTTCGTATTATACCATTTCATCTCATGTATCATCAGTGTCCACCGCCTGTGGTGCCTCAGTACCAAAAACGGGCGTTAAGCACCATTAAAAACCTATGTAGTGTCATCTAGTGGCAGAAATCATAAGCAACCAGTCATGATAAACGAAATAAGGGAGTGCAACAAGAACTTAAGTGATAGACGAATATTCGGAATAATTACCTGATTTTCCCTCTTACACTTCTTTGATTAATTTTCCCGAGCTTATCAATATAACCTTCAAATGTTCCATTGTTTTTCTCTAACTTATTATACATAATAATTCCATGTGTTTAGTTATTTATAATAAAATCAAAGTCGAAGATCGTTTTTATGGTATTATCTTGCAGAATATAACTTGTAAAAGTGGGTAATTTTCCCGAGACGCTTTAATTTTCCTTTTAAAGTCATGCTTGTTAATTATTTCGAGATAATGCTGCTTCAACTGAGTACTAACACCCACTCTGAATCCTGGGAGGACGACACGTGCTGCTTTTTGGGTCAATGCCTCCGCGACTCCAACACTCTCACTAAATCTGTACATGGACATATGCGAATTATCGTCCCAGCTGCGAGAACCGGCGGAAAGCCCCCAAGAGAGGAATTTGGAGCTGTCACTAGCGCAGAATCTAAGCCAAGTTGGCGCGCGATGTGATCAGCTGAAATAAAAAGTAACATTAAGTATCGGTGCCACTGGGGACTTATCAGAATTGAGAATGACAGATTTCCCGGTTTGTGTTATCGCAAACCTGGTTCCTGAATATGCTGGGATACATAGACGTCCTTAAGTGTCGCTAGCACCGTCATTTATTTCTTCTTGTTTCGTACCACAGCCTCTGTTCACAGTTCTTTGATACTGCACATTAACACATCCTTTTGCTCTTGGCCTGTAGTTTAACACTTCCTTGCTATTTCATTTGGTGATGATATGCGATTATATAGTAAAACCAGTAACTTCCGTAAAATGGCTTTAGTTCAAATTTTCACACTAGTAGCAAACCTTTCGTTATTTTTATATTAAATTCTCAATTTGTATTAATGTTGTTGTTGTTGTTTTTTTTTTTTTTTTTTTTAATTTTCAAGACATTAACACCTATTCAGACTAGCACAGAACTACATAAGAACAAATTAACGAATTAAATATTACGCAAATCACCCAGAATTGCCGATGCTGAAGCTACTAGGCATTTGTATTTTAATGGTGAAGGAAAACGTACTAGATAATTTAATGTCCCAACCACTCACAAAGCGGTGGATTCTTTCCAACACTTGCAACCAGGGCTTAAGCTACAATCTCATTTGTCACGTTTTGCTACTCGACTTCTAAAACCGCGATTGTCACCATTGCACATGAGGAAAAAAGTTTTGTTAAAGATTTCTTCTTCTCTTGATCCTCTCTAACACTGCAATACCTTGAACAACTCCTAATCCGTGCTCATTGCATTCCTCGCAGTTTAGTGGTACCAGTCAAGCAATTGAAAGAAACCAAGATTGAATTTAGAAAAAAAAAAAAGTTTTGAAACTTTAGCTTTACGCTGGCTTTCGTTTGGGAAAGCATTAAATTCCCAACATATTCACTGAACTTTTTGGTGTGTGTTGGAGAAAGAAAGACCTTAGCTACCGATTTGCAAGAAAATGAAATCAATATAATATCTTAATATATTAAAAAAATGCTGTGATGTTTCTTGTACATAAAGTGTATCAAATCTTGTACAGTGGGACTAGAGGATCTTGAGTTTAAAGCCCGATTTAATTACAGCTCATTCCTTGAAAGAGTGCCCCAGAATTTCAACAGTACAGTATTCATTGTAACACAGACAGTTTGTGAAGTCCGCACTTTCTTATCTGTTATTAGATAAATTGCTTGTAAATTTAAATGAGAGATCAAAATACTTTATCTCATAAACTTCAGAAAGGAGACGATTATGAAGAAAGAGATATCTAATAGTACGTAGGGTCTGTAGATTCAAATGCAATGCTAATGGAATATGCAATGTTCGAGAAGGTATTGAGCAATGCATTTCAAAGAGCTGGTACAATTTCTGTTTATTAATAAATAAGGTGAACAATCCCCTGTAATTCAGTTACAAAGTAAGCTGTCACAATCTCGTTGCATACTATAAATTGCGAGCGAGGATTTAGTTGCATGAAACTTGTAAAAACTGAAATTAGAAAAAAAGATTAGCATTCTTATAATGATAACAGTTGAAGAACCTGCTTGTAAAGAAATTTGTTTTTTAAATGCATTTAATATTTGCAGTGTTCATAAAAACGACGTATTCTAACGTAATGTACATTCACAGTCTGCAAGGTCTAAAGATTTACATACTCGCTAGTTAGTGTGTAGAACGGGTTAAACCTTTCAAGTAGTGCAATTATAAATACAAATTTCATAATTTTTGTTTCTCTAAGCCTTGTTTATTTTGTGTTCCTGTGTCATGATTTGGAATGCTGTACCAGTTTTTGGCAATTTTCTCAAATATTATTTTTCACGTGTGAATTTTTTTCGATAATTTTATATTTTCGAACTTAAACCGTACTTACAATCCTTTTATAGACATGGACGCTTGCATAAGATAGAATGCCTTTTATTAAGACATTATTCCGCTTTATGATAGCTGTATTCACCGTGTAGAAGGTTTCGACACCCGATACCCCACGTCAAATACAATTTCATGTTTTATACCATTATCACAAATTACTGGGAAGCATAGTTTTTATGTCATAGAACATTTAGAATCCAAAAGCGGAATTTTATTTTTCATATTTCACAATTTTTTCATATTTTGAACAAATTTTAATTTTATTTTATATTATTCAATAAATTCACCAGCATTTATAAAAACCCAAATTAGGTCATTTCTCTCAGTTCCTACTCACGCCTTCTGCCATTATCTGCACCGGTCCTTCATATTTTGATATTGTTCCGACCTGCCGATCTGTTTCGGAGACAATATAGTGAGTTTCGAAATTTTTAAATGTCAGTAAATTTTTCTGAGCGTGCTTCCACATTATTTAAAAACAATTAAAAAAAAGGGATTGTTATTTCTTAAAGTTGCGGGGGAAAAAATGAACTTTTAACAAATATCAGGTTAATGCACAAGTGCGTTACGTGTTTTTTTTTTATTAGCTGTTTTTTGTTTTGATAATTCTTTTTATTTTATTCCCCTCTATTATCTATGACTCTCCCAAACATTAATCTTGGTTGATGTCACTAGCAAGCAGAGATGCACAAATGGCCACCTGCTGATTTTTTCGTTGTTTTCACTTAATGCGGTACACATACACCGGATTTTTTAATCTTGCTCATGGAATGCAAATGTTGCACGAAGGTTGGCTGGCCACAGATCATTATCTGTTAATTATCGGGTTGACTGACGTGGATTATCGAGGATTATCATGGATTAAAGAGTTCAAAAGACCTTCATCAAAGCCCGATGGTTCCCCTGAACATGATAATTTACTCATACTCTTTGAAACGCTAGAAGGATTCTCTTGCCCTACATCCTCCAATGGCATTTTCCCTGTAGAAGGCACAAATGTTTCGAGTCGTAAAATTTTGTCAATAGTCACTTGTCAAAGTTACTAGTGCAGCGGCTGTATCCGAGCGTCGAGAAGGCTGTTTCGGGAATATTTATTACTCTGGACGGTTTATTGATGCGATTTTGTTTATGCGGCATGTGTTTTAAATCGTATATTCAAGCAAAAAATAGCATTATGTCTACCACATCGAAAAAAAAGCTAGTATTCAAAACAAAGTAACAGCGCTGCATTTAATTAATGAGCATAAAGGATTACTATTTGGGCAATATTCCCTTAATTACGAAGAAAGACAAAGCCGAAATTTAAAAAATAATTGCGCAAACAGTGAGAGCGTTGGGGTTAATTACACCGGAGAAACATTACGCATACGTGAGGGACACATTTTGGCTAAACATTAAGAAAGCTACAATGATAAGTGCTTTTATTATACATTCATATTCGACGTTCATATTATCTACAAATAATGGTGTAAGTCGCTCAATTTCTATGGTATTTTTCAGCTGAAAATAGATAATTCAAGAAGTACAAGAATGGGTGGTGGATTTGAGAGCACGTATTGCTAAATAACTCTTAATGAGCTTTATAATTAAAATGCATAGAGCTTAATTGATAGAATAAACACCTAACCTAAAATATGTACACTAGTATGTAAATTCATCTTCGAGATTCACAGTTAGAATACCACTAAATAACAATATGCAATACGCAAGCCGAAGAAATTATAAGAGATTGGTGCTTAAGTTTCAAAGTGATACACAACTGACTGTAAAATCGTAATAAATACTGTATTAAGGACGTGATAAATGTTCTACTTATTTATTACATGTACATAATTCATTCCAATGAAAAATATATGCACGTGTTTATCTCTGCCACAAAATTAAGTCGTCACATTGCTTGTAAACCCCCCCCCCCGCCAAAATGTATTTCGATAATGTTCAAATAATAAAGATTGGTGACGTAAGAAGACATCGGAAGTTTACTTGGGTGCTAAATGGAACTAATTTGTTAGTTCATACATATTATAGTAATATTTGGATTTAAAATAACATTAGAACCGTGTAAAATTGACATAAAATGTATATATTTTTTTAAAATTTTATTCAAGTATCTGTATGCATAAATTTCAGCTTTGCAACACACTAAAACTGCGATTTAGGCAACAATGATAAAAGAAGACAACCTCTATTTAGACACTTAAAAATTTAGAAAATGATAAATTTTGGATTTTTTAATAAAAATACACAATAATGCACTACCATCTTAGGCAACATTCAGTAAAACTTGTATCCAGAAAGCACTAAAGATAATAAAATTAATCCACGCTATAGACAAAATCTGTTCCAGTGAACATAAAGCTACAAAATGCACTACCACAATTTCACTCTAGTCAAATCATTCAGTTTTTTCATTATACAAAACATGCCACTGACAGAAAGCACAATCTCTCTTGGCTAAAAACATGAATGAAAAAATGCGTGTATTTTCTATTAAAACTATGTCCACTTTTTACCATTTGCACATATAGAGAATCAGTAACTTTGTATTTCTGGATACTTTGCTAATGCAAGTGCATATCTCCCGGGGGGGGGGGGGGATCGAAATATTCCTGTCTTAAATGAAAATATCGAATAATTTTCTAATGTATAATTTTTACAATCTTTTACAGCCATAATATAATTTATATATTAAGCGTGTTTGAAAGTCTTGGTATATGTTACTATTGCTATGTGAATCTTTCCGAAGAAAAAATTGAATAATGTTTAACTTCAAAAGAAAATATCGAAAAAATTATCATTTAACATAGAGAAGTCTATAAATTAAACTACATGGGTGCATACTTGTGTTTTGTTTATTGCAAATTAATCTTTTCAAAAAATAAATAAACGAAAATATGACAAAACTATACCAGTAAGTTAGTGTGCCTGGATGAATATTTGTGCTTTGAATTTTTGTGAAGAAAAAGTTAAAATCTCCTTCATTCAAAATAAAATGTTGGACAATTTTAGAACATTTGCAATCTTTTGATGCTCTAGTTAAAAACCTCTGTGTTAGATAGATGGGCTCCTTTTGGTACTAAGCTCACAACATTTCTGAGAGAACGCAGAATGTTTTAGCCGATATTATCTTTGTTTTAAATTATAAAAGTTGCTCAAAATTTGCCAACTTCTTCGCATGTTCCATACTATTTGAACTGAAAGATTTCCGGCGTTTCCTGGATTAACATAATTATATTATGCTTGATTTATTATCCGTAGTTTGATATATGTAATGTTTATACTCACACAACAAACTTTAAGCATATCTATATGCATATATTAAGCGGAATGCAGGTACTTTTATAGGTCGTATGCACAGTATTTATATGATGTTTATTTTTTCCGCTATACTAATATACGATAAAATCTTCCATCTATATGAATGTCAATGTATACAATCACATATTATAATTAGACAAGGGATACAGGCTACCCTAGAAACTGGCTGAATTCATCCTCTATGAGACATGAAACCTCAAAGTTCTACTTGGATTGTCAAGTTAATCTTGGCCAAATTGCAAAGCTACTTTAAACAGAACCATATGCATATTTTAGTTAAGCTGCAAATCCAATGTTTTCCCATTATTTCATTCCATAAAACAGCAGAGCTGGATAAATAATCCCATGTCCTATCTAAATACAAATATTTGGGAATAATGGGAAAGCGGAACATGTAAAGGAAAAAAAACAAAACAATTTTCAGAACTTTTTAAAACAACAGTTCTAGTACTTTAAAGTAGTAATAAGAATAGTATCAAACGCCATATACAGAACACGTTTAAGGATAACGATACAGCACACGAATTTACCGATATCATCTATGATAGTGAGCGGGCTATGTTTTGTTAATCAACTTCTTTAATATTTTGCAGCTGTCACCCAACTCCTAAAGCGTGTAGGTATATGATAATGTTCCTGCATAATATTGACGCATTAAAGCTGTGCTGTGTGAATTTACAAATAGAGAGGGGGAAGAACATTTCAAATACAAACAAAATGTCTTCGACGTTTCGTTGTGGTAACGCATCCGTTAATTCCAAAGTTACAAAGATGATTATGGATAATTATGAGGACTGTAAACACAATCTGTCAAATATATGCCGTCATTTAATTTAGTGAGGCTGGGGTATAGTAATCGTGCACAAAACTTAGCTACTCTAGTTATCTAAACGTCTCATCACTCCCATGAAGCCCTTACACTAAGTAGCAGAGTGTGACTTGTGTTTAGATTGAGGTGCAACCTGCTTATGACTACTTCTTCGCTAATGCTATTGGCTATAAACACACGTCACATTGCAACACAGCTACGAAGTTGATCCGTATCGAAACCTATAGCTCCATATTGAAGCATCCGAGTCTATTTGTTTCCGTTCTCAAGGTACTTAGTGTTAAGTCATTTTTGTACTCAGTTGTTTGTATAACAAGTTATTCGAAATTCTGGTATGCGCACTATAATTATATAGTTGTATAATGATGATAATTTGTAAACTCCCGTGCTTTCTGATGGATATTTTGATACTGGATGTAAAAGCGATTCTCTGTATATACTCAAGTTATTATTTGTTTAAAATTCTTTGCAACATGACTAATTTTGCATGAACCGTAAATGTTAAATATAGTCGTGTCAATGCTTATTCCAAGCTTTCTATAACTTGCGAATATATGATACAAAGTTTAAGTAGTTTTGCTATCCATTCCAAATAAATTAGGCATGTAAGCTTTTTAGGACTATACAGCTCTCTCTCTCTCTCTGTTCCATGCAGGCACACAAACGCACTCACATATACGCTGGGTTTGTTTCGTTTTGAAATTGTTTCCATGATCATTCAGCTATGCTAAATACAATCATTGGTGCATGTTTGCTGTATGTTTCCGGAACCCCATTATTCAAATGCAACACTTATTATTTCAACAACTACAATAAATTTTAATTACGCATCGAGACCAATGAATGATCAATACTCATTTCTGAGTATGGTTTGTATTGCATTGCTCTCGAACAGGTGGGAGAAAAAAATTAGTTTATACAGGGGGCTAACAACAGAACTAAGGGTCCTTTCCATTTTTTTTAAAACATAATACTGGTTTACACAATTTTTACTGAATGAAAATTGTTCATATTTTTTGGATTCCTTACCATATGGAATCTCTCAAACCAGGATTAAATTTTCTCACACCAGGCTACAGTTTTTCAGAACTCGGTATTGTAGAAAATAACAGTTTTTATTACTTTTTCATTGAGCAGATACATAAAATAAATATTCTGAAGTATTTAAACAAGAAATAAATTGTTAACTTTGTAAAGGGACAAGGGATTTTGTAGGGATAAATCAGAGCATTGGGTCAGAAAAAAATATGCCACAAAGGAGCAATTTAGTTCCTGGAGAACAAAATGTGAAGTATGAACCATTGGTTTGTCCTTCTGATAGCTTTCTTCCACATTTTATATTAAATTAGGCCTGCTTAAGGCAATTTATTACTGCTGTGAATAAGGATAGTGGTTGTTTCAACTGTTTTGTTACAAAGTTCCCACAGAAAACTGAAACTAAGATAGCAGCAGATATTTTCAAAAGACCCGCAGATTTGTGAGCTTATGCAGCATGAGACCTTTCCTCAGTTCGATGTTCCAGTTAGAGCAGGCAGCACGGTTGGCATACAAAAAAGTGACAGAAAACTTCTTGGCAACAAGAAATATGAGAACTATAAAACATTATGGAGGAAATGTTACAACATTTTAGAAATCTTGGGAGTAGAATGAGTTTCAAAATACATTTTCTCAACAAGCATATTGATTACTACCCTGAGAATCTTGGTGCAATGAATGAAGAACAAGGTGAGCGGTTTCATAGAACAATGGAAGCCACCACCATCAAGGCCATTAGGATGTGTTAGTAATGGCACATTACTGTAGGTGTTTGAAAAGGAACAATAGTAAAAGACATATCGAAAAAGGTTTATGGTTATTGATACATTACTCTTTTTTTCCATATATTAATATTTATGTCAATAAAACCTACAAAAACAGTTTTGTCTAAGCAACCTGTATTAAAACTTAATAATATTTCGTCAGACATATAAGTACATTACTATATTTGATGTGATTTTGTTTAAGAATTTAGTCCGATAAAGTAGAACTGAAAACATATTTCAATTCAGTACATTTACATTACATATATCCAGGTGCAAAAATAAAAATAGTAAGGAAAAACTTTTTTTAGACCAGTGCAATTAAATAATCGAAATTAGAAATATGTGACATATCAATGAATATACTTAAGAACAATCTACAAACTGAAATGCTAACCTATGCAATTTAATGAACGGGAAATAAGACACAGCTTAAAATTTAAATTACATATTCACAATAGGACAACACTTATCGTAGGGAAAAATAAACATTGTATGATAAAAATATGTAGAAAAATTATACGTATTTTAATGTACAGCAGAGGCAACCTAGTGATCTGACCAACTCCCTTTCTCAACCCTCAACTTCTATTTTTTTTAAATAGGTACTTATCACTGTTTGCTACCTTTCTAATTACTGGTTTAATTTTTAGTATTCACTTTAGTCTGTATTGACATTGGATATAAAAAGGGAAAAAAAGTCGTGTTAAATCGAGGATTGTAGATTGCAACAACACTAATTAATATCTATACCGATAAACTACACTTCGAATGAGACGAAATACTTCGACAGATTATAACAATGGTGAGAAATGGTTTTGTGAATACAATATTATATGCTGATGATCTAACACTAACTGTTGGAACAATTTCTATTCAGGATGGAAGGGGACTCAGTGCTATAGATAAACTGGTAACAGAATTTAAGATGAACAAAAAGTCCAAATACTTGTTTCTCTGTCTCTTAGTGTTTTCCAACAAATAAATATTTTATCTGCTAACATATCACAACGATGCATTGTGTTCTGCACGGTTAATTTTATAATTGTATATTGCACTAATTGCATGTTTTCGCATAACTTTACTGAGAAAAGAGTTCATAATTAGCGTTGCTCACTTGCTTAATCTTTATTACCATCATCGCTGTAACAAAAAAAAAAAAAAAATCTCAGTGTATAATTGACTGATTCAATTAAGAATGATCATAATTTCTTTTGATAACGTATCTTTCCTCATCCTCATAATTATGGATATCTTTCTCAAAGTAGTCCCCGTTGGATGCAATGCACCTGTCCCAGCGTTTCTGCCAGCTGGAGTCACTTCCTGTCACATCATCTTCAACTGCATGTAAACTTGCATCGAGCGTCCTTATGTTCCGGAACCCACCGTGCACAAACACCTCTCATGTGCAACGTTTCAGTTACCAATATGTGGGTGATACCCACTGAACTTTTCAGAGTCTCTGAAAGTATTCTTAATGTTATTCGTAGCTCTTCCCTCGCAGTGACAGGAAGGGTGTTATGTTTAGTTCCGATAGAGACAAGCTGGAGCGGCGGATCCATCATCCTTTGAAACTGAATACCTCCCCTCTTTAAACATTCTACACCATTTTCGAGCTTTGCGTTAGGGGAGAACAAACTCTTCATAGACCTCAGCTAAAGTTTTTGACACCAAAGCAGAAATTCCGAGCAGCATATTGTTCGTCCAGTGTTACCTCCATTTTGCTCATGCCGAAATTGAACAGGTCTCAATTTACATATCTTATGGGTGGGAAGGGGAAGTGACTACAGTGAAACTAGTACCGTGTGTCATTAGATCATTCTTTATTGAACAGCCCTAGTACGATAAGTAATTCGAACACAAATTAATCATATAATTAAAGTGAATTTACTTCAAACCGTTTCGAGTTGTGATAAAAATGACAAAGGACATTACTTGCTCTATTTCTGTTAGTTCATAATTATAATGGGAATGTATGAATTTGGACGCATTTACATATTACAAAACATGAAAGATGATGTAGAAATTATAGTTCTTTTCGGGAATAAAAAAAAAACCATCAGTGGCTGAAATGTAATTAGATCCCCCCTAATTATAGCCTGGAATCACTCCATAAAATCATCCTATATAATATATACATATATATATATATATATATATAATGTAAACGATCAACTAGTAAAAACCAATTAATAACCATTTGGCCTTTAAGATCTAAAATTATTATTGATTACACTTGCACATTTTAATTATTTAGGAAATCAAGTAGTTTACCATTATGATAAAGGTGTACAAAATAAGCTCCTGAAAATGTGCGAAACTACACAAGAACATTGAGAAATAATATTAGTGAGCGAGCAGAATGGAATCTTACAAAGTTATGGCGGGCGATACGGTCACTTTTACATGACAATGAATGTTGGTGCCTAAAGAGAGTTTTGCCAGGTTCGAATAAATAAAACGAACCTAAAATTCACTGATAAGCTAATTGCGTATATCTGAATTCAATGGTGACATTACTTTTTCCGTAAAACGCCGCAGTGGTGGTCTCTGCAGACAAATGTTACGTCAAAGCACACAATACAAAAGCCTGCACAATCTTGACTGACGTAGCAGAAGGCGAGCGGCAGATGAGACCAAGCGGAGCCTTCTAATGAAAAACTGCTGCGTTTTATAGAGAAAGGTATGCCTTTATTGAATTCAGAGGTTATGACGTTAACAACAGACAGTCTTTTGATATCACCGTTTACCGCTCGGGTGCAATTAACCGCACATTCACAGCATCCATACCAATGACATACGCAAAAGAGAGTATTGTAGCCAATGAGAAGACATAGATTTCAATTCCAGGTCGGCCGAACAGCACCGTTGCATTATCTTGTACATATTTCCTGAGGGAAACTGAGCATGACACTTCACGCAGGAAACAATAAGGAATTTCCAAGAACTTAGGATTCAATGACAGACTCGCATGTTGAGATAAATAAAAATATTTGTAAATCTAGTTCGTTAATTATTTTTTGGCGAATTTCCCACCAAACAAATGTGCCATTGTTCTAGAAAATACAGTCTATCACTCCCAACTAAAAACTGGGATTCCCACTAAGTTTACCAAAAAACCCGTCACGCAGGAACTGAATTCCTTAGAAAGTTGAATTAAGAAAGTTTATTACAAAGCGCTAGAGCAGAGAAGTTACACATTGAGTTTACAGAAATTGGAAGCAGTGACTCGTGTGTCTACTACCAAAGTCACACAATTGAAAACATGCACCTCTGTCCACTGCCCTTCTCTTGTAGAAGACGGGCCAAGCCAGTGTAATTAGTAACCACATTTTTATTTTGTTTCATAACATAGCGATAGAGATTCTCTGTCTTACCGCATCAATAATACTTTAGCTTCAGTAAGTAGTAAATGATTTAACAACAAACTCGTGGGGTGATGAATGGCAACCTATAGTCACCACATTTTCCTCGAAGCCTTTGAGATCAATTTTTCAACCACAGAGTTTCTCTTTCTTATGGCACTAATGATATCTTAGTTTCAGTCAATAACAGTTCAGGATTTAACACCAGACATACTCCATGTGGTGTAATAGCTTCAGTCAACAGCAGACAAACATACAGCTGCGGGAGAGTTTATAAGTGTTATTGTTGGGATATCGAGTAACGGTCATATCAAAGGTTTGCTGCCTCTTTTGATACCAGCAGCGTATACGATTAGCGTCACAGTAATAGATTAAATATTTCATATTTTCCATCGTCACGACATTGATTTTGACAAAAATGAAACATATGCATCGTGATAAATTATGTGTTAATTTGTCTTTTTTTACAGTATATTAAAGCCCCCCGCCTTTATTTTTCGGTTTTCTGAAACTGTTTTCTTTTTTTATTTAAATTGTATACGCCGAGTTTCGTTGCAAAAGCAAAGAAAATTAAATTTTGTGTTTCAGGTAAATTTCAATCTTAATAGTACGTTTTCGCTGATTTTCAGAATACTAATTATCTTATTTTATTTAAATGGCATATAAGCAGTTTCAATGAGAAAAAAAATTGCGATCTCTAGAGTGATTATTAAATTTTTGCTTTAGGTTAACCCACATCGCCAATGGTCCAATTTTGCTGGTTAATGGACACGATGAATCGTTTGTTAATTGATCGTTATATACCAAGTTTCGTTGAGAAAAAACAAAAATTGCGCCTGCTATAGCACTGACACACATACATGCGTGAATATATACAAATTTCATCGTCATTTTTGGTGCCTAGTAAGTAGAATCGAGAGCGATTTGAAGAAAATTTGAAAAATCTTTTCATGGGACAAACCGCAAATCATTCCTTCGGAAATCGCTAAAAATGGCATGTTATGTTTCATGCAGTATTATAGTTGGTATTTTCCGAACCCACTTCCACTTAAGGCGATACTTCCAAAAATCATAGGCAGAAAACCTTTAGAGAGAGAGAGAGAGAGAGAGAGAGAGAGAGAGTTTGTCTTTGATAAAATTGCTAAGTCTCGGTAAGTTGTCCGGTTACCCTCATAGCACTGTAACTTAAACCCAACTGAAGTGGTTTGGACCAGCTTCAACAACAATAAAAAAGAAAAAAAGAAAGAAAGAAAGAAAGAAAGGAAGGAAGGAAGGAAGGAAGGAAGGAAGGAAGGAAGGAAGGAAGGAAGGAAGGAAGAAATGGGACTCCTTCTGTAAGGGACAGTGTGCACAAAGTTCTATCTAAGGAATAGAGTGGGTGAGGAACGATTTCGAAACCCAGCTCGTGCACTTTGCCATGTGCAGGCGCATTATCCTGTTGGAACACTTTTAACGCGACATTCTTGATCGCTTCTGCTTCAACTCAATATGCAAACGGTTCAATAACGTACCTTTATTGAACCGTTTCATAATGTTTTAGCAGTTTGGAAACAGTCAATCATGGTAATACTCTGTGCGTCCCTCCTTCCCCCAAAAAGAGGTTGTCATCACTTCCCGTCCACAATTTCTTTTCAAAGTGCACTTTCACATTTCGCCAACTCACTTGTGTTATTGCAGTTTTGTCTCCGGGGTGTAGCGGTGGATTCAAGTTTCATCTACAGGCACAAAATGACGCCAGAAGTCATTCGGATTATGCTGCAGCTTTCCCAAACTATTTTGAAAAGTCATTCATCGAGCATTTTTGGAGTCGAGAAACGCGGCACCCATCGCGCATATGCAGAACTTCATACAGGATATTATGAGATGCCTACCATCTCAGCAGTCTCGCCAATATTAATGCGAAGAGCTTCTATCGCGATTTTATCGACTATTTCTTCAGAATAAACCTCAATGAGAGCTCGGTTACGTTTAAAGTCATTTATCTAGTAATAAATGGTCTTGAGGGATGATGCAAAGCCCTATGAACTTCCTTCAGCTCACTTTCTATGTGGGCTGCATTCCACTTTTTTAAATAAAAATATTTTATCATTGCACGATACTCGTCTTATCCACTTCTATAAAATGAGTTACATTGATCACTTGAGATCTGCCAACAAAGAACTGAGTCGGTCCTGGTGGTGCCTTCTAAACCCAAAATCGCGGATTCAATCCCGGCCAGGATCGATGGATTTTTTCGGGCGTAAAAATCCTAAGTATGGCTTCCTTCGGAAGGGAAGTAAAGCCGTGGGTCCCATGTCGTACATTTACGGCACGATAAAGAACCTCAAGCATGAAAGAAGAGGCCTCTGAGCAAAATTTGTCGGCCATTTCACGCCCTGAATAGAATGGGACGCTGATGACCTGTGACGTTAAAGAGCGTCCGTAAATAAAACAAATCAAAACAGAGAGAGAGAGAGAGAGAGAGAGAGAGAGCTGCGCATTGCTTCTGTTTGAAAATTTGAAAACTTACAAGAACCATGTTTACCAATAGCGATGCCGCTTAACAAAATTATTGAAATTTACTAAACTTATAAATCCGCCCTTCTGCGTTTATTTTGTAATTATTTTCTGATTTTTTTTTCAAAATTTTCGTAGTTTAGTGCTTCAATGAGGGGAATAAGAAGCAATTGTTTCGTCTACCGCAGCTGCTGTAAAGGATACTTTGTGGTTGACTTAATTTTAAACAGGAAATACTCTATGGTTAACAATGTGTTCATCCCTTCTAGAAAGACCTTCATACAGACTTTATGACGGGTAAGTAAGTCGCTATAGTATCTTGTAGATGAGCAGTATTTGTTTGTGAGCGGTGGATCTCAGTTTGCAGTTATAGCGCGGCACAGTTCGGATTATAAAGACTTTAGCAGTAACAATGGCCCTTATGAAAAATCTTCTAGGTAAAGGTCGTTCGTTATGAAAACGGGACTACTATTCGTGATTGGCCATGTAAATTTTCACAGAGATGCCTACTTACAACAAGGGAAGGTTCTCTTTTCATACCCTAGGTATTGTTAATATACAAAATATCGGGGACAAAAATCAGTAAATATCTTATGTATTTCTGTGATTTTTCTTTACAAATAATACAATATATATATATATATATATATATATATATATAATTATTTAGCTTGTTTCTTACTACAAAAAAGACATTAGAAACAATTTCAGGTAAGTAATAATTTAGTATAATTGTTTTTTTTTTAATTTAATGATGAATGCGATTAATATAACTTTTAGTTACTACTGTTTTAATTGTGTGAAAATTCGCTCTCTACTTGAAAGCGGCTATTAAGAACTTGCGCTGTCAGAGTTAACCTCCAGGATAGCGTGGCAATGTTAACAGGCTCTGGATGATTTCTCCGGCAGCTGTTCCGTCTGCTTGGTGTGAGTTCCAATGCCTGCTTATATTAGGGGGAATGAGACAGCGGACGACTTGGCAAAGAAAGACTCGGGAGATAAATTTGTTGGTCCTGAGTCGGTGCTGAATAAATCTGACAGACAATACATCTTGTACGTTGGAATAGCTTCCATGATCAGTTTCGTCAAGCTAGGCCCATAATAAAAGAGGACATATATTGTCCCTTTCTTCTCACCAGACACAACAGTGCAATAGGCAACTAAATCCTACGGGATTTACGAGCGATTCTAAATGCATGAGATGTGGAATAGAAGTGGAAAACCTAGATATATGTTTTGTGCTATTGTGATACTCTGTGCAGAGACACATTTCGTTCGTATATATTACAAGTGATCTCGGTCCTGTTTTACAAAAGTATGGTCTAATACATAACAAGTGTAGTTATTAGCAAAATTCTGTTTCAAATAGGTTTCTGTACTTTACAACGCCATATTTACAAGTACATTTACGTTGTTCTGTTCCACAGAAGTATTATATTACTCGAGTACAGGTAATTTCCATAAATTTCTCTACAAGTAGGAATATTGATAACTTCAAATATTAGTAGAAATTTATCTTTTTAAGGATTTTGGAAGTCAGTTGACTTAAATGTGCTAAATATTAGCGAAAGTGATGACAATGATGAGTAGAAATATGTATAAAGAAAGAATAAATGAGTATTTGTGTACAATGATAAAGTTTGGTTAATGCAATTAAAGTGCGACTTGTGCTGATATTGGCGTTTCCTGTTTCAAATGCCTATTTCATAGCTAATGTGATTTTAAGGTTCTTGTTGCATGCCACGAAAGTAGTTTCTTTTCATTCTTCATTCTCTTTTAAAATAATCTCTTTTGACACGATTTTCCCAATTTTTCCTTATAATGAGAACGTGATTAAACAAGCAATATAAACAATTAAATAAATATAAATGTTAAATGAACTAATAAAAAATTACCGAGAGCAATCGGTAAACTTGATTCTTCTGCAGTCTCTCGACGATTGAAGCTGATGCTCCTAAATGTAACTGTAAGGGATCGTCGTCTCAAATGAATTATTGCGGTTAAATATCGATAAATGCACAACAAAGTGTTTAAATTATAATTATATCTGAGAAAAAATACAAGACTTATTTAGCAGGAATGACAATAATCCGCTCTATACATTAAAAATGAGGACATAACCTAATTCAATGTATGGCAAACAGCTGTTCCTCCATCTTGCTCTTATATGACTTGTAACTTTTTACTAATACTTTACAAGTGTTACACTTCTTTCGTGGAACAGAAAGTTACAAGACCACCCTTAACAAGCACTTGTACAAATACACGTGTATATATTAGACCACAGTTTTGTGGAATAGGGTCCTGCACGTTATAAAATTATATACCCTTCTTTTTAGATAGGCTGCATCAGCAGGTTTGTCTCAGATGGTGGCTCAAAAGCCTGCAGAACTTGCAGCTAACGCTTTTTTCTAAAAGAAAGCTATGGTCTCAGCAACAGATATTAATGAAGTTCCGTTATCAGATACGTATGCGTATTAAGCATCTAGGGATGCTTTAGAGCCATGGTCAATGCTTATTAGTTAAAGTACGGAATGAGAGCTTTGCGTTACTGGCGTCATTCTTTTTTGTCCTTTACTTTATCGCACGTCTAAAGCTACGGTGAGTCAGTTGGGGATCATCGGGGGGATGGCTTCGTTTCTTAAAAACTGGCCTTGCCCTCGCATTTAGGAGGCTCCGAATTCAAATCCCTTCATGCCTCTGAGATTGCGATGGATCTTTCCATTTTACACGAATTTTCTGCTCTCCTATTTCATTTCTTTGGTTCCGTTACACGGTCGAAAGTGCCACGCTTGTGCGGGTGACGGTGGCTTGCGCTTTGGAAAAATTTCTGCTCCGGTTATATGGTAAGGAAGCGATCTTTCTCAGGGACTCGAACTCCTTGGACGGGGCTCCGTCGGTGTCGGGGTGTTCCATCTGAAAACAATGTCGGGACCCCGTTTTCGCCTGTGCCTCACCGCTTAGCGTTTCCCTCACCCCATTCTTTCATCTGGGAGGTAACCCCACATAGGGACAACGGCCAGATGTTGAGCAAAACTTGAGTACCAAAATATCCTTCACCATTCGCAATAATCCAAGCAGCAAACATTACACGTGAATGAGTTTCCTAGCTGGAATTGTCTCTTAATTCATTACAAGAGCAAATTCCACATTAATTGTTTCAGTGACCAGGGTAGGAGGTATTTTATTCTTGTTAAATTTTTGTAATCGGGCATTTTTTTTTTACTTCAATTGGGTTATCAAAGGAATTCCTGTATTCATATGGGATCAATACTACTAATGTTTGTATTCCGATTATAATGTAATTATTAGGAAGTGGTGCATTTTTAAATATGTTTAACTATTGCAATTCACTGAACGAAATGTTGATTGTGCTAATGTTGAAATAATATTGTGTTTACGAGTCTAGTAGGCGTCTACTTTTTTAATTTCTTAAGGGGAATGCTTTGGTATGCATTTATATGCGTAAATTATTATATTGTTAAGATTATTTAAAGTATAGTTTGCATATTGCCTCTCTTTTCTTATATCCGGCAAAATTAGCTTTCCTTAGCCCTATCCTGGGGATTTGCTTATTCCAGTCCATCTCCAAACTTAACAAGTTAAATTGTAACAAAGTGTAGCCAATACTACTGATAGATTTTGTGTCTTCCAATTTATAAAATGTATGTGGAGTTTTAAGAGTGTAGCAACATCATCTGAGTAGCAGAGCACGTGTGGGCATGCTCTCACCTCAAATTCAGTATCCAAAGATAGTATTCAGTATTCATGGCATTATTTCCTTGGACGACTCTTTGCCTAATATTTGCAAAAGTCATTGCAGCAAGTGAAACTCAAGCTCTGATATAGCACCTCTAAGCATTTTACACACAGAATTTTTAAAATGCTGTTTAAATCAAAGAATTGTTTTTCGACAGAGGAAGTTATTCTATTCATGTATATAAAACTCCTATTTGAGTGCATAATGTTAAGTCTAGTCAGCCGGATTGACTAAGTGAAAATTTCTGGCATGTCACCACGTGTCTTTGGTTGCAGTCGTGAGAGTATATGAATGGAGCCAGAGAGACGTTCTTCCGCCCTCCCTCGCTGTATCGGCCCCCCGCTTGCACCACATATATTGATCCTTCCCGGAGTGCTAGGAAAATCATTACATATGCTCCGTTATCACGCGTTCTTTCCATAAAGTAGCAAAGCATGGACGGATATGCTCTGCATACTCAATGTCAACAGCAAAGCGCAGTGCTTTCGCCGATTTCCTTCCTTTACGTCACCCATCTTTTATCCAGCATGTTACAATTTAGCAAGAGCTACACCCAAGACGCAAGTAGAACTATGGACTAAACAGAGTTTCTTGTACCCTGTGTAAGCGTACGAAATGAGTTTTATGTTTTAGTTAGATGTTTTATTTTTCTATAAGTGCCTATTAGTCGTTTGTATTATAATACTACAAATATGTTTTAAAATTGTCAGTATTGTTTATAAATATGCATACAAAGTTTACGCTTTATAAGTTTTATTTCTTGTAATGATGTTTTCACAAGAAAAGTGTAATCATTGAAAAATGCACGAGTGACTATAATTTTCATCCGAGTTATCGTTACATAACTCTTCAACATTGACATTTTGTGTTCTGAACAACCCTAAAATAAAGATCGATATTGTAACGTGGGAACTGTTACACTTGCTGCATCTACTACGGTATCTGCAGTAGCATCAGCTTTTAAAGCCGTGATAGGAATCACCATATTTAAAAAGGGGCGTTGACTTTATAAATATATCGGAATGGTGTTAAATGACCATTAGTAAAAAATTTCACGAGTTTCATAAAAGTAAGTGAATCAGCTGAGATTTAGAACGAACTCAAAATGTGTACAAGGTGAGCGTTTTTTAAAACTAATTTTTGTAATAATTACCCAACATTTGAGCGCATTTATATATGCAAAAGTTGAATTATCTACACTGATCTTGTGATATCATTCTATTAGCCCATAATGTGCACCAAAATACACGGTTCTATGTGAAGCGTTTTTAAGATCGAAAAGATAGATGACTATGCTATTTCACCTAGTGGCAATAAAATCTGCTATATTTTCTGGACCGTATAAGCTAAATAATTTTATTACATTATATTTTTAGTTTTCTAATTTGGGATAACCTTAAACATACTTATGAAAATATAAATACACACTATTATGAATTTAGTTCAATTTAATAGATAGCAAGCTATTAATGTAAGCTCATGTTGAAAAATTCATGTTCACGTAATGGTCAGAGACAATTTCTTACCCCACTTTAAAACACAGAAGAAAATAAAACAGTAATTAACACCTTTTAAATACATTTTACAATTACTACAACCATCATTTGAGAATGTTTTATAAAATAAAAGTTCAAACACAAAGCACCGAGAAAGTGAAGTCTATAATGCGATTAATCTATGTAAATGATTAATTTTTACTGTGCTGTGCAAGTTTCATATTCAGGCCTAGTTACACGATCTCTGGGGTGAAATCATGTGTGTTCGTCTTACATCACATTAGCTATGCAAAATGAAATCTAAGAAACCATAAAAAAGATACCAAATTATAATATGCCACGCGATAATTGAAGATATTATATTTTTCACTTCGATTTTTCTCTCGAAGGGGATTTTTCGTAAATGGTAACATTTAAAACCTGTCATGACCTATAGCTTGAATCATATATCAATGAAAACTATGGATTTCATTCATCACAAGCAAAGTGACTTTCCTGAATATTAGTGTTAAAGCTGCGTTTTATTGAATGAAACGAAAAGGAAACAGCTGCAATGTATTCATTAAAGCTATACACGCACTGCATTTACTTAAATACAAACCACTATGAAACAGCAAACTTTAAGTTTCCGGTAAGATTTTCCCTTGATCTCCCCCCCCCCCCAAAAACTATATATATATATTTTCAAATAACGATAGCATGCTGTAACCGTTCTTCAAAAGGCGACAGTACAACTAAATGCTTAAGCAAATAATATGCAAGGGAAGTAAATTTAAGATAAAAATGTGCTTTCTAGGCTTGAAATAAAGTATAAACACTGGTTAACTTCAAACCACCATTACTTTCACACATCCAAACAAGCGTATTAAACTTTAAAACAAAGAAATAAATAAATAACTACAGGTGCTGGAACTTTCAACACTGCATGGTCGTACTTGAACACTAAAATTAGTAATAGTCTAACACTGGGAGTTTAGTGAACAGCTCGACTCGCAACATACACAAAAACACCGTCGCTTGGCCGCCGAACTGCAAAGACAATCTCGCGTTACATACCGCCATATGCACTGTATCACTTCACATTACCGTAATATCGTAGCGATGTGTTGCAATGGCATGGACGGACGCACTGTGTGAAGGCTGCTACTGAAGTGGCGGCGCTGGGTCATGTGATCACTCGACGGCCCAAGTGTAGGCGAAGGGTGAGAGGGGAAAGAGGGCCGGCCATGCGATGCTGCTTGGCTGCTGCCGCGACTGTCTCTGCGGTCGATTTGCCCGCTCCTAGCCATGTCAACAATCACGAGTGGGCCAACTTTATCCTTCTACTTTTATAATATTAGTCAACATTATTTATGTGATAAGAAAAGTAACGAGGGCCTGAATTTACATTTATAATTACAAGTCTTCCAACAGACGGGGTTTTTATGCGACAGCTAGTGTTCTTCATCGTCTAACATGGGATGTCTATATTTTGTGCTCTCATAAATGTGCTCTCTCATCACAAGGAGTCAACAATATGCAGGCTTATTCATGTCGTGACATGTTGAGTATGTAAGTGCTCTGTTGGTAGAGACAACAGTCGATATCATAATTTTATTACAACATTTAAAATTGTTTTATATCGCTTTCTACTGCCAGAGAGAACAAACTTAAACAAAATATTTGTGACAAGAACTATAGTCTCTAAACAGGTTTATCCCTCTCTTGAAAAGTAGGAAATAAACTACTTAGTGGCTTTGTTCAGTGACCGATTCAATTAATGATTATATAGTGCGATCAGTTTAGTTTTCCTCCGGAGTTTTTTTGTCTATGGGCGAGCCGGGTCTTGGGATTAGCGGGAGGGTAAAACAATAAAACAAACCAATCGTACAACAATACGCAAACCAAATTAAAACACTCATTACTTAGCAAATTATCAAATGAGGTATTGAAATTACCCGCCTTCATTTTCCACGCATTTTTGGCATCTCTTTAGGAAATTATTCATCTCTCGTTGTAGTTAATTTTGAGAAATTCGGACAATTTCTTATAGAATATTATCTTTGAGTTCTTGTACGATGTGAGGATTCGTCTTAGCACACATTTTTAATCGCAGAGATAATAATCGTAGGTTGTTAAATCGGAGTCCACAAATCGCTACCAATAACTCTTGTCTAGTGGAAACATATTGTAAATTGCTCTCATGGAATTATTCGCAGTGTGAGCAGTGGTAGAATCCTGTTGAAAAATACGTGATCACGCTCCTTGTCTGTTAATTCTCTGAAAAAAGGGGTTAGTATGGTATTAACAAGTAATCAACCATATTGGTCCTATGATTCTTTCACCACTGGTTTAACACATATGAATCGTACATAAAGACGCTGTGTCGTGTAAACACACAAGGCATAATACACTTTATGTACACTGTTCATTTAAGAAACGAATAACACAACGCACACCCGGGGGACAGCTGCGCTACGACAGCGATAGTCAGCAAGGTGAAAACAAAGCAAGCAGGCCAGCTAATCTTTTCACGGCGCGGCAAGCGAGTGGGGGCTTGGTCATAGGAAAAATGCCGCGCCGCGAAGGAAAGCATCAATGATCGCACTGTAGTATTAGCTGCTGTGTCTAAATTTTAAAATTATAAATTCACCAAAATATTTTAAAAATAAATGTTATGTGATAATTTAACTCATAATTCGCCTGTCTCGTGCAATTACGTCGCTTTGAGGTTGGGGGAACGTACTAATTCTATAACATCACTTGATACTCTAACCTTGTTAGAGCACGAAAGCGAACTACTCTGGGGGCTATCTCTAATAAGACATACCACAAATTTGAAAATCAAGTTACCCATTAAAGGATCTTTCAAAAGTTTCTTAGATAAGCCATTTTGTCAAGAATATTGCATAAACAAAGATACCGTAATGCATTATATTAATTTCTGATCGGCGAAAGTGAAGCAAATGCGGCAAATGTGGCCTAATAAATAATGAAGTACTGCTAAAAATATATACAATGTACCTCGATTTCAAAGCTCAAAGGAAGATTTTCAAGTCTTCTTTTTAGCTATGAAGGTAGCCTTGCATTTAATTCATGCTTATTAAGTGTATCGTTCTGCACACATTGTAAAATATCTTGATGAGTTTGATGAATTGAGTGACGCAATTGTTCTGAAAATTGATAGAGGTGATGGTGATGATAATGCAGCCAGAGTATGTGAGCGAGGTCAACATAAAAGGGATGATATTTCTGAAATTATACACAATATGTAAATGAATGAGATATTACACGGATTTTACAGAAAAAATACATTTCATAAATTATGGATTTATTGTGCCAATTTTCATACTTTTCTCATAATAACCAGTCTGCAATTGTGTAAAATTTAATGTTCCTATTAACAGCAAACGCAGCATTTCTACGGCGCTGAACGCCTTTGGTATTAAATTTATATATATACGCATTTAGCAGGTCTCTTTTTATCTTCAATACTCGGGCAAGTGTGTTAAGTATGTTCGTCTCACATCCACGAATTTTTATTACAAATTACCTTATTTCTTGTGATATCCCAGCTTCTAAGGGGGGAAAAAATTATTAATCTAATATTGCTAATTTGTACCTGGTATAGCCTTTATCAGTATTTTATATTCCAGTTTGTACCTAAACAATGAATATAATAATAATAATAATAATAATAATAATAATAATAATAATAATAATAATAATAATAATAATAATAATAATAATAATAATAATAACTAACGTGCATAGAATTTCTTTTTATTGTGAAGTTTTCATCCTTCGAAACCAGAGCTAGCATTTCTCCCTCGGCCATACACACATTTTTTTATTTCCTGTTCTTTTCAAATCGGCTTTAGCTTTTACTTTTGTTTTCATACTGTTTAACTTTTTATATAGAGTTATTTTTCTGATATATCTTTCCTAACTAAACATTCCAGTTTCGAGTGTAATTTCTGCATTGACGATGTCTTTTTATTCCTCACTAAAGAAATTTGAGATTTGTTCAAAGTATAGGATGTTCCTTCAATAAATTTACAAACACCATCTGTTCTCCACTTTCTCCTTCTGGCTCATATTCACTTTCAGTTCCCAATATGTTAAAGATAACCTCCAACAGTTCGGAAGGCTATGAAGAAAACAAATGTATGACGAAATTCCGCAATTCATTTCTCTACACGAAATGGACTGAATTGAAACAAGACCGATTCCAATTATTATACTCAGTTGCGGGTATCGATGGTACACAAAATGACGGAGATCGTAGTTTAAGCAATTCAACAGCTGTGCTTTGGTTCTTTTGATTTTTATTAAGTGAATATTGATTTAGTGAAATTACACCAGGAACATGTGTAATAGCAAGTGTTTAATGCAACATGGATACCTCTTATTGCGTGCTCGGTTGTACCTCTATGGCAGTGTACTGCATACTACCTATTTAAATTTCCTAAAGAGCTGTTATTAAAGGAAAAATAGATAAAGAGCATACACCGTGAACATTTTGAAGTTAATGATGAAACTATAGTGTGTAATGAAACATTTCAAAACAAAATTTGTGGTTCAGGAGGACATTTTCCCTCAGTGAATAAATTAATGTTCTTAGAAACATGCCAAAAATAACTAATGATGCTTTTTCCACAAATTTCCCTAATCTACCACCATATGTGACAGAGGGGCTTAGTTTTTTAAGGAAAGAATCGGAAGCAGGTTGTTATAACATGCAAGTGAGGTTAAGAAAAGACAGACATACCCGTTTATAACTATTGCCAAGGAAGACTACATCCTTTTCATTAAAACAGACGATGATAAATATGATGCTGTTCCATGTAAGTCGATTAGGTTTAAGGTATTTAGTAGTTTGGAAGTTAAAGTTTTTTTTTTTTTTTTTTTTTTTTTTTTTTTTTTTTTTTTTTTTTAAATATTTGGCTTGCCTGTGGAGAAGTTCAGTTCTTTCATGAAGTGCAGTGGAAGAAAGAGTTAAAATGTGACAGATGGAGCAAATTGCATAATTTGGTGAGTTGTCTTGCTAATTATTGTACTAATGATATTTCGCTCATTGAAAGTGTCTTCATTAATAAACATTGTCAAGGAAAGTTTACCACTAGATCGCGATTTCGATATTGAGAAGGCTGGTAAAATAAATTTTGCATTAGAACAATTGAAGCTTTTGCATGCAAATCAAATTACATATTCAGCAGATCTCTTGGTAATGACTGCAACTTTTTCTTGCAATATATAAGGTTAATTGTAGTTTGCAATAATTTTCTTTTCCAGTAGTTTGGTTAAAATTGTTTGTTCTATTTCTAGAGAGCATTAGATATAAATAGCTAAACATTTTATATTTGTTTTGCTTTACAAAAGCCAAGAGTCAAATCTGTATAAAATAATGTGTCAAAATAACATTTTAACCATTTCTTGTACATGGATGATATTATGTAGGCCGGATTCGTATTATTTTAATGCATCTTTTACATGTGAGAAATATTGTTTGTAAACAATTTCAGATTCCTAAAAACCATGAAAATATTTTCTAATGATAAATTCTGTAAACACAACATTGCGTAAAATTTTAGTGGCAGTAGTTGGGCGGCGACTGCTGCCACTTTTTTTTCTGCAATGGGGTTTGGATGGTGGGTTTGGGAGTTGCTGAAACGAACATATCCGATTGTTAACGAAAAGTAAAAGCTAAGCTATGTAGAGTTTACTTTTTTTCCTACAGGAAAAACACAATGTCACACTACAGTTTTATGCATGTAACTCAGTTTTTTGCAAGCATTGACGATAAACTTTTCCGCAATACTTCAGAAATAAGATTAAACCAGGAGATACCGGTTGTTAACAAGCATTTCATTATTCAGAGATTACAGATGGATCTTAAACAATTGTGTCTATAGAAATCTATGATCCACCTATCCACTTTCACAGTTATGACACAGACAAGTAAAAATATATCATCGTTATCGCGTTCGAGCCTTGTTAATTACTGTTTTTATATATCTTATGTATGAACATACAAACTTCATAAAGAATTAAATAACCTACTCGCAGAACTGGAGCCTACGAACCAATAGGAAATGAGTCCACAAAAATACAAGAGCCGTTAAAACTATGCCCCACATTTAGAAATATAATTCAGGGTACTATTTACAGGTTTCAAGTTTGATCATATTTCCGCAGATAGACGCAGTTTCAGTCGTTCCGGCTTATCGTAACGCTATAGTGAACTCATAAAAAGAATTTTGTTATAAACCACAAACATCGAGCAATGATTGAATTCTCGGTTCATGGGGAGAAAGTGTGATGAACACCCATAAACGTTTGTGTTCAGTGTATGGGAACTGTGGTGTCGATAAGAGAGCATCAGGAAGTGCAGAAACATCTCAGTCAACACTCCAGACATGTTGAACAGCGCGAATGCCACTCTGAATTGACCCTACAGCTCTGGATCAGTGTTGGAAGTGTGTACATGTGCAATTATCGAGGTGTTAGGATATTCAAAAGTCTGCTCGAAATGGGTTCCACGATATCTCACAGCAGACCACGAGATTCATAGGAATTGTTGGAGCGTTTTGATGCTGAGGGGAAGACCTTTTTGTCTCGGATCTGGCACTTTCACTTATTTGGAGCTCTTAAATATCCTTTACCTGGAACTCGTTTTGAGAATGGTGACAATGTGGTTGATGCAGTGAAGAAATGGACACAGGATTAGAGCTGGTACGGGCAACGAATACATGCAAGTTCCACGCTGGTGTAACGTCATACAAGTTGATGGGGATATGTGGAAAAATAGAATGCGCAGAAGAAACGCTGATTTATAATTATTAAAGAATGTTGAAATTAGTTTTGTGATGCATTATTAGATGCCATTAGTAAAAGTACATAATTATACAGGATTACCTCACATTCATAACCTCACTCTAAAAACTATAAAAAAACCAAAAATGACAACATTTTCTCACCACTTTTTAAAATGCTCTCCTTTTGAAATCAGCAAACGTTCTGGAAGCGATACAGTTTATTTTCTGCCTTTCGGGACTTTCACGTATGATAGGACGGCTGATTGGGAAATATACTGAGATAAGCGTCATCCGAGGAGCAATAATCGACTCTGTGCAATAACAGTGTGGAACCTTTAGTGGTATATGCAAAACAGGCCATATTAATACATACTGCGTGAACATTTAATTTAATTAATAATCGACTCGCCAACTACATCGGCAATAACCTCTCTAACAATAAAGTTGTTTTCGAAATGTTTAATGCATACCACACAATTACCTGCCATTACAAATTTTGCGCATTGGATAAATGCAGTTAATTTCTCCCTCGGTACTTTATCCTTACGGAATCTAAATGCTGAAGTATTAATAAATAGGATTTACATCCAGGGACACAATACGAAAGAATAAATTTGTATAATTCACACTTATTTTAAAAATGCACAAACTAAATTTAAAAACGTAGAGCTATATGAATTTCTGGAAAATTATCACCACAGTCGGGCAAAAATTAAACCTAGCACATGATTATTTAGTATCACATGTATGCACACTATACAATCGAAAGCGGCACGTCGGTCCTAGAGGTGTAGTGGTTACCATACTTGCCTCCTACACCCAAGATCGCGGGTTCGAACCCGGCCAGGACCGATGGATTTTTTCGGGCGTAAAATCGTAAGTATGGCTTCCTTCGAAAGGGAAGTAAACCCGTGGGTCCCGTGTCGTACATTTACGGCACGAAAAAGAACCTCAAGCCTGAAAGAGAGGCCTCTGAGCAAAATTTGTCGGCCGTTTCACGCCCTGAATTGAATGGGACGCTGATGACCTGAGATGTTAAAGAGCGTCCGTAAATAAATCAATCAAAGAAGAAGAAGAAAGCGGCACCATTTTGTTCAGTGTCGCCAGTTGCATTAAGATCTGTTACAGTGCAAATGGTTTTGGTTGAAACATTGACATATCGGGCGGTTGCCCATTGGGTGTCAGTCTTTCGACAAAGGCGTGAAAGTGTGAATCCAAGTGCAGATCGCCCTATCCTCGAAGCGCATTAAGTTGATTTTATTCGATCCCTGCCGAAAGATGATCGGCGATGGACAGCGAGAGAGTTAGACGAAGGAGTTGGAGCAAGACAAGACTCAGTGTTGTAGTATGGAGCTCCTTCTCAGATAGTAACAAAAACATTTTAGTTACTGGTGCCCAGTAAACTCCTTTAGGTACAAGATTAAATGGTTTGCTACTTATGAATTTGTTAATATTACTCTCTTTCCAGATTGAACATTCAAGGAGTCACCATTACTTCTTTTAGACTGCGGGCCCAACATCAGATTATTTATCAATACAAAATCTAGATAAGATGAAAAATAGTTGAACTCACATTGTGGGGGTTACTGTGCTGCTGGGGGTTTCGTTGTATTCGTTGGCATCAAAAAAGTCTTCTTCCTCCGAACTGGAATAAGACGTTGCTGGCACAATGAGTGTCATGCTAGGCCTGTGATTACCGCCTGGAACGGCGTTTACATCTGGAAAACAGAGCACACATTTAAACTTTGAATAAGCATTTACGTATAAGAACGAATCACAATTTGTTAAATGTAATTCGTCCATCACAGTTCAATGCATTGTGAAAATTGTGTGCAAATCATTACAATAAGTCATCTAAATTTTAATATATGCCTTAATAATTTGGGAGACTACAAGCAAGCAATCAGAAAATATCGAATTTCAAAATGTATAAGCAGTTCAGACAGGCATGCTGCAATGTATGACCGAGATTTATCAAGAAGTAAAAGAAAAGAAAGAAAAAAATGTGCGTCAACAGATAAAACGTTTCTGAGATTTATTTAACAACACAAATTAATGAAATGAACAGTTTTACAAACCGAAGGAGCTTTGATTATAATTGACTCGAAGGTTAAAAATATGCCAGGTATTCATTTTGCTGGTTAATGTGCTATTGATTTTACGGTGGGCAAATGATTCCGAAAGAGTCGTGCCACTTACCGAGGGAAACTGTGTCGCGCGGTCGGAACTGTTTCAAAGATGTTTTCTTTATTTTGTTATCAATTATAATAATTTACATTATACTTATAATTATAAGATATTTAAAGTGTCTGACGGAAAAATTAATATCTGATTAAACAATTTCGTTGTTTACAATCACTATCACAGAAATATCGAATAAGATAGACTCATAGATTTCACAATTATTGAGCATCCAACATGAAGGGAAAGATCGACACATGTGTCAGAGGTCTTAAGACACGGACTCATATACGGATATGTGCCATTCTAATCCCACCAAATATCAGATCGATATGATAGATTGAACAGGACATTTTTTGTGATGGTGTGTTGAAAACGGCATTATCCTAATATCAACTTTCTCTCCCATAGTCTCTGGAAAAGTAGGAAATAATTATTTTTTAATTTGTTTTTTTTTTGCTCAAAAAGCATATTCTTTCATTTTAACTATTTAAAATATTTTAGGATGAAATAACACGATTTTTCTGTTTTAAATTTTTCTCCTATATGCAAACAGTATAAGAAAAAAAAGTGTAATAGAAATATTGGGACAAACTTTGGGGAGCGAGTTCTTCATACCACCAGGAAAGAAGAAAGAAAGAAAGAAACAAAGAAAGAAAGAAAGAAAGAAAGAAAGAAAAGAAAGTCATATAAATAAAACTCCAAGAGAAAGCCCGTCAAGAAAATTAGCTCAAGAAGAAGGAAACGGAAGAGGCAGAAGAAGATGAGGTTATGGCCAGCATTAGTAATCCCAGCATTAATGGAAATGCAAATGAAAATCAAGTTTTCCGCAACTTACGTTTTTTTCATCGTTGAAGTGCATTTTCTCAGAAACTATTTTAACTAAAGCATGAAATTTGGCTGTTTTATAGTAAACTTCTTTCTGCATTATTCTGTGGAAATGAATTTCAACAATGCCTTAGTAGAGCTGTAGGGTCAAGGTATGTGAAGCTTTTACGACCATTTTAAGTATAAAATGAGTAAAAAATGTATTTTTAAGTAATTTATTGAATCTTAACATTGAGTATCAAACTTTTGTTCCACCAATTAAATGCTGAAATATCTAAAATATGTATAAATATTCCATAGCTGCTTTTTTGAAAATTCACTTTACATTTGTTAAATATAAAAAGGATAATAGAAAGGTTGTTTTCCAGTTGATCCAAGGCCTATGGCAGAGAACGCAGATCAACACATATTCAGCACAAATATTCCTCATTCGGTCTGACAATGTCCTTGGTAGATCTGGAACGCTTACTTACCTCCCCTCCCCCCAAAAGACCCTTTCGTGATTTATAATTTATCCCATGCACAATCTTTTCGATCTCCTGCGATGTCTGAGGAGTGAAAACGAGCGATAAGCGAGGGTGGTCACGAAATTGAGCCATTTTAAGATATCAGTTTTCTTTTCTTTCTTCGTTCATCTTTTTAATAAGCGTTTAAAGCGCCACTCCTGTTAGCACAAGTCTTCCAAAAGATGTAGAAATGAATTAATGAGAGGCGCAAATGAGCCTGGTGGTGACACAAGTTAACTGTAAAGTTCTTTACAGGTAGTGTGGGGGAAGGAAATGCGCTACGAACACACTCACCGCAAGGCATGCAAGCAAATGCGGCGTTTGTCTTCGCGCCTGAGCTAGTTTACAACTTAAGCTGCTTAAATAGAGAAATGCACTTCTCTCCAGCAAAGTTCACGGAAGTTAAGGAGTATCACGTCCGGGGCAGTGGCTCAAGTGTCTGAGTGCCTTTTATCCTCACACAGTCTGAACTCAGTTGGCAGCCCGAATGTTTCCTTTTTAAATGACGAATACGCCAAAACCTTACAAGTAGAATTTCCAAATGCTTCGAAATGGTTTACCTCACTACATGTTCTTTTCTAATGCCCAAACATTATTGCACTATTGCTATGCATTTTAAAGACCTAGTGAGCTGGCTCGGGCGTGAGGTCCCGGGTTCAAATACCTTGGGATCGAATACCCTCACTTTCTTTCTTTTTCATATCATTTAATTCCACAGGGTGGAAAATGACAGTGCGAGGTGGGCTGGTGCGGTATGACGGTGGCTTGCGCTTTCGAAAGGTTTCTGTCCCGGCATCTTTTATGGAAGTGGCCCTTTTGAGAGGCTCGAACTCCTCGGAGGGAGTGCTTTATCTGGAAACTATGTCTACAGAGGTGCCGCCATTGGAGGTATAGGCTAAAGTACAGAAATGTCCTCCTCCGTTCCTAACAATCCAATCCAACAGTAACAAATCACTCCTCGCTATCTACAACCTTTTCTCATCATCTGTGGTGACAGCGTTCATTCCTTTGAGTAGACATATACCAATAAGATGATTACATACACTGAGTTTTGAAAAACTAAACAACACTTTTTGCTAAACGCCAGCATAAAAAAAACATCATAACTCATAAGGATTAGGCCTAAGCCCTGTTCCGGGTCTTGAACTACACGAACCTCTCGAATTTAGTTACCCTTAATACCTTCGATGTGTCAGAAGGTGGAATTGCCATCTAGTGCAACGTTAAGGTATAACTTGCACGTCAATAACCGGAAAGTTTGTCTTAGGAATCTCTTTATCAAAAACAGAGTTCTTGAACGTGCCGTAAATTTACGACACAGGACTGACCGCTTCAAGTGACTATAGGGGGACTTGCGTTTGATGTTTCTACGTCCAACAATACCATAACCATTAATTTTATTACTTGTGATTATGGGCTATTTTGCATTACATGTAAGTCTGGTTCCTTCACCAGAGTGGCGCAAGCCTCTCTCTCACTGTCCTTGTGTGAAGAGTTGCAGACTTCAGGGCTGCTCTCTCAGCTCTAGACACCTGCCGTTTACTTAAGTCTGCTCATGAATGCTGAGTTCCTTTGTTTAGTTTAATAATTTCTAATTCAGATTTAATGCTTACTATGCCCTTTCCGACATTTCTTTTATCTGGGCTTTAAATAAGCGAAGAATTTGTGAATCAGGAAGTGCGGGGAATGCGCTTTTTATTTGCACCTTATTGGTTTCTTAAGCACATGTCTGAGAGGTTACAATTTCAGTAAATGTTAAAGTATTAATGTTTCACGCCTTGGGGTGTTTGTAGTAGAATTGTACATTTAAAATGCAAGAAAACCATACTTAAATAGTTTAGGTTGCTCCGTTTAATTTCTATTTATTAACTTTGCCCATTTTGCTGTTATCCAGTAACTTTGTAGTAAAGTTTCGTATTTGTTAAGCAACTATTTGAGGTGTATATATATATATCCTTACGATACAAGTCCTAGCACGCCAGCTCTCCCTGAGTTTTGCCTTCCAACGGTATTTTCTTGCTTTATTAAGAAGTTGAATGTAACTTAACTTCCTAGAGAGGACATGCACGATCGAAGTTAATTATCCCACCAGATTGGGTCTCGTTCCTATAAAGTTTGTTCAGCCATCATGAAAGCACTTGGCAGAATGCCGCCTGCGTAGCAGTAATTCGTGTCATAAATCAGTCTCCAGATGATAGACTAGAGAAACAACCCGTTCCCTCTCATAACTGCAATAAACTGACATGTATGTATACTCGTGTGGGTTCTGTTTTCACATTTCTAGTTTTTCAAGTTTAAACAAAAGGGGAGTAACTGTGTAATCAAATACGACCATCGCTTGGAAATGTACGTGTTTATCAATATGAAAACTTGTTGAAGATGACTATAAGATCAAATGCCTTGACGAAACCAAGTGCGATATTCATTTTTTTTCCCAAGGAACGTTTGGGACGACGGTTGCTGTTCTTGCAACTTACCAGCTCCTGTGTCCAAAGGGAATGAGTAATTATACATCCAATTACTGATAGCCGTAATGATACGAGTGCTCCAATCTTAGAGAGATAGTTTGAGGACAATGTCAAGCGACCAGAAGTGCGTGGTCGTATTAGATAACGCCAGCTACAATTCGTATCTAAAATTTAAGAAATCTTCTGTATCCACGAACTTGAAGCAGCATCCTACATTACATGCCGGGCGCTCTTCCAACAAAGGCAATACCCGAAAACTGATAATATCTACCGTGACTACGATCTACAACCTTAACCTCACTAAAATGATATCATGGAAATTAGAGAAGCGTAAGGAAAACGAATACTACCCTTTACAGATTAAAGGAAAGACAAGAACCTTTGGCAGACGTGCGAAGAACACACAAAAATTTTGAAAATAATTCAGTTGCTCGTTATCACTGATTAGGAATCCGACACCTGTAGGTTCGTCACTCATGTTGACTCCGACAGTAACACACAGACTTAACGAGAGGATACAATATAATGGTTAAATTCTATGTAAATACTTCAGTTTAATTCAAATAGAATTGATATATTGTGGCATATGCACTAGTTAAATTGTTGTAACGTCATCGTTAATTTAGTATTGTTAAGAGTAAAAACTTTGTTAAGAATAATGCTTGTTAGCGATGGTTGGTTGTTAATTACGCAGTAATTTCCAGAAGCAAATCTTGTGCTGCATTCTGATTGGTGGTTGGTGGTTTCGCTACTAAAAATGCGGTTAGTATAGTTTTAGTTGCAGAAGTACAATAAGACCAGGCATTCACGCTTTGAAGCCTGGAAGAATGTTATAAATCTTATAATGTGATGCAGTAAAACACAAAATTTGATTTAACGAAAGATCTCTCATAAACATAGCCAAATAGGTATTTGCAGGTCGTGACAATAATATATGTTGTTTATTGATAGCGACAGAGAGGTATAATATTCAGTTTATGCAAAATAATCCATAAATCACTTTTTGTCAGTGTCTTTGCCGTCCCAATGCTGAAACTTGTGGCCTTTCCGTTGTTCTAATGCCCAACGTGTTTGTGTATAATGTAAGAAAGAGAGGTGCCAACATAGAGAGAAGCAGTAAAAGTAAACTGCACTTCTGTTACTGAACAGACTTTAAAGCTGACACCGGCTACAGAAGTCTAACGACAAAGCAACTTCTTGGTAAATCTTTCTGTATTCCCTCGTAAGAGTTTATTTGTTGAATGTCCCATAACGTGTCTCACCAACACTATCAAATAAACATCTGGTTGAAGATAAATTATATTTCACTGTCTGGAAAACAGATGAATGGGAATTTCGCACTTTTGAGACTTAAATATGAGCACTTGGATGCATAACTCAACACAGAGACAAAGTTGTATGAAAACATGCACTGCAAATTTATGGAGCAACACAAAACGTACGCTTTCCTGGAGGTTTAAACTAAGCATGTTAGTAAAGCACAGCATAACAAGCAAGAATGACTGCAGCAGCGGAACTACAACAGTGCATACAAAACAACAAACGCTCACTCAAACTTAATTGTATTACAGTTAGCTACAGCCTCGCTAACATGGCTTAGGAACTAATTGCTTTACAACTAGGTTCGATTCCCGGAGGGGATAAGGTGTTTTACAGAGTTATAACGCTTCCTATGAACTCCGATTTCATACACGGGAGCTATATTTGAAATTAAAATAAATCAATAAAACAAGCCGCATAGCAACAAATTCCCGTAGTGACTCGGGCGAACGCCTGAAACTCCCAAGCTTAAATCCCTTGAGGCCAGTCATCTTAAATTTGAATGTTTTCGTTGTTTCCTCTGGTAGCTTTGGGAAATGCTGGGATGGATCTTTCCTTTACACAGTTCATCTAATTTCATTCCGTTCGGGTCGATCCTGGTTGTCTAGGGTAACCATATTTGCTTCGTAAACCCAAGGTTGCGGGTTCAAGCCCGGCCAGGGTCGATGTAAAAATCCTAAGTATGGCTTCCTTCGGAAGGGAATAAAGCCGTGACTCTCGTGTCGTACATTTATATAAGGCCTTAAAGAAGAGACCTCTGAGCAAAATTTATCGGCTGAATTGAATGGGAGGTTGATGACCTGAGATGTTAAACAATGTCCATAAATAAACCAAATAAATAAAACAATTCGTTGGTTCTGTTACAGAGAAGATAGTGCAAGGAAAGATGGCATGAAGTTGTGGCGGTAAGTGCGTAATTGGAAAAATTTTTGTCCATCGTCTGATATATTATAGCAACCTTTCTGAGGGGCTCAAATTCGTTGGAGGGGGAGATTCCGGCGGCGTCGGGGTGTTCTATTGGCATACATTGTTAGGGACCCCTGGATACTGACCACCCGGTGTATCCCTCACTCATTCTTTCCTCCCGAATGCGTGACGGTGGGAGCATTGGAGCAAATGGCCAGTCCTCGAGCAAGGCTGAGGAACCGCCCCTACCAATTCAACTTCTGTAGTTAGATTAAACAACGTATATGTAATTTATTTGCATAAAAGCATCCCTCACACACACTAGAACGAAAAAGAATAGCCAGGAAGTAAACGTAAAACTTTCTGAAAAGTCTAAATAAAAATTTACAGAATCCCTGTAATAATATAGTAAATTTTAACAAAACAGCGTAAAATTAAACAAATAAAAACAAAACTTAATAATTTAGCGCCAAAACCAATCCAGCATTTGCTAATGAAACTTGCGCGTTTATATTTCATAATGAGTAATGTAATGAGTAAATTTTAGAGATCAATTAAAAAAAATAGTAATAATACATGTAAAGAAAACATACAGACAAACTGTTAAAGCAACCATCAACTATACCAGTAGTCTTCGTTTAGATGCTTGGCCGGCTTAACAGGGATTTGCCTGCCATGTTTCTTAACTGGTTCCCCTGCTTTCCCTCCACTCCGTGTGCTGACGCGAAGTCTTTGTGCTGTACAGGAGCTGAACGTTGCGAGACCACGCATTTCAATGTTATAGTGCGTTAGTGCTGTTATAATGCCAAAAAGTCTGTATACTTTAATACACACAATCTTCATATATGATTCCTATATGATAACAAACTCCTGTAGAGAAATGAGAGGTCGTTTATAGACAGGTTCCCTGCTGTTCTTGCGCCTGTTCGCAATCTTGTGAATAGATTTACGGAAACGGGGTCTTTTCTCAAAAAAAAAAACCGAAAGTAAAACAATGTGTTCTTACAGAGGAAAATATCGATGGCATCGGAGAAAAGTTAGAACGAAGAAAAAAAAAAAAAAAAAAAAAAAAAAAACCAACTCCGAGGAAGCATACGCAGGAATCAGGAATCCTTCTGCAAACCTTGGCTTGGAAAACAGCAAAGCTTTTAAAATTAAAATCGTTTCAGAAAACTATAATTCAGGAATTGCAACCACGCGGTTATGTGAGTAGAGTTCGTTTCTGCAATTGGGTTGGATAATGTAAATGTTTGCTCTATTTACCCACGTTTATAATTATTATTATTATTTTTTTTCAGGGCGAAGGTTGGATTTATTTACATGTCTATGTAGCGACACAAAACAACATATATTGGAAAGCAGAAAAATCTTGCACGTGAAATGCCATTATATGACAAAAAAACTATAGAAATCTACGCGGTAGAATTTAATGAGCTATGAATATCCGATATCCGATTCCGCCGGCAACAGCGTGCTTCCCGGAGCCAAGTAAATCCCCGTTAAGCCGGCCACGCGTCCAAAGAGGGCTCTGTAGTAATAAAAGGATGCCGCCTAGCCACTGCTTTACAAGTTTTATATTATAAACCAATGGACAGATGGGATAGGGACGGCTCAGGAAAATTCGAACGAAACATCTTCAGTGACCCCCTAATTCAAAATGAAATTTAAAAAGTCAACTTTTAAAATTGCAGAAGATAGTGCAACTCACGATTATAACGCTAACGGTGTTCATGAGCGCACTCTTTCGGAATGATATAGCACTTTTTGTTTCATTTCTAACATTAGATTACTTATTAACTGCTCTAGAGCGCAGCGCGCGCTGGGTCAAGGTCAAGCCATTATAACCCCTTACAGTTCCCGCGAGTGTCTTGATTAGTAACCTCGCGGAAGTAAGCACGTGGCATTGAAGAAAAAATCTTACTATAGATATTGATAGAAATGCCTCGGTGTGTAGTACAAGTTATGACTTTCTGTTTACACTTTGTAGAGAAGCAGTGTTACCATTGTATATACACTTACACCAATAACCATTTTCTTGCAGGTCTGCCAACTTTTAAGCATCGGAATGATTATCGTGATTTACCGCAATTACATTTATGAAAATTGTCACATTGCAATATTTCATTGGATTTGAGGACTTTGTTTTTCGCTTCTTTTAATGTAAATAATATATATAAATAATTTCTGTTCAACGCTCTTTCATCACTGTCGGAATAAAGATTGTTTTATGCCGTGTATTATGTGTTTATAGATTGGAAAAGCCTTAAGTCTTCTGGTGGTTCAAAGATACTTACAGCTCGTCTTGGTCTTAGATTTGATTTGAATTTTTAATCATAGACACAATTATTGCAACAGATCTCTTAACGGAAACAGACACTTGCTTTCTGCTTTCTAAACGCAACCTGTAAACGACAAACCGGCATACGCTATTGGTACCTTCTGGTGGTATGCATCTTACGAAGGTAGGTTCATATGTTCCCAGCTAACCATTTCCAGGTATGATATAAACCAAAACTCTCTTTCACTTTTCAATATAGCTACTCTTTATTGCCCTCACATCTTTGAATTAACATTTCAATCCCTCCCCCCAATAGTCAGAAGTCTTGTCTGCAAAATGGGCATGCACTTCTTCGTCACACTTAAATTTCCTTCCTCGAAAGTTCTTCTTGAGTTTTGAGAAGAGGAAATAGTCACTGGGAGCTAGATCTGGGCTATAGGGGGGATGGTCGACTTGCCACATTTCTTCACGGTTTCCTTTTCAAAAAGAGCTGTGTGCACAGGCGCGTTGTACGAAGAAAGCGCATACTACCACTCAGTTTTCCTTGCCTTTTCTCCTTGATGAAAGCACGTAGTCTTTGCAGTAGGCCAGCATAGTACTCCCCATTTACTGTGGTGTTCCTCTCCTTGAAGTCAATGAAGAGTATTCCTTCACAGTCCCAAAAGATTGTGCCCATGATCTTCTTGGTTGACCGTGTGACCTTGGTCTTTAGAGGCGGTGCTTCGCCAGGTTTACGCCACTCCATTGATTCTCTTTTGGACAAGGGATCATATTAGAGATATTATTAGAGGTTCATATTTTAATCTCCCGTAACAATGGTTTGCAAAACTTCTTTCTCGTTGCCAGGGCACAGCTCCAAAAATGCCTGACAACAGATAACTCGTTGCTGCTTTTGGACTGAGGAAGGAAATCTAAGCACCCATCTTGCACTAACCTTATTTATATTTAAATGTTGATGAATAATTCGAAGGACTGTTGTATTTAAAAGGCCCAACCTTGCAGCTATTTCTGTAACTTCGAGCCGCCGGTCTTCCATAATTTCTCCTTCCACAAGAGCGATGTTTTCAGGAGTGAGCAGCTCCAAGGGCCGACCTGCACGCTCTTCGTCTTCAATACTTTCTCGAGCCATTCGAAACAGTTTGGTCTATTCTTCTACGGTGGCATATGAGAGGGATGTTGCATATACACCGTATATGCAAAAAAATTGACACATAGGTCAAGGGCACAAGCTAACAAACATTACGATTAACGAAGTTGGCATATGAGGTGTCAAGCTAAAATATACATTATACTGACAGTTTCAAAGCCGTTGCGCCCCAATATTTTTTGTGCGTAACAAAGTGACTTATGACATGTTTATCTTTTTAATTCGATTTTTTTTCTGCAGCGTTTTCTAGATGCTACTAATTAAATCTTAAGAAAGAATGCAAATGAGTTAATGAGACACTCAAACGTATATTCATGGCCCCCGTCGCTTCTGATATTCCTAAGTCAGCTATTGATCTATTCATACAGAAAAAATGTCAATTATCAAGATTCAGTAGTGCTGGAAATGAAGTTCTGTTTTTAGAATATTTTAGAAACATTCGAAGAAATCAGAAGCAGAAATGAGCAAAGGTATGAAACATTTTAATCTATTTTGTGGACAAGCAGTCAAGACATATTGTGTATTGTCCTGGTTGTGCTCTACTAAATGTTTAGTAACTTCAGCTGTAGTTATAAGTTTTGCGTGCAAGTTAATTATCTCACAAAAAATCCGTATTGCGGCTATACAACACATTCTGCGCCACAGCCGATGGTAGTCCCCTGTGGCCCAACACAAAACCGTTGTGAGTTCACTGCGGACAACAAATCCTGTAACACAAGCGCGACATGTGCCGTGGGAAAAATTATTTGCCATGTAGACCCCAGTTTAAACAAACGTGCGAGCTCAGCCTACTGTAAAGTCTCTAACGTACATAGGTCCCGGATTTTACGCAGTTAAAGTTTCAATGTCGTTTAAGAGCTAATTCCATAAACTCCGCAGAATTTAAAATCCCGTTTCTACAGATAGTGAAAGCTTGTTTGATATCATTCTTTGCATTACATCTCTTTAAGACCCATAACCTGTATTCTTTGTTCTGTTTTAGGTAAAACTTACTTACTTTCAACCTTACAGTTTTTAGTTTTATTTATTTTTTGAAAATTATAGATAACGAATTATCCATGGAAAAAGAAGAAAATGTTTTTTGAAATAAACCAACTTATACATTTCTAAGATGAAATGCTTCCTAAATCCAAGATCGCGGGTTCGATCCCGGCCAGGACCGATGTTTTTTTTTTTTGGTTTTTTTTTTGGGTGTAATACTCCTAAGTGTGGCTTCCTTCGGAAGGAAAATAAAGCTGTGGGTCCCGTGTCGTACATTTACGGCACGATAAGGAACCTCAAGCCTGAAAGAAGAGGCTACTGAGCAAAATTTGTAGGCCGTTTCATGCCCTGAATTGAATGGTACGCTGATGACTAGAGATGTTAAAGAGCATCCGTAAATAAACCTCAACTAGTCTTAAAACTGTCAAGAAAATAACAAATTTACATGTTTTTAAGACAGATATTTTAAAAATATTTTATTTGTTGTAGTTTTGATTGCGTTGTTCTTCTCAAAATGCTTGTAGCTTGTGTACTAAATGCTATGGTGTAAGTATGTAGTCATTAAAGAAATGTAATGAATTAATGATGGCGCAAATGAGATTGGAGTCCTTATGTGTCGAAGAAAGTGCCCAGTCAAAGGAGCAGACATTATGGTGAGTTTTAGGGAATTTGGAGTAAAATGTTCTGAAGATAAAAACCTTATTAATGGAAGAAAGATTGTCGTCTGCTAACAACTGCTAAAAGTAATAAAAACTCCAATTTGTGCAGCAAACTTTCTCATCTCTGGATATTTTACCCTATATGTGAATTTATTTCTGTGTGTTTTAATTTCTTGATATTTCTCTTTTCAAATTTAATCATTCTGACCAAATAGCTTCATTTGTATAGAAGAAAATGGACATGTAAAAAAGAGTAGACTATCTTGGTGCTCTTTGAGATCTTTTATACATCATTAAATTGCATTTGTCTTTTCTATTTTATCACAATATTTTGAACAGTGTTAAATTTTATTTCGATTTTTTAGAAAATTAAACCATATTCATTTCTTTTAAATATTTTTGCCATACAGTCTATATTAAAAAAATTGACAACATATGATTCACAACAAAATCCTGACGAAAAAGAAATGACGATGATAAAGCCCTTTGCAATGATGAAGTTAGCAGTTTTGCGCACTTGAGCACGTGGCCCATAGAAATATGGAACGACACTGCTGATGAACACACTATCAATAATCACGGCCACGAGTCTCTAAAGACAAGGTCTGTGTGTATTTCTCTGCACGTATGTATTTGTTTCACACATAAATACGTTCGTGTGTTTTAATCTTAAGTTACATTGATTTGACCTGCACCAGTGTGGTGCAATGGGCTGTTTCTGGCATTGTTTTCTCAGGCCCTCGAAGGGAGTAATTTTATACGTTCCTTAGAAATTTGAAAAAATAAAACTATAAACAAATCTGGTGCCTATGCACTAAGTTGAATAAGGGAGAACAAAAAGGCTGGACTCGGGTCAAATACTTTCCTTCATTTCTTTTGGCTGCGTTGTTTCCAATCCAAGAAACCCAGCTTTGCATTAGGAGAACAACAAAGTAACCTCAATGCAAGGTCACTTAAGCACCAAAGTGAATGCCCGAGGTAGGGTTTGACAATTCATAAAAGAACTAGGGATTGCAGTATATATTGATATATCCTTTCTCATGTTCTCGGTTCTTTAGCACCCGTCAGTGTCGCGAGTTTGCAGAGCGTATTGTACATGAATATATTACAGTTGACTTGTTCTGCATTAATCATAAATTCAAGTACTATATATATTATAACTTAGTGATTGTATTTTTAAGATCGCAGTAACAGTTTTCAGGCCATAAGTAATAATTTAAATTAAAATCTAAGGGTGACCCTCGATACATTCTTGGGAAAGATTATGGCCGTGATTGAAAATCCGTTGGACCACACTGATATACACTAACTGCAGAAGACACTATATATGCTGTACAGGTATCCTTGTTATAATTAAAATAGTGAAAATCTTCCGGGCTGTTTTGCTGTGGTCCATGGTTTAATATGCTACATAGCTTTCACCATCCTTATAACTATTTAGGCTTTCGCGGCCGGCGTTAATCCAATAAAATGATGTTTCCGGGCTTATTGGCCGTGGTCCAAAAGATTAAACACACCTGACGTTTCGCCCGTCACTCCGTCGGGCATCTTCAGAGGACATGACTATCACCACTCGATTACTGTAGCTCAAGTGACGCTTGTAGCAGCCCCGTCTAGTTTATATGTGTCCGGAGCACCGCCCTCTTCCTTTTCATTGGCTGCTGTTCCGCCGATCGTAGTGGGGCACCGGCCATTATGACGTAATAGGTGCTGTTGGTTATAAGGCTTGATTTTAGTGTCATCCAAAACCGAAATCCATGCCTTATGATAGTCATATCCTCTGAAGATGCCCGACGGAGTGACGGGCGAAACGTTAGGTGTGTTTACATCTTTTGGACCACGGCCAATAAGCCCGGAAACATCATTTTATTGGTTTCACCATCCTTGTTATCCATCCATAATTACTTCTTGTTGAACTATTTGGAGACGGGTTCAACAACTAGACCAGCTGTTGCATAGTCCAATACGGGTTTGTGACTGATCTTGAATGCAGCAATTTGAACTTTGCAAGTCCAATATATAGTTTTAAATAACCTTGTGCTGAATGATGAAATTTATAATTATTATTCAGAAAAAATGGCAATACATTTCGATAAGGTATGAAATAAATATTTCGAAAGTGCACTACAACATTTTGCTTTGAATGAACATGTTTTTAAATCCTACATCTGATTGCTCGGCAGCTTCTTAATCAAAACTGTGCTTTATGTGCAGTACTCTCACATGAAGTTAGTGGTTAAAATGTAACGAAGAAGCAAATGAATATAGGAGGGGTATTCTAAAAGTTTTCCACCTAACTCAGAGACATCGTGGAGATGTTCTCGTATTACTATGATAATTGTTAAGTATTATCATTTAGATTGCGCGCCGTCAAGTTTCAGACGCGTAAGTGTAGTCACTTGTTTGTGATGATCGTGTAAACAAAATAGTGTTAAACATTTTCTACAAAATGGATAAAATTTAAATATGAGAAGTCATAAAGTGCTTCGTTTTGAAGGATTTAACCCCAACAGAAATACAATAGAAGTTAGATTCCACATTAAAGGATTCTTCCCCTTTCGACGGCTAAAAGTGGGGTGCTGAATTTAAACGTGGCCATTCAAGACGTTGAACGCTCAGGGCATCCCAAAATGCTACGACAGACGAGATTGTGACAAAAATTCACAATGCCGTACTCAACGATCGCCGATTGAAGGTACGCGAGTTGACTGACATTGCCATGTCCACGCATTTTACACGAAGTTATGGGCGTGCGAGTGCTTTCCGCTCGATAGGTGCCGCGTTTGTTTACATTTGTTAACTTGCATGGTAGGTCTTTTCCAGCATCAGAAGCAATGATGTAGGCTGCGGAGGTGATTCTGAAGGAACTATCAAAAATGGTTTCAAGCATGTATTTGAAGATTGGTAGAAACGCTGAGATATGTGCGGTAATATCAAAATTATGATGAGTAAAGGTAAGTTGACAAAAAAAAAAAAGATAATTCTTTATTGAACAGCCCTCGTAGATATAGCCTAGCGTGCTGCGAAATGTTCACATGCGCTAAATAGTTCATCTGCTTTAAGTAGTAGGCAGGAGTAACGACGTAATTGACATACGTGCTATAATAGGTACAAAAAATATTCCCCTTGCATCTGAATACATCCCTGCGTATGTCACATGCGAAATCCCAGACGTGCTGCGGGTCTGCCTGCAGCCGACATGAGTTGTATGTTAACAATATCGAGAATGAGCCTAGTAACGTATGCACGATCTGTATTCACAAATGGGTATATTGACTAATAACATCAGGTTAGGTGAAATGCTCCGGAAAGCTGAAAATTTCGAACACAGTACATGTGTATACGGACTATTAGTTTCGTTTTGATATATACCAACAATATCTCGGTTATTTGCCAAAATAACTCCATTGATCCTATAAAGGAAGGATGAAATAATCCTGCAGACTTTCAAAGCATGTTGATCGTGTTGAATGTAATAAAAATGTCTAATAGCAAATAGGTCGAAATTTAAATTTTTCTCAAACATTTTTTTTTTTTCGAAAAGGTTACAGGTTATAGGATTAACACCTAGACATAAAAGTTTCATTTCTATATAATCGATAGAGAATCTAACAGAGAAATTTGGCGTATATTAATCAAACGAACGACTTTCATGTACATTAAAGAAAAACAATCGCAAATTTCATCCCCGTCTAACCATTACTTTCTCCGATATGGCAAAGGGTCAGAGAGTGTACGTAGGGTTGCCGAACTTCAAGGCGAAGACAATGAATTCTCACTTACGTACATAGCATATAACTAAAACATATAACGTTGCTCATGTCAATAAACTTTCCTTGCATGTTGATCCGCCATTAAGTTTGTTGCTAGTGAGCGCTGGTTCATCACAATGGCAAGATGTTCCAACATTGCGTAATTCATAGGTACAAACAACGCTACATCCGACGTCGAAGACAGTTTATTGATACGGACAACTTTGCATGTTTTGATTACGTCAAAGAAAGTTCCGTGCCTTCGCCTGGGATATAGGAGACCTTCTGCAGTCCTATTTCAAACATTCAAGCAATTTTTGAATGAAGCGGGCATAAACATATTTTTATACTACCATATGTAATGTAACTAGCGCCTACCCAATTTTAGAAGTAGTAGCCTAGCGGCTCATTGCAAATTACTTGCTGCTAATATTAATAGTTACACTACACAAGGTACCGCCACGGGTGACCAAGGTCGTTAAGGTGCGGACTCGTGAGGGGAAGGTCTGGGGTTCGAATTCCGCCAGGACCGTCCTCCCTGACTAAGATTTTTTCCAGGTTTTCCTCAGTCCTCATAAATGGCAAATGCCAGAGAGGTACTCTAAACTGGGAACCTTTCCTTACTTGAAAAGAATCCTTTCTAAATATATCATTTCATCTCATATATTATCAGTGTGTACCCCCCATACTTGCCTCCTAAACCCAAGATCGCGGGTTAGAACCCGGCCAGGGCCGATGGATTTTTTCGGGCGTAAAAATCCTAAGTATGGCTTCCTTCGGAAGGAAGTAAAGCCGTGGGTCCCGTGTCGTACATTTGCGGCACGAAAAAGAACATCAAGCCTGAAAGAGAGGCCTCTGAGCAAAATTTGTCGGCCGTTTCACGCCCTGCGTTGAATGGGACGCTGATGACCAGAGATGTTAAAGATCATCCGTAAATAAATCAATCAAAAAAAAGTGTCTACCCCCTGTGGTGCCTCAGTAGTAAAAACGGGCGTTAAACACCATAAAAAAACTACACAAGGTACACTGGATAAACACATCTCGCTTATACCGTTTTATTTGTTTATTATTATTATTATTATTATTATTATTATTATTATTATTATTATTGTTGTTGTTGTTGTTTTTAAGGCAGCAACTCTTTTTTATATTGGTCGCCGCTTCAACCACCTCGGGTGGAGTTCCTTCAAAATCTTCACCACTTTAGTCAAATTCCATTATAATTTTCAATTAACCCTCATATCATCGAGTGACTAAAATGTTCAATAAAGTGAACGATTACTAACAATACACTAACGCGTAAATATACAAACATTTGAACAAATACTAATCCATTCGATATTACTAGTTCTTGTTATTTTTAACTTTCCAAATTAAAATAAATTATAGGAAATTAAAAACAAGTTACATTACGATATGGTAGTATAAAAATAGTATGTAACACTCTTGTTGAAATGCAACCCGGATTGCAACTAATCACACTCGGATGCGCGATGTGTACCTTTCAACACTTATATTACAATACACTGTACTGATTTAATGTAGTCTACCGTTCCCTTAGCTCTTCTGAATTATTTCGCTTTCATCTGTTTATACACTTCTACCCCTTTAGTACTGATACAAGATAGTGCGCTTAAAAATGTTAATGTAGAACCAAAACAATTGCAATATCTTTTTAATGTTATTTTATCATAGGCTACTATCTATAACGCATTGATATCTGCGTCTAAAATGAATTGTTCAACAATATAAATATTTAAACAACCACAGACACTATTTCCGCACTTGTAGATCGAAACTAAATGTAAAGGTAATGCTTTTCTTTCCATGTACATATGTGTTCTCTGCGATTCGTTGTTACCCTTTTAAAAATGTTTCAAAATGAAATATAGCGAACACGATACAAAGCAGGTTTTTCTTGTTCTCGAAACTTTTATTTTTATTTTTCAGCCTCACATTCTTATGCCAAGGGAGCTGATTCATTTATTCTTTCCGCGACTTTCAGTAGTTGGAGCGAGAGGTTAAAAGCACGTCCCTGTCTAGAGTTTGTATGGTTATATTCAGAGCGCGGAAGTTCATGCAATTTACGTGCTTTTATTGAATGAGGAAATCAAGAAGTTGGAGTATATTTACCTATCATAAAAAATGAGCCAATGCACATTATTCTCCGCATTGTTGTCAAGAAGTGTAAGTTGTGATTGATATTAAAGCTACGATATTGTTTTTATTTGTTTTTTTATTTTAAGATGAATTTTTTTTTTCGATTATAGTTTTGTAAGAGTGTATGATAAGCGTATACGTTCAACACATTGTGGTTCTGTTATTGCAGGTTACAATCTTGCTGTCTGTGATGTAATGTGTTCTGTGTAGGGGCCGTCAAGTATACGATACTTGTTAACTTTTCAAAATCCAACTAATGGTCTTAAGTATATTTAAAAAAAAATCCTGACATGTTTGCCTATTATTAAAATTTGTAATTTTTGTCACTTATAATATTCCATATTCAATTAGTTACGGTCTTAACGGTCTAACTGGTGTTGTAACACAGTAAAGAAATTGCCTTATAAATATAACATGGATTGAAATTAAAATTTATAAACAAAATATTTAAGTAACAATTTTTTGTTTACGTACCATTCCCGCAGAGTATGCGATGTGATGATTTAACACAGCAATTTATAATTCTAAAAAATGTAAATTAAGTTTCAAGAGTTTTGCATTGCAAATGTATTCACAGTGTTTCAATTGATTTCGTCAAATCATTTCGCACTCTTTGCAGAGAGGTTGTAGAAGCTACTCAAAATACCTTAAGTGCAAATTCTCAACCTCTGTCTCAAACGAAACTGAAGTATTTTTGTGGAAAATAAAGTAAAAATATATTTGCAATGTTTTAAGTTAATGTCATTCTTTCCATTTTTTTACTATAATGTAATAGATCCTGAATCAATTACATTCTCGCGTTTGTTAATACGCAGTGACATGATGTTAGTACCCATACATTGATGCCAGTTGACATTTCTTTGCATGACTTGGCGCAACATTACGGAGAAATTACAACCTAAGTTGCGAATAAGGAACATCATTTTTGAGGCACACTCAACACCCTAAATCCCCCTCTCCTTTTTTTCGATGTCCTGGCCTCATATTTTTCGTCAATTTTGGTTTTCGTTATAGCATTAATACTACTTTAACACTCAAAAATTTTGAGGAATAAAATACAACCAAAAATTGTATTACGCGAAATGAAGAGTTTAAAAACTATATAAAATATGCGGTCGACTCAGTCCCGCATATCGCGTGAATCGGCCAGAAAAGTACGGCGCTTACACACGCTCACATATATACTATATATAGTAAATAAGGAAATATAGAACATTCTCTTTAAGAGTAATATACAAAGGTTGGTCAAAAAGCTGTGAGAACTATAAGAACGAAAATATGCATCCAGTTCACACAATATTTCGGATAGCCAAGTATCCTTCTTCACAGTGTACAGGTCACCTCTTCAATACCAGATAAAAAGCCAATATGGCTGTTCCGGAAGTTTGACTAGTCACGCCAGGACTGGTGGGGGGGGTGTACTGAAAAGGAAACTAAGGGCAAAGCTCTAGCGAAAAGCGAAATGACAGAAATCCAGGAGAAAATAATCTAAAACCGAGAAAGATAAACACAATATATAAACGAAAGCGAAAATTAAGACGCAAAATCAAGGGCGCGTTATGCAAAAAATAGCTATTATTATTATTATTATTATTATTATTATTATTATTATTATTATTATTATTATTATTATTATTATTATCATTATTATTATTATCATTATTATTATTATTATTCGAAATACTATTTGGGTTTGGATGTTCAAAGGTGGCAGACAGTATGTTCAATCTGGAGTTACAAATAACCATGGCTTGATCAGGTGCTGCCCTAGCAGCGCGAGGGTAACAAGTGAGACAAAATGGCGCAAGTGCACCGCCTATGTGATATGTAGTGCATTTTTTGTGGGCAAACGAAAGAACACCAATCAAATTCATAGAGTAATGCTCCAAACGTATAGTTCTGATTATCTGTATCCTAGCAACATCTCCAGACGGTGCAGCTTCTACGAAGAGGGCCCAGTCAACTACTTGCCAATGAACTGCGCTCCGGCTGTTTCAATACCACACATTACCAGAGGCATTAAGGCGAATGTTTGAAACAATTGGCGTGTGCATCCACGGAACGTGGCATATCAACATTTCATATAGCACAGCGTAAGATATTGTGCATGACAGATTGGGATTTCGGTTCGCGCTGGGTGCAGAAGAGTCCATGTTTGGACTTGGTGGATTACGCTGAAGGAGTGGCGACTGCCGATGAATCCTGGACCTCATGCTCAAACGTGCAAAGAGAGCATTTCGACTCCCGACCACCGAAGAAATCAAGACCATCTTCTCGGCGAAGGGTTCCCAGGGACGGTATTTTTGGACATGCATGGCGTGCTCTTGGTGGAGCTTCTTACAACTGTACACACCGAAACCCACACTACAACACTGGCAAATGTTAGCCGCGCCCTTAGAGACAAACGCCGTAACAGAGACGCTGAGGTTATCAAATGACTTCATTCTAGCCCCCACGTTGCGAATTCTGTTCGTGCATATATTACAAGTACTTAATTAACTACCGTAGAGTTCAAATCTTGCACCGTAAGACTTTCCCCTCTCCGGAAATTCCTAGGAAGTTAACACTTCCGTTCAAATGGAGAAGTGAAATCGGTCGTGTGCAAGTGGCTTTACTTTCGGGAACGATGTTCTATGAACAAGCTGGTGTCACGACGGAAGAAATATTTCGAGAGACTTGCTTTACATGTTAAAAAATAGACAAAACCTGTAGTTTAATGTTTTTACTACTCATTAAATATGTCATAACACAAAATGTACGTTACTTTACGATCCTCCCACGTAAAAATAATGCTGAACGTCTTCTGCATTTCACATGGTTTAAACCAGAATGTACATTGAAAACGTAATAATAAAATTTTTGCAGGGGACATTTGAAAAAGCTCTCCTCCCCCTTTCAGTACGATTTTGTAGACAGGTTGGGATTTCACCTGATGACACTGCTTAATATTCACAGGAAAATTATTTTGAAAAATGTTCTGTCTTCTACATTTGTCAAGATAATTTTTTGCTAAAGCTCCGAGACTAAATTTTTAAAAAGAAAAATCCCATTAAGATACAATTAGCAGATACAATTACATTGCTTTCTCTTCATGTTCAGAATCCTAAACTATTTTTACGCTTGGTTAATTGACAATTGTTTATTTTGTATTTACGAAATCACTTTAGGAAAATCTCTACATTATTCTGCTATGACTCTATATCTCGTTCTTCTCACAGGAAGCTTCCAGACAGTAATGATTTCGCACTCTTATCAAGATAAAAGCTGTGGCAATTTACCCCGGGTGGTGGGCTGTACTCCAGAATTTAATATTATTCTTTAACGAAGGTAGATGTGTTAAGCCACTTATCTGTTTTTGTTGTAGGTGAATAAGAATAATATTTGGCAAACTTTAATATCTATTTAACTTATACAGTGTGTCCACTTCTTGAAATTTTATCTCGTATTTGTGCATGCTACAGGAACGAACTATATATAATTCGTAACGAGTTATGACTCTTTAAATGTAAAGATATGTGTTCGTTGTAGGGATACTTAAATATCTAATAAAAATACACAAGTTCGTCGAAATCAATGAATGTGGCATTTACTATAGACAGTGCAAATAGTATGGGCCATTCCATGGAATTTATGATGTTACATCCCTAGCTTTCATGTTAATTGAGACAGGGACTGAGTGAATAATTTTATATTTGATAAATTTTGTTATTTTAAAAATATCACAGTAGCATGTTATTGTTCGTATACAATGCTGCTAAAGTGCCCATTCATCTTTAGATAAACACGTGTGCATTTGAATCGGCAGGTGCTGTCAGAAAGGTAGTAGGTAAATTATTTATAAATAACTTAGTAGTTGAAAAGTCTCCTCAAGGCATCATCCTTTCAAGGACCCCACTGCTACCAGACATGGGGTTTCCGGTTTCAAGCTGCACTGATATAAACAACATAATCTACACTAAATTACAAATTTACGCATTTAACATTGTTTGCGTTCTTTTACACACAATGCCTAAGATATAACTTGCAAAAGCGTTTAATGCCATAGGTAAAGCAAAGGAGGCATCAGCATTTCCAAGTCCGGCCTGAATTGCAGCTAATTTCAGTGAAAAAGTGAGATTGGCGTGAATTGAAACCTTCTCGGCCGAGTCGGTCCTGGTGGTGTAGTGGTAACCATACTTGCCTTCTACAAACAAGATCGCGGGTTCAAACCCGGCCAGAATCGATGGATTTTTTCGGGCGTAAAAATCCTAAGTATGGCTTCCTTCGGAAGGGAAGTAAAGCCGTGGGTCCTGTGTGGTACATTTACGGCACGCAAAAGAACCAATACCCTGAAAGAAGAGGCTTCTGAGCAAAATTTGTCGGCCGTTTCATGCCCTGAATTGCATGGGACGCTGATGACCTGAGATGTTAAAGAGCGTCCGTAAATAAATCAAATAAAAAAAAAAAAAAAAGATCGGCCTGTCCCACAAACCGATGTGCACCGTGAGTGGTTTTCAAGGATGTACCCTCAGTTTAGTTCAGTGTACGCGCAAAATGGACGACATAGATACATTGATGCTTGTATTAGAACGTGACGAAGAACATTTGCTTATGTTGAGCATGAAAGATGCAAATAAAAAAAGTAATTTTCCTTGATAAGAACAGAGAGTGCTTATTGCACAGTGCACGTATGTGCAAGTTTTCAATTAAATTTAGTTAAGTGCACTAGCAAAGTTATAAGAAATTATCTATATTGTGTACAAATGGCCTCATTGCAATCAATGGAGTTATTAAAATGGCAAAAATTTTAATTCAAATTTACTATAGGCATGTGCACAAATGGGATAACAATTTTGTACACTTTGGAACCAGTTGACAAATGTGGTAAGTGAATACTTTTACCACGTTTGCAACAGCTGAAGGAAAGAGAAAACACTCGAGGGTGTACACAATTTATGGTGGGCACTTTTGATGTCAGCAGCAAGAATTAATCCTCGCTCATACAAGTTACCGTAATGCGATACAGTGGTTTCTTTGACCTCGAGGAATTGGCAGAGAAAGCTGTGAAGAATGTAACAGTCACTGTTGATGGCAACAAGGCTAGCTGGATAAAAGTGGTTTAGAGTGCCGTAAACCATGTATTATGCAGCAGAAATAGGATGTCGTTCCTGATAGTGTAGTAGTAACCATACTTGCCTCCTAAAGATCGCGGGCTCAATCTCGGCCAGGGTCTATGGATTTTTTCGGGCGTAAAAAATCCTAAGTATGGCTTCCTTCAGAAGGGAAGTGAAGCCGTGGGTCCCATGTCAGATTTACGGCACGAAAAAGAACCTCAAGCCTGAAAGAAGAGGCCTCTGAGCAAAATTTGTCCGCCGTTTCACGCACGCATTGAATGGGACGCTGATGACCTGAGATGTTAAAGAGCGTCCGTAAATAAACCAAATCAACATATACGGTCTCTAAGAAGAAATTAACATCAGGGGAAAGAGAGGAGGATGCAAGAGCCCGTGAGCTAGTCAAATTTTTCTATAAAACCTTTAAAACCTATGTACAGTCGCATATTGCTCATAAGCGAAGCCAAGATGTCACCACTACTGCTTAGCAAAGTGATCTCTGGAAAGTTGAGGAAATTCCGACAGCAAAACGACGAGGTGTCATCCCGTACGTATTTGAGCATTCTGTAATGTTGTAATTATTTTTACCTTGTTGGACAAAACACAAATGTGTGAAGTAGTTAAATCCAGTTGCCAAACGTGTTAATTATACGGAATAAGAATTTTAATTCTTTGTCACTTTTCATGAATTGTTTGAGAAACACATTATTGCACGAATATTCACAACAATTATGTACAATTCCATTGTAACGTTTACTTCTTAAAGATTGAATGTAAATATGTGTTTAATTAGCCATTAAAATTAAAATTCAATTTACTCAAAATTAAGGTTTGGTATTTACAACATGTCTGCACTATGCCATCCATTTATTGTTGGTAAAACGACGACTATTTGGAAATGATACAAAATTCCGGAAACATTTCAGGCTGTCTAAAGAGTTGTTAACCTTATTCAGAAAGAAATTACAAAAAACTCTAGCAATATTTACAAGAATTAGGAGCAAGGAAGGATATACGTATATTTGCTTTTTGCGATTAGAGAGGAAACTATAAATCGATAACCTCAGTTTTAATTTTAAACGTAATTAATTTATTTTACTAAGACGCTACAAAATTCCTTCCCACCTTTTCATGAATATAACCCACTATAAACTACCACATAAAATCACAATGTATTACATACACTAAAAATTACAATCATTTTATTAATTTCCCTTATTTCAGTTGTCTACGATTAAAATAGCATACGTCATAAAAATACTCAGAGAGTATTCAGGAAAAATAAATGACATATTGGGAGAAGAATATGAGATGACTGGTACTGTTTGAGTGTCGCTAAGAGATGAAACATATTCACATTACAAGTTTAATATTATTTTCAGCCCTTCTAAATTATCTTTAGATCGCAGCAATGGATTAAATTTACACAGTGTTGCGGCATTACTCCAATAAAAGAGGCTGGTAGCAGAATCTGCGGTTTGCTAAATAATCAGCTCTCGAAAAAGAGATATTCTTTCTTCTGTCTTTTTTTTAATTTCCTGTATGACGAGAGCATTGTCATCTTCCTCAGGAGAAAACTTCAATATCATTTTACTACAATAAGGGAATAAGTAAGCTAGCGCGTTCTGCTCGTCGAATGCGTCGGAACCCAACTGCGGACAGCTGGCACGCACGTAGTTTAAAATCCTGCTCTACTTAACTAGCATAGTTTGTATTCTGAGCATAGCTCCAACCACTGCCTGCCGTGCGCTGCAAACTGCCCTTAAAACCGCACAATCAGTTGGAAAAGAGGGGCTTGCGTAGGTTTACAAGACATCTTGCAGTCTGTTTAGAGAAGTCGGAAAGTTCTATCTTAAAGTACCTAAGTTTATGTTCCTACTTTTTTAAACCGCCACGGGTGGCCGAGGTCGTTAAGGCGCGGACTCGTGAGGGGGAGGTCTGGGGTTCAAATCCCACCAGGACCGTCCTTCCTGACTGAGGTTTTTTCCAGGTTTTCCTCAGTCCTCATGACTGGCAAATGCCGGGGAGGTATCTTAAGCTTAGGCCTGGAACGTTTTATTCTTTAAAAAATCTTTACCCAATTTATCATTTCATTTCATATATCATCAGTGTTCACCGCCTGTGGTGCCACAGTAGTAAAAACGGGCGTTAAACACCATTAAAAAAATGTTCCTACTTTGGCAGAACCATTAGGGCTAGAACATTTAAATTTATCAACCTATATCAACACATCTATCTGCGTACTGAAGCGCAATTCATACATTCTAAGCTTTGGAATAAGAAGCAGATGTTTTTTATTTGAAGTCTATTTTTCGTTAAAATCGAATTATATACAAAAACTTACATATTCCTAAGTTATGCAAAATTCTTTAATGGTTCTGTTTCAGTAGCTTCATTGTTATATCTAGAAACACTACTGAGCATTTCAGGGCAACTGACGTAGGAAAATGTCGTTTTAAGAAACTTGCGATCAAAGAAAAATTGTAGAAAGCTCATATAGTTCCAGACCGGAATGTAATGCATGCCTGCACCATACTGAAAATCTGTTACGACTGTTTATCTCAAAATAGTTAAGAACAACAAAAGCAAAATATCCTCTAGCGAATAGTAAAAACCAGAACCTTGTGGCTCAGATTGTTGGAAAGTTATATCATTTTGAAATGGATGGTTTAAAAACCTATGCAGATGTGATTTTTCCTTCGCGGGATGGCACCACGCGTAACGGCCAGTCGGGCGGTTCAAGCTGGTACCGCGGTGAATGAGAATCAGAAAGTATGCAACTATGGTTGCCACGTAAGTTATTACTAACACTTAAAAGGTACCTTTACTCACCAGTTATAACAAAAACGTGCTGGAACTGCCTCTCTCATTTCCCACACATTTCTGGCATCGGATTATGAAATTAACCATGATTGATTTTTATTTATTTACGGACGCTCTTTACCATATCAGGTTATCAGCATCCCATTCTATTCAGGACGTGAAGCGGCCGGTAAATTTTGCTCAGAGGCCTCTTCTTTCAGGCTTGAGATTCTGTTTCATGCCCATGGAACCCACGGCTTTACTTCCCTTCTGAAGGAAGCCATGCTTAGGATTTTTAGGCCCGAAAAAATCCATTGATCATAGCCGGATTTGAACCCGCGATCTTGGGCTTAGAAGGCAAGTATGATTACCACTACACCACCAGGACCGACATACAAAGCAGTAGCGTTAAGTACCATTAAAAGACAAGGTGCTCTTAATTTCCTGCTTCAGAGGACAGGAAAACAAGAACAGTTTGCAGCAAATGAGAAAAACATGTGTGCCAAGAACATAACAGTGTGATGTGCTGCAATTGTAGAAATTAATATGATACATTTTTGTTTATTCTGTGACTTGTTCCGTGTAAATTCCACAATAAAAATGTGAGCTTGCTGTCACAAAGGTTCTGAAAACTGGTCTTACTATTTTCTTGTACTATTTATTCAGAGCAGAAGATTTAACGCATTGGAATATACTCTTCTGGAACCTCATATAACTAACAAACTACAATTATTGAAAACCAATATAGGTATAAGATACTGCTTTCGCATTAATAAATCTTAACAGAAAATACATGTATCAGATAAAATGCATAAAAAACATGTGTTTTTATTAAAATCCCTTAACAGACATAACGGATTCATTAGACCCAGGTACGTAAAATTAAAGAAAAAATAGAGTATGCATACAAGTAATAATAACTGTGAAATAAGTTACTATTAATTATTTATTACATGTATAACTTTCTTTACTTTTATCATTTAACTTCTTGTGAACTTTTTATTGTAATTACGTGTAGGATTTTAGCCTGGTTAATTCTTGGCCTGGTTAATGGAGCTATTTTCTTGACGAATTCTTCAACTATGTTTTCTGTGTTTTGGTTTTATGGGAAATGTAAATAAGAGAACTTTGTATGTTAAATGCTGGTGGTTAAGACAGTTATTATGAGTTGTTTATATTAACTGCAATGTACATAAAATTAAAGAAATTCTTTATTCATTTCAAATTCAATGCAAAAATACAATAATCAAGTGCAAATTTGAAACAATTAAAATTGAGTTCACTGCAAATGATTGATCTTTAAGTTGAAGATTAATAATATTACATTATAAATAACATGAGCACATTTAAATATAAAATTTATAACTTGAATTTCTCTGCAATAATTTGTCTTTAAAATGAACTGTATAAGAACCAGCCACAGGCTACGTATTGGGTTTATTGCTCAGTTTCTTCCCCATTAATTCGTTTCTCTATAGACACTTGTGATAGAATTAACATAAAAAACTTTTCAGATCAATTTTTATTAATGAATTGATATATTTCTTTATTTGAACTACTGCGTTGTCTATAATGTAACAGCGAACCACCAATAAATAATACGGTCCAAGGCTCAGCCTGCTTTGCGCAAGCATAGTAGTAGTTTTTTAAGTGTGTCAGGAGAAGTGAAGGAAGTCCTTCGTGGTAGATTTCGTTACTGTATAGGCTAGCCTTGGATTTAGCCTAGTTGATAATGTGTGCTGTCTTCTGAGAGTTTGTAGAGTATGAAGACCAAAAATGCAGGCAATCACATTTTAAAGCATGATATTTACCATTATCTATTATTTTACCATTAATCGTGTTTTGGTTTACGATGGACCGCTTTCTCTCTACTTCTACTAATTGTCAATTGCAGAGGAAGGCGCGGTATATAACTAATATTAGAGACCTAGATAGAGATAGAGAAAAGGAACGGTAAAACAGCCAGAAAAACGTCAATAATTCATTTCAAGAGTGAATGATGAATTTGAACATAAAAAGATCCGGAGAATTGGACATATATACAAACAGATTTAAGTGTAAATCGTGGAACATTAACTATGTTTTAATATTGCACGTACTTTAATTTTAATTATCGTGATTATAAGGGGGGAAGAGGGGCATGTGCCACCGAGAACTCTGGTTAGGGAGGCCGAAAAACTCAGCCCCAGGGAAAATTGCGTATGCATTTGTAAATGGATTGTGTAGATCAATGCTTAAAGATAAAAAAGCGTTATATTAATCGATACTTTCATATTATAGTCTTCATTGTATCGTTTAGCATTGTTATTACTGATGGGTAACAATATCAGAAAAGACACAGCACATTTTACATGCGACGGTTTGGTTTTTTTCAATACAAGCTGCAAAAGGAATAACAAACTGTCGACAATGTGTGGAAATATCATGCTTGTGACTACAGCCTGTAGACATAGACACGAAAATACATTGAAAAACACTATAATTAACTACTAGTGAAAGTTACTTTATAAGAAATATATCATATTAAGTACTGTGGGACCCACATACATTCAATACTATTTGTTATTATAAGTACCCTCTAAGAAATTTATAAAACTCGGTACTTCTGCTATCAAATGCATTGTTAAAGTCACAGTGTCATAATTCTGAAGGTGTAAAAATTCCTGATTAAATTAATTAGCCGTTTTTATGGAATAGTTATCATAAATTAGATTTTCTATTAATCTCAGTCTATCTCATACAAAAAGCCGCGCTTCACCACTGCTAGTAAGACCATTAAATACTTCTGGAAGGAAATACAACGCCAAAATACACTGTTATTTTAAAAGTGATTATAGATAGTGCATAGTCTGATAGCACACAATATGTTGTAATAATGAGGTCGCCGCTCGAACCAATATTTGTGCTGCTTCCACTGCCAAGGCACTGCAACTAATGATGTTCACGTCGCGATGATCAGGTTAGTCTGCGGTACAGAAGTTTGCTAAACTCGTTGCCTTGTCATTTACGAAAACAATTTTATCGACGTAAACTTCCATAAAAGAACATATCAAAACATAACAACACTATAACAACTTAAATTACAACAGCAAAAACCAATAATCAAACGTTGTTATTTCGTTCACTGTTTTGCACTTGCACACAAGTTGTCAAACTGTCGAAATCGTCACTTTTTTCGGTAACACTCCTCCGCTACGGCAGCCAACTGCTCAGCCATACTGCGGCCCGTATCTTGAACCATTTTGTAGAAGTGGCCATTCTTGTTCTGAAGAAGGACATGAGGATGATCGAATTCGATCATTCTGCCGCTTTCCATGACCAGAACTTTGTCAGAATCCATGATGGTGTTGAGGCGATGGGCAACAGTCAGCACAGTGCACCCACTGAACTGTGATCGTATGGTTTTCTGTATCAGCAAGTCGGTGTGAGGATCCACGTTTGCTGTAGCCTCATCCAGGACGAGGATCTTGTTGTTGCGGATGATAGCTCGCGCCAAACACACAAGTTGACGCTGTCCCACGCTGAAGTTGCTGCCATGATCTGAAACATGCATGTCCAGACCGACAGCCCCATTTATTGCTTCCTTCAACTCTACCTGATCGAGGGCTTTCCACAGTACATAGTCAGGGTACTGCTCAAAAGGGTCGAGATTGCGACGCAGACTGCCAGAGAAAAGCACAGGGTCTTGAGGAATGATTGAAATTTGCCTTCGTAAATCCTGAAGACCAATTATGCCTGTATCGAGATCATCTATCCTGATGGAGCCCTCTATGTGAGCAAGGCGAAAGAGAGCACCTATAAGAGATGATTTTCCAGCACCAGTTCTACCAACTATACCAACCTTTTCTTGAGGCAATATAGTTAAAGTTAGGTCTTTGAGAACTGCAGATCCCAAAGCATCATATTTGAGAGACACTCTGTAGAATTGTATGCGACCTTCGGAGGGCCAGTTATTTGGGATGATTTTGTCAGAAGGTGTTGAAAGGATAGGCTCCTCTGGAAGATTACAGTATTCCAAGACACGTTCGACTGACATCATCTGATTGGCTACTTCCGCTGACTGACGAATACCCCATTGCATCATACCTACTAGAGCCATAGATTGTGTTATGGCTAGACCTACGCTGCCGCCAAATGTCTCCTCAAGAAAAAGAAAGCTAAATGTAACTATAGCAATGAACAGGAAACACATCAAGTCAAGTGCAAACCCAAAAGCTTGACTAGCTGTTATAAACATGTACCACGAAGAAGAATGAAGATCTTGATGTTTATCGAATTCCTTCTGTAAAATGTCTTGGGAACCGTAAGCTCTTATGGTAGTGAGACCTTGTAAAGTGGCGCTCAAATGGGTGAAAACCGGACTTTTTGTTATTCCTTCTAAACGTTTAATGTTCTTTGACGTCTTAAGATAAACTTTTCTAATATAAAAGAATAAAATACCCATAACAAAGATAGGAATTATAAAATATAAATTGGTTGTGACTGTAACAATAAGACATCCGATCATCCACAAGACAATTTGAGTGGCGTCTAAAATGGCTTTCGGCAATAATTCATCCACAGAGCCAATATCCTTTGAGAACCTATTCATGATGCGTCCAGAAGGATTTGTATCAAAAAACCTCATGTTAGTATTTATCACGCTGGTAAACATAGAATTGTGAAGACCTGAAGAACATTTCATACAAAGAGTGTAAAAAGTAAAGGAACGGGTAATTGTTATGAAAAAAAGAAACAAAATGATGCCTGTGTAAATGAACATGTACGTATTGGTACTGAAAAGAGAGTCCAATATTTCTGAAGAACTATAGCTGTTATTAAATGGAACAAAGGTTAAGTTAAGTTCATGTCTCAGCTCTTCCTGGGTTACCCAGTAGGAAATCCACCAATCAGACACACTTGCTGCTGTTTGAGCTAATATGAACATTACAGCCGTAATGAAAACTACACAAGTATTTGTCCCAGATCGAAAGTAACCAATGTATACAGACTGTGCTAGTGTCCCTTTCGATGACTTTTCCAAATTACTGGCACCTGTTGGGACACCGACTTCCGCTGTTGTTTCTGAAGTCTTACTTTTCGTTGAGATCTGCGATAGTTGGCGTAGAATAGAAATAATTTCTCCACCATCCATTCGATCTGATTCCGGCTTTTCGTTACTTAAGTTTTCACCATCTAACGTCTCATCTACTACGCCAAATAGGTGTGAAGAGTCGCCATGATTGCCGATGAGATCACTGTATGTACCCTGCAAGGCAACTGTTCCGTTATCCAATATAATAATCAGATCTGCATCACGAAGGTATTGTAATTGATGGGTAACTAAAATGCGAGTTTTTCCTCTGAGGTAGGAAACAATACACTCATTGAAGAGATGTTTTCCGACATGTGCATCGACAGCAGACAACGGGTCATCTAGCAGATACAGGTCAGCATCGTTGTATATTGCTCTGGCAAGGTTGATTCTTGCTTTCTGTCCACCAGAAAGAGACGATCCACGCTCTCCTACAACTGTAAGATCACCGAAGGGAAACTCCTTGAAGTCCTGAAGCAATGCGCACACTTCCACAACCTTGTTATATCGCCGTCGGTCAAACGGTTGACCGAAAATGATGTTTTGCCTTATAGTAGAACCGAACACCCAGGGCTCCTGAGATGCATACGACACTTTTCCATTTCTGGATATAGAGCCGCTTGAAACCGGCAGTTCTCCTAAAATGGCTTGCAAAAGAGAGCTCTTGCCCGAACCCACATGGCCGATAACTACTACAAGACCTCCTTTCTTTACTTGAAAAGAAATGTTCTCAAGGGTGATTTCTTCAGCATTGGGATTCCATTTAGCGCAAACTTGGTGAAGCCTTATTCCTTCCGTTCGTTCAACATCCCCAGATGATATTTTGTTCGAGTTGTGTTCGAATTCTTCCAACATAAGAAAATTCTGAAGACGCTTGATAGAAACTAGTGTTTCTGCAATCTCAGCTACCCCTCGAACATACTGCATTGCCATGCTGAATGCTAACACAGAGAAGAAAGACTGATAAACAAATACTTTGTCTACCGCCATTTCATATTTAAAAGCGACAATTGACATCAAAGTAGCGTATAAAGCAATTCTAGTTGTCGTAATTTGGAACGTCATGAAAAGCCCTCGGATATATGACGTCTTGATCACCACTGCAAGTTCAGCTTTCCTAGCCAATCTGATAAGCTGCGCGAAGGGTTTCTCCCAAGCATACATTTTAATTACATTTATGCCGGTAATTATTTCGTCCATTAGACGTATTCTCTCATCGGTTTTAACAGCAGTACGTAGGCGGTATTTAGAAGTGAGCTTTCCTGTATAAGACTGGAGGGGTACTATTAAAAATACAATTAGAACGCCAATTAGCCCAGCATAGCCTGCTTCCTGATATAATAGATAGATGACAACACATGCAGTGAGTGGAGCAATCCACATAGAGTGCAGAAATATGGAAACCATGTCGAATCGACTCACGTCGTTCGATAGAAGATTCACCACTTTACCAGCCGCTGTTTCTCCTAACGCTGTTTTGCTTAATCGTAGGGATTTCCTGTAGATAACTGAGCAGCATGCAGCTCGAACTCTCATACCCACATGGAATGCTCCAACGGTAAAGTGATTAAACAAAATCATGCTGCACATTGTTAATGCTACAATGCCACCGGCATATATGTATGCATCTTCCTTGGTAACATCGGTGGGTTTTTTGAAATAAGACAGAAGCATTCCTAAAAGCAAGGGCTGAGTTAATCTGATTCCTATATCATTTGTGAACTGGAGCAGGCCTAGTTTGATATACTCCCATGAAAAAGCCCGTAGGATAGCGATGAGAAGACTTGGCTTCTTCTTTCCACCAGAACGACGTTGAATGTCTAGTTGTCTCTCCCACTGCGCTTGAAGTTTGTCGCCTAAATGCTGAGATCTGTCACTTCTCAAAGGATCATAGAGGTCTTCTTCTGTTAACTCTTTCTGGTAGCCTTTTTGGAACAAACCTTTAGTCCACAAAAATAGCAGCACCGATAAAGGGTTAGCATTTTCTCTTGGATTGGGTGACTCTTTTCTTTTTCCGGTATCCATTTTACAAACAATATTATTAATTACACTTCACACTTTCACTAAACGTAATAATGTTCACCCGAGTTAAAGCAAGCAACTAATAAAGCCCTGCTTTCACCATGAGAAGTAATGCTAAGAGAACTGGAGATAAAGTGTTTTGTGGAACAATAGTGTCATAAAGTTAGGGGTGACGTTAAAATGTTACATAATCCCAGTAAAGTTACAGCATGTGTGACTCAGCTTAAACACCACCAGCAAAATGTTTACTTTGATTACTATGAATTTTACCTTGTCTTGATAGTAGCTTGGGTACATCTTCACGAATAGCTCACCATAATGGGATCTGAAGACTACGGGCAAAGACATAAGTCTAAAATTGTTTGCGATACTGGCATCTTTAACTTCAAAACAAATTACATTAAATTCATTAAAAAAATACAAATGCTAATAGAACCAATGAAAAGAGAGTTTTCAAGTGGGCAAGAACGTTACAATAATTACATAAGTGTTCTGATCAGAGATGCTCGACACCTGTATGTTTCAGTTTCGACACCTCACACTATATCACATTTTTATCAAATAAAATAAAAATGTTTAATTTTATTATTTTGAGAGTATTAATAAGTATATCAAACAAATATATCTAAATTTTCCAACTCATCTAATGTACATTGTATTATGATACATTTATTACTTTCACAATTTTATTGGTGAGCCCATGGAGCGCTTTGAAGTTCTGAATCAATTTTTTAATCTATTATCGTCGACAATGTTAACTAATTAGCTGTCTTTACATATCATGTATACTATTTTCCTGGTGAAGCTTTAATCATTATCTCTTGGTTTAAATCTGGATTTACTGTCCAGAATAGATATGAGTGTGACTCGTATTCAGGTAGTATGATAACAAGCACGATATCCACAAAAGAACGCGCACTTGTTATATTTTCACTGACACGATCATTTTGTTGGGTTGTTCAAGAAAAACAGGTTTGAGCTGAGGTTACATGTTTCCTTAGGTTGCTAGTTTTATGGTTATGAATAATGCTATTTACAAATGCGGCAAATAGCGCGGTTATCACTCCCAGAGTCCAATTAAAAATATTTCCGACCTTCACTCATATCCGAAAAAAGTGTAACGTCTTCTGTCACTTCAAAATAACAACAACTAAGTAGTAAAATAAAATCAGTTGCCATGCTAAAGATACAGAAGCTCGATGTTGTTACAAAGTTATTTGTTTTTAGTTTAACATATCACGTGATATGCTTACACAAATCTGTTGTATTATTTACCAGACTCAGAGCTAAGGTTCTTTTATATGCAAAGCTTGGTTTTTAAATGTGAAAAAGACATTATACATGAATGCAACAGGTGTTCGAAAACATCTACTTTAAGCTGCAATCCAGCAGATTTATTGCATTAGTAGACATTGTTAAGGAAATTGTTAGCTCAGAATATACTGTCGCCAGAGCATTTGCAGATATATAAGAAAGGGGGGACGCTTTTAATGTGAAGTCTGCAAACTTAATTTCTGAATATCTGCTATTTAAAAGCTAATGAATGCGACATACGTTTCTTCCGACCTATTTAAATGTGCTACTTGTAACAATTATCCTGTATTAATAAAGAATCAAAAAATCGAGCTCGTGTACCGATATCGATATCTGTTGAATACTGAGGATATCCAGAATATCGAGAACAGTCTGCAATACAAACATAATGTTTATTTTCTCTCTCTTGTGTGTGCGTCTCTGGAACGCATTGCCACGGATTGTCAGATATTGCCTGCCACACTTTAGGAGTATTTCATACGAAATTGCTCAATGCTGTTAGAAATGGATTACCCTAAATTTAGATTTCTTGTTATAATACAGATATTTATTTGCTTTATGCTATTTAGAATTATTCATTCTATTATTGCTATTCTTATTGTTATGACTATCACAAATGTTCCTATCTTCATCTTAGTATTGTTAGTGATTTTTTTATTCGTATATGTTTTATTAGTACATTAGTTTCTACTTTCATCAGATACATAGTTTATATGTGTACGAACAATTGTCACTGTTAATGCTTGTTCTATTATTATGGTTCTTTTTTGTTTTTTGTTTTTCTTACTTAAATATTTTTCAATATTCATTTTCATTATTATTACAAATTTATTTATCCATTTCATGTTTTACGTAGATTTATATGTGTATTATCCTTTTTACCGATCTGCTATCGACAAATTACGGAAAGTATTTTCAAGTACAAAAGGAAACCCTCAAATAAAATGGAACTCTATAATTCTAAGTATTAGCAAATTGAAGATGTGAAATAAAAGTCGAGTTCATAACCATGATCAGGAAAATGTCGTTTTTTAACATTATTATCAGAATTTTTACAAAGGGGTGCTTGGTTTGTGATGTTACAATAATCTATGTTTTTTAGCAGCAGGTACAAATCCTCGATATTCTTATTTCTAGTTCATTACTACAAACGCTAAAAATACAACATATTGTTTCAGGTTGGTGTTCCTGTTTCTCATTAAAATCCGGTTCCCCCATCACACACCACAATGGGTATAGTTCTTAAAATGAAATAATTAGACTACTCGACCAGTGTTGCGGAGTATCTTATTTCCATAGCCATTAGGCCATAACCCCCAATACTTTTTATACAAATGTAGAAAGCTGTAACATTTTTTTTTTAATACTTGTTTGTGTAAAAGGAAAAAAAATCATAGTTCAGCTCGTATAGAAGTCTTAACAACACAGGATCTTACTATCTACAGAGAGTTATTTTTGGTCTGCGTTGGCAGTTGAAAGCAAAACGTCCGCGGTCCAAGTGGCGCACATAACCGGTTTAGCCTATCGTCAGTTTTCGACATCTTTTACAAAAAATTACACTCAATCGTAACATCTGTTCCGCAATTCTTTCAATTCCTGCTATAAGTATTACAATATGAGAGCTATTTCTTTAGGCTTTACTTTTTCTCTGTTCCAGTGGCAACATTTCAATACAACACATTAATAAAATCTACTTTGCTAACACCGACGCAGTAATAGCCTGTTATAACATGTAATAATATCAAGAAAAAAACAATGCCTGCTCTCTTAACAGCAAACTGCAACTGACGTCCACGCGTACCCACCATCTTGTTTTATTAGGACACTTGACTGGTGTAGCCTTGGCCCAAAGCGCATTGCTTTTAGTGCAGACGTAGGCCAAAAATCTCTCGATATACCGGATGAGGAAATTTAAGAAAAGATTTTGCTATTCTTGATAAGACGTAATAAAGACGATGTTAATTTGGAGCTCCGGCCGTAATGTGACTCGAAAGTTTCACATTTTCATATTACTTTCTTTCCTCTGGATTTCATTCATCCTTTAAAAGTAGCAAGTTGTTGATAAGTGATATATTTTAAATAAAAACACATTTCCCTTCAGTGCTATACAACTTCATGTTCAAGCCATCTTCACAGCTCGTAGATCCACCCGCATGTTCGCCAGACATGTCTATTAAACATGTCTGGGATATTACTGGACAACTAGTCTATCAAAATGCTCCAGCAGCTAGTACCAAACGAACTGCGGACTCGTACACAAGTAGCCTGACAGGAACTCATTTAAAACTTATAATCCACGCCACGACGTACGGAAGCTCTTACTGTAGCTCGTGGAGGCTTATACAGGTAATATTCTTGTATGAATTTGAAACTCTAATTATTTATACACGTCATTGTTATTAATATGCGGTACAAATTTCATTCCATCCACATGAATTATTCATGGCATTGTATTTTTACAAACAATAGCTTATGTGAGGAAATAATGGGTAAATTAAAGACTGTACCGGTTCGTTTCCCATACTTGGTCCCAATTTCCTCAGCTCATCAACTGTTTACGTTTGAGAATTTAGCCTTGTGCGCCGTACAGCAGGTTTTGCTAAAGGTTAAAGAATCGTTTTACTTTCTAAAGTCAATAGATATTCTTCTGAGGTTACCTTCTTCAAGTATTTAAACAAATGTATACGAATCATTGTTTTGTTATACGAGTGACGTTTTCTTTTTCTTTCTTATTTATATGCACCATTACTTTTTCAAGTATCTGTCACACTATATTATTAGCTGTTTAGTTGCTCTGATCCAGTATTCATCAACTCTCTTAAGGAATCTATGCAAAGTATATTTTAGGAGGTAACACGTAACGTTTCAATAAATTATTTTTCATTTAAACTTATCTAAGACCATAAGTGCCTCTGAATGCCGTTGCTCTTACGAACTCAAAAGATCCCAATTCGTTAATCATAACCGTTGCCTGCTTCTCTAATGAATGCTTTAACCTCAAGAAAATTATAGAACTCAGATAAAGCGCTGTTCATTTTTCTGTGAACTGTTGATCTCAAAACTCTTACCAAAACAACAAGCAGGAGCGGTTTCTCACTTAAGACAACAATATTTTTGTTCTTTATTACGGCAGTTCATGTACTGTTGGCTATGCTGCGGTTGCGACGTTGCAACACCCACTACTGCTTAATGACTGCTATTGTTGAGTTTTCAATTTCGCCTAGTTGCCGTGCGTAAAGCGTTAGTGTAACTCCGTGAATCACTTTGCAAATTACCTCCTTGGGACATTTTAACTACTGAAAACGAACCAGTTCAATTAATTATAGCAACTCAATTACAGATATATGATAGAAATCAGCTCTACACGCCATAAGAAAAACCGGCAACATACTAGCAGCTGCAGCTGTTAGTCACGACTGACTAACCATTATGCTGTTTTGTAATTGGTTCCGAAGGTGTAACGGATAGCATTCCTCATTTGTTAATCTGTAGTATTGGCAACTGAAAAGTAGCTGTCAAATGTTTCAGCGGCCCGCGTATAAGCATATATGTGATAATACAATAGGCAGAGAAACTCTATGGAGTTTAAAGCCTTAACAAGAATAAAATATATTACTCACAACATTCTAAACTGAAATGCAAGCAACTATTTGTCTAGCTCTACCCTTTTCACGAGATCGCAGATTTAAAAGACGTACTAAAAATACATTTTACTTCCACATCTTATAGTAACCTTACTTGGTAGCTAAGGAGTTCGTTTCCGAGCATTAGCACTTAAGAGATAATGTCTTTGTTCCATAAATGTCAAGCAGGCTACCTGGATAAAATCTCCGAAATGTCGCCCTTTCTGATTATGGCTTTTAGCAGCTCAGATTAAGTTCCGTAGGGAAAATACCGCTAATGCGCATAAATACACATTATAAAAAAATATGACGCATACCGCAATATACCTCCATCTCTTTAAGAACTTTACAGGATAGAAGGAAACCTAATACACTCATTCCCTGACAGGCATTATTTCTTTATGTATGATAAACAAAAAAGCATAATAAAATATTTCCCTTCTTGAACGGTTTCGGAATTGTTATTTAGGTAACTAGTGTATAATCTTGGTGATTGTGGCACGAGTGAATGTTTAGCGCGTTCACTGCCGCTCACGAGCTAATTTTCAACAGTGTTCACAATGGAGATTATATACACATTGCACGCACGCGTTTTATGCAATTTTAACATTGGAATATTTTCAAAAAGTATTAAAAAGTTGCCAAATATGAAATTATGACGCAGTAGATGTGACGTATTATATAGCCTGGTTTTTAGTACTCGTTTCTATGACAATGTTATTTTGTTTTTGTTTTGAAGAACTCAAATAGAAGTGTATGCTAATTCCGTAATGTTTGATATTGAAAATATGGATATCATTCCAGAAGAAATTATAAAGGAAGCTGAGGTAGCTGAGGATTTGTTAATTCTTCAAAAATCGAAAAGGAATATGACAAGTTCTGCACATCGAGAAAGTAGAATCATGTGAGTTCAGCTAATGAAAAAATATTGTTGGCATATTTTTCAGAGCTGTAAATATATATAACGTTTTTATCAGTAGGAAGGAGAAATGTTAATGCAGTAGATATCAGCAGTGTCTCGGGAATAATATTTTCTAATGTAGCTGATTGTACTTTTAATATTTACCAAGCAAAGTAACTGTAAAATCAAGTAAGGTTAAGGAAGTTTCCGGTTAGTATAGCACAGATTAATAATAGTTCAAGATTTTAAATTTAAAGACATTGTAATGTAATGCAATTAATTAATTGCATTTTCAACGTTTCCAAGATAATGGAAATTCGTTTATTATGATTAATAACTTACATTGTTGCTGTGTTTCAAAACATTTGCTTAATACAATTATTCTCGTATTTGAATGTTTTTATGCTTGTTAGGCGACGATTTCAGCTTTTTCTTACAGGTACTTAGTTTGAGGTTGTGTTGTGAAGGTGGTGCTGACCTCATAGGATACTAGTTGCTAGGTGACCTTTTCTGGCACAAGTGCCAGAATTAGGCTAATTGTGCACATTTATAGCGTCATAAGAAATGTGTTTATGCTAGGACTGCATAAAATTGTGCTAAAATGTGTTTATTTAATGAAATAATTTTAAATTACTCTAGAATATTATACATAGCTTAGAATAAATTATTTATGATCATATTTTATAATATTACATTAGCATACAAGAACCAATTCATTGTCTAAAAAGAAACTTTGTAAAATTCACTCATTAGTCCCAAAAAGGAAATTGTGAAAACTAACATTGTAGCCAAAAGTACTTGTTCAAACAATGCACAACCTGAGAAAATTCAAGTATCGTTCTTTTCGTTCATTTTGCTTTTCCTGGTTACCATTTATGTTTAATATTTTGTGTTGTAAATAATCATTTATGATTTGTACAATTTAAATAAAGTAAACACCATCTGTGACTCATTTAAAGAGAGTAGAAATCATCCTGCTATTTTTATTTCCTTTAAATGTTATTTTCAAGGACTATTTATTTGTGTAATATCTAAATGAGATATTTGGAAATTAAATTTAAGAAAGGTATGAAATATTTCATGTAAAATATTAACAAGCTGTAAGACCTCCGTGGTCTAGTGGTAGCATATACGACTATTAATCCGGTCAGGTCAAGCTGTCTGGGCAAGATTTTTTCCGGAAGTTTTCCTCACCCTGTGAAGGTGAATACTGGATAAAATCACGGCGGCGAGGACTTCGAGCTCATTTGCTTCATCATTAATTAATTTTATTTCAATCCATTCATAACTACAGACATACACCTACAGAATCCACGTCCAATCTATAGACGTCGCGAGAAGACCGATGCAATCAACAAATAAAACATAAAAATAAAAAATTATGAGAAAATGTTTTTTTTCTAGTTTATTCAATATAATTCAACTGAGCAAGCCAACGCAATTACTAATGCATGTTAAATTATTAACTATGGGAACTTTACGTCAGTGAACTACAAGAGGAATTGAAACATTTGATAATGTATGTTTTCAAAAAGGTGGACTTTTATCAGTTGTATAGTTGAGTGACGGATCGTATCAGTAAATTGACTATTTCTTTTCCTCCGATTATAAAGGCAAGGCGAGTGCAGTGATAGATAAAACAAGAAATTGTTAACCAACTACATTTTAATTTTTTTTTAATGTTTTATTTACTGCCGCTTTGATTGCAATGTTCTTCTCGCGATGACTGTAGCTTGTGAAATGATTGCTGTAGGTGCGAATGAAATGAAATGAATTAATTATGGCGCAAATGAGCTCGGAGTTGTTAGTGCATTAAAGCTATCTCATGTTAACCTTCTCAGGGTAAGGGGGAAAAAAAATTCTAAAAAACCTTAGCCAGCAGCTTGGCCTGGCCGGGATTAGAAACCACGGTCTTCGAATTAGTAGTCGCAAACGCTACCACTAGACTACAGAGGCGATTTTGCATTATTGATATTTAAAAGCTGTAAGTTAAATTTCGATAGGGATAGCTACTTCCAAACTCGCTGTAACTGGACAAAAGGGGCAGAGCAATGAACCAGAAGAGAATTTCGAGAGGAATGCATCACTAAAGTGATTTAAAATAACTGGTATATAAGAATTTAAATAGACAAACACACATCTTGCAAAAATAGTTCTGAAAGAAACAGAATTAGGAAACAAATAGCAAGTTCTAAAAGAATTGGAATGAAGTGTGAAAAGTTCCATAAGAGGTAATTACTGATACATGAGAATTTGAGAAAATTAAATACATACCTATCAGAATACAATGCATTATACAGCAACTACAGCAAAAGTAATATTATAAAAGTTCAAAAGCCTGGAAAATTAGTAGCATTATAGTACACAGAAATTATGTGATTAAACAATACGGCGTATAATTAAAATTAATCCTTCCTCTTGCTGCTGATATCGATAATAGAGATCTACCAGGCTGCCAGCAGACATAAAAACTATTTTACTTTCTCTCCCCCTTTTCAATTTCGAGTCCAATGTCTGTGCACGGTTACTAAGTGGTAGTGAAAGCAGTTCGGATCTTATTCCTTGTTTTAAGTCGCCTCTTCGTTGGATCAGCTCCAACTTCCAAATCAATGGAGAAGAAAGTCCACTTAAAACATCGCCAGGCATTAGTAAAGTATTTGTCATTCAACCCACTTTGAAAATACTTGAAGCCAAGGGGTTTTTTAAGTATAGGGATAGAAGAGCTTAACTGATAAAATGGGTTATTGCGATTTTCTTGGATAAACTTTTGGGGAAAAAAATAAAAAAATAAAAACAGCAAAATAGATGGGAAGGAAATATACCTTGAATAGTGTACACATACGGTTTCAAATCCCGTAGTTACTAAGGGGATGGTAGAGCAAAGAATGTTGGTGCTCTAAAGTGTCTAGTTTTCGATTCAAAATACATTTGCACAACAAGGGATAAAAGATCACTTATATAAAATAAAGTAAACAAAAGTTATGTACAGTATTATATTTCTACAGGATGTTGTACAAGTTCGTTGAAAATGTTTGAGGGATGATAGAGAAGGTTAAGAGGAAAAAAAATTTTTCCGTGTCTAAACAGTTCAGAAATGCAGCTTGGTAACACTATCATAGCGCATTTCTCAACAAACCATTACTGAGACAGGATGCTGAGCTCTCTGGACCTCTCACAAGCTTCTCGTGAAGTTGAGGCACGTTCTCTGAGATTTTGACTTTACTGTCTTCTATATTGTAAAACTACATTTTCAGTTATCGTTGTTAGCGAAAAGCTATAGCAGACGTTTGCATCTAAAAACCCTCTGATTGTTCATTTCTGCAGTTAAAATGTTCAGTACTGCGACCAATGTCTTGTCTAAGCGCTCTAGACATGGATTCCCTGCATATGTTCATCTCAAAGGCCATCACAATCTTATTCCACAACTGGATTTCCAACGTTATCTACAGTTAGCGTTTGATGGTGCGGTACACAGACATTCTACTGATTTCCAGCTTTTAAGGACCTGAAATATCTCGCTTGGTGATTTGGGCTACTACAGCAACACGATTTTCATAATCTTCCCATTCCATGGTTAAACCTCAAGTAACCTTTTCCTGTTGCACCTGAATTCATCAATGAGATTTGTCGGGTCTGGCAACAAAACATCTGATATATGGTTCCTCTCAAAAGTATTGCAAGACTATACCACCACATAACGATACAGAAAAGCATAATAAAGATTATGACTCTGTACTGGGAGCGCATTGCGATACTCTTAGCGAATTCCAAAGGAATGCTGCAGTTGTACACATGAAAAGATTTTTGAAACATTTCTTCACATCTCATCCGATTCTACTTACTATGCACCAAAAATGACAATGAAAAAATGTAATATGTATGCGCGCACGTGTGTTCTGGAGACAGCAATTTGTCTTTTCTTAATGAAACTCAGCATATAACTTTTTTGGTTGGTTGATTTATTTATGGACGCTCTTTAACATCTCAGGTCATCAGCGTCCCATTCAACTCAGGGCGCGAAACGGCCGACATATCTTGCTCAGAGGCCTCTCTTTTAGGCTTGAGGTTCTTTTTCGTGCTGTAAATGTACGACACGGGACCCACGGCTTTATTTCCCTTCCGAAGGAAGCCATACTTAGGATTTTTACGCCCGAAAAAATCCATCGGTCCTGGCCGGGTTCGAACCCGCGTTCTTGGGTGTAGGAGGCAAGTATGGTAACCACTACACCACCAGGACCGACCCAGCATATAACGATCAATCAACAAACGATTCACAGAGTTCAAAAAATACAAAAACTGAACAGTTGGGAGTGGGGTTTAATCCAATGCAGATGTGTGTGTTTCTAGCGGTTGCTTTTTTTTTTTTTTTTTTTTTCCCTCAATGAAACTCAGCATACAACGGCCAATTAACAAACGGTGCAGGGAGTCAAAAAACCAGCAAAATTGAACCAACCTAAAGGAAAAATTTAAAAATTACTCAAGCGGAGGCAGCAATTTTTCCTTCCTTCCTTCCTTCCTTCATTCCTTCCTTCCTTCCTTCCTTCCTTCCTTCCTTCCTTCTTTCCCTCCTTGCCTCCCTTCCTTCCTTCCTTTCAACGAAATTCGGTATATGTCTCTGACATAAAATAATAAAAATATATTCCAAAAATCACCGAAACCAGATTGTTACGATTGTGGATTTATCTGAAACCCAAAGTTAAAAATCCTTTAGCGGCACCCATTTTTTTTTTTTTTTTTGCCCCGCAACGAAACTCGATATACATAATTTAAATAGTTTTTGAAAATCAAAGAAATCGGGCCATTAGGAGTGGGGAAATACTTGAAAACCGAAATTAAAAAGCGTTTTAGCTGTACAAATGTAATATCCTTTACAAATTGGACTTGCTGAGGAATTTGCTTAGTTTATGCTGCTCCTGCGTGACCGATTTTTTCCCCTCCTCCCTTCTACACCATTGAACATTATAGGATGACGATTTGTCTTCTTCTGTATTATTTTCACCACGAGAAAAAGTCAAGCCTCCCAACGCTGCATTCTATTGATCTGTCGATTAAAAACGTTGTTAAAGATGTGAACTAAGAAAGTGAGGCTTCTATAAGACCTGCAAGGTAAGTTCGCAAGATAAAATGACGCTAAAATAAAAGAGGAAATATTTGTTGGGCTATAAACATTTTTGACTATTTGTTAAGGACACATGTTTTGACAGTTTATTAATATCTCCGGTAAAAAATAAACAGTTTAGAAAACGTTTAAGGAACTGATTTAAAACTTCTTGGTAATGAAAGTCGTTTAGCGAAAACCACTCATAATTTTTGCTCAGCCGAATGAACTCCTTAAAATTCATTTCTTGCATTCCCAACTGGAATTTTCCCAGCTAACTATATATATATATTTTCAATGATGATTGGTGCAATTATTTCATCGATGGTTAGTCCTGATGGGCTACCAAAAACTCAGCTAGTTACTGCAAGAAACCAGCCCAATGAAGCCCTGAAGCACAATATCAGGGGAAACACAAAAGGGGAAGTATTTAAGCAACAGCATACTGGTGAATAGATACAAATAGACTTTGACAGCTTTTGAATTTAAATGCCATTGCTGCAGTAAATTTGATATTTTATTATGAATTTATGACTTTTTTGAATTGTTTCGAAATAAATTAGACAGTGTAACTTTTATTTATACCGAATTAGTTGCTGACTTAGCCTGGCGGAAGTACTTAAACTGCCAAGTGATCATATTGACCGATTGACAGGCGTGATAATCTAATAATAATGACTTTGTTTTAACCCGGCTGTTGTTAATGGCAGCAGCGTAATGTAAAACTTATTATATTATCGCTATTAATGTTATAACCCAATGTTATGAAATGACGCAAGTATAGGAAAATGCCTGATATTATAGAATGTAAGAAAACATCTTACACATATCAATTTTTCTATACCTGACTGATTATCAACGAAAAACAACAACAAACGTCTTCTTTGGTACGGTGCAAATGCATACAGATGCTGCGATACAGAATAATGGAAAACGACTTTCGGACGCAATTAGCTTCTGTAACAAAATAAAATTTGCAGCTAACGTCATGAACCAAATGGCGAGAAAATATTCTGTGCGTTCTGGAACACGTGAACAGTGCACTTTTTTCACTATATCATTCAGAATAAAATATATTACATTCTGAAACAGATATACATGAAAACAGAGCTGGGTAGAGAAAGGTTAAGAGCAATATTTGGAATAACCCCAAAAATACTTAATCACCGACAGCAGTGACAAATTAAGAACTTTCGAAACACGACAAATACAATTTGCAATGATTACAGAAAGCACATTAGCGGATTCTGAGCAAAAGAACAGAGAAAGATGATCTGGAATCATAAATACAATGAAAAGAATGTACCAATACAGTATTGTCATTGGCATATTATGTTTTATTGCGCAACTTTCTTATATATTCATTATTAAATATGATGTAAAGTAGTACATTAAGGTTTCATCGTTCAGCACAGAGTTAGTAACAACTAAAACTAATGTATACCTAACCTTGGCAGTCGAATGCCTCGTTAACAATGAAAACGCAAGCGTTGACACAGCAATAACGCATGACGTAAACTCATATCCGGTAGAGATACCATTCAAATTGAAAACGTTAGCGTAAACATCTAGCTACTGCCTCCTAGATCACATTTGAAGTAAACACGGCCTACAAAATAATTACTCAAACTTCCAGCAGTATCTTATTACAAAAGTATGGCGATATCGACAAACTGTATAAATCTATATAAATAGATTCGCATATTAGACGTATCATATCAATTCTAATTTTTTACTTTCATATTTTAACGGTAGATTTCGGTAATAAATTTATAACAACAGCGCCATGGCAATTTAACTTCCTAATATAGAAAAGCAAACATATAAGACATAACCTAAACTTGGTATTTGACTAACGTTATTATTAAAACCGTGTCATCTTTAAAAAAAATTAAGCGTTTTCAGAATATACTACTGCAAAACACACTTCTTTTTTACAATTTAACTTCCAAACATACAAAGCAAACACATACATAACCTAAACTTGGTATTTGACTAACGTTATTATTAAAACCGTGTCATCTTTAAAAAAAATTAAGCGTTTTCAGAATATACTACTGCAAAACACCCATTTTTTTTACAATTTAACTTCCAAACATACAAAGCGAACACATACATAACCTAAACTTGGTATTTGACTAACATTATTAAAACCGTGTTTTTTTTTAAAAAAAAAATTAAGCATTTTCAGAATATACTACTGTAAAACACATATTTCTCACGTTAAAGAAAATAATTAATTACTTATATGCATTTATAAATACATTATAATCATACATACTTCATATTTCATGTATTTTGCGATTCTCTTCCATGTACGTATTACCTTTATTGTATTTGTCGCTTCTCATTAAGACTGCAATGTTCTTGGTTCCAGTAAAAAAAATCTTTATCAAACGATTCCATGTCAAACTGTTTTCTGACTTTTTATAATCTTGGAGTTTTCAAGTACGATCAGATGGAAAAAGCGGCTTGTGGGCACGGCCCAAGAGATGGCGCTCTGTCACGTAAACGCTAGCGCCAAAGGTTGGAGTTTGCAAACTTTCAAGTTAGAGTTTGCGTTCATCTATTCATTGTGAACCCTTTCATAAAATAACAAGCGGTACAAGGTTTTGTGTTTGCATTTCAATGTGAAGGGTAAAAAATGATAGTGTTAGTTATTCTAAGTTTATAACACACTTTTTATGAAAAATTAACAAAATTAGGATATAGAATTTTGAAATTAAGAAAACGGCTCTCTTCTTGACCAATGCCGTAAAACGTAATGGAAACGTTTGTAGACACACGGAATACAAACTACCTCAAACAAGGAATACCAACCAGCCAATAATAAAAAAGACCAAAAGGTTAGATTAGTAATCAGAAGCATGCCTGTTTTAATAACAGTAATATTTTATAGAAATAAATAAAAATTCCCCAGACTACCATGAGTACAAAGACCTGCCTAAGCAGAGTAAATTTTATTTTAGTATTTGTTATTATGCAAATTTAATTACTTTTTACGTCTTGTATAATTCACCATTATTTCTGTTCTCTCCTAATTGCTATAGGGGTTATTAATTCACATACTTCGTCTAGAATATAATTTTACGACATTTCTTTTTGTGAATGATTCACCAAAACTTTTTTTTAAATTCTAATTTTAATGAAACCAAGAATTGAAAGGCATTTAAAATAATGGCAACAGAAAGGGCAGGCTTCAAGTACGCTAGTATTATTGAAAAAAATAGTAACTGCAACTCATTATTTGTAGTAAAATATTGCAACGGAAATAGTATATAAATAGAATAATGGGGCGGACAAATTAAATGTAATGTGTAAATACAATAGCAGATAAATTATAACAAGAACACGAAACGTTAATCTGCATTGATACTAAATATACTATAATCTTAATTTGTTGTTACATTTACAGAGTTTAGTTTCAGCAGTGCTCAAACTTTGCACATGCTGCACTTGTTGGTGAAATTTACTAAAAACCCAAACTTTCAAAATGTGTTCGATATCACACTTACTTGAAGTTAGTGAACATATTTGCCACTTTGAAATTACTCTGCGACTTCAGCTTTCTATGTTTCCAAAACTCAGGAGCCATAAAACGGCAATAAAAATAAAAAGATTTTATTCGCCACCACAGAAGAAACACCACAGAGATTTCTGGAACGCTCCATGAACTGACAGGGAGAAGGAAGTGGTGTTGATATAGAGCGATGCCTGTGCAATGAAAGGAAGTGACGACATGCGGTGTGCCTGTGTACTCCACTAGGCTTCACATTTCCCCACAGGGATCTGGTGGGTATACGGAGCGTGCGGTTGGTTGTTTAAAATACAAGGGGGGAAACCCTGGAATTAGGACTGCTCTTTTAAACAGAAAACGACCGCCACGGGTGGGCCGAAGTCGTTAGGCGCTGACACGTGAGCGGGAGGTATGGGGTTCGAATCCCACCAGGATCGTCCTCCTTGACTGAGGTTTTTCTCAGTCTTCATAAATGGCAAATGCCGGGGAGGTACCGTAAACTTAGGCCTGGAACGTTTCCTTACATATAAAAAAAAATAATTTCCCAATATATCATTTAATCTCATGTATCATCAGTGTCCACCGCCTGTGGTGCCTCAATAGTAAAAACGGGCGTTAAACACTATTAAAAAAATAAACAGAGCACTGTGTTGAAGATGGGTTTAGGGATGATAGAGAACGCAAACTTATATTTTGAGAATATATCTACATTCAGCTATAAAAATGATGTTTTTAATTTTAGAATTCATTCGTTTATCTTTGAAGGGGAAATAAAATGCTTTTTATAATGAGCTAATTTGAATTTATTTGATCCTTTCACTTTTTTTGGTTACTACTAATAATGCTTGTCGGTTTCTTCTTGGCACGCAACGGACATGCGGTTTAAAACACATTTTTAAACTTATAGATAGTATGTGAAACACACGTTTTCAAGAAAGAAGGGGTGTTGATACATCGTTAGCGTAGGCTTGTTATTATTATTATTATTATTATTATTATTATTATTATTATTATTATTATCATCATCATCATCATCATTATTATTATTATTATTATTATTATTATTATTATAAACAAAAGCGAATTAGGTTACGGTGAAAAAGCATGTTGTTTGACAGTTACTCCATTAAATAAACTGTTTTACAGCGGATAGAGTTGATCAAAACCAATAAGAAGGCTCCATAAACAAAAATCTTGTTAAAATAAGGCCCATTTTTTAATGCGGCCGAAGAGAGTAATTGTATGGTGTGGAATGTCTTGCCATTTCTGCCCACTGCTCCTTTCTTATTGGTTGTATTTACCTATGCAGTTCACTAAGATTTTTATTTAAAGATGCTCTTTAACATTGGCAGTCTTAGCGTCTTATTCAATTCAAGGCATCAAGCGTCGATAAATTTTGCTCAGAGGCCTCTTCTTTCAATCTTGAGTATCCTTTATATGCCGTAAATCCACGATACAGAACCAACGTCTTTACGTCTCTTCCGAAGAAATGCTTAAGATTTTTACGCGCTATAAAATGCATTGACCTGCCGAATTTGAACACGCGATCTTGTGTCTACAAGGCAAGCACGGTTACCACTAGACCAGCAGAACTGACTGCACTAACTGATGAGTAAGTTAGTTGAGACTGTAGGTGTCATTAAAGATATGTGGTTTACGCATGATGGGGCACCACCTCATTTGCTTTATAACGTGGGAAATAGCTAATTTTTAGTGGGCGATGTTTGCACGAGAAGGACGGGTAACATAGCTTCTTTGACCACCAGCTTAATTCTTTGGTATTTTGACTTTGGTGACACTTAAAGACCTAATGTCACACTCATCGACTATGTTACAGTGCAGGAGCCTATCTACCTAAACAAGGCATGTCATCAAATCCTCGAAGAACCGCTGTGTTCGCGCACAAGTTCATGATTGTTTGGACATGACAATGTGTGGTAACCACACAGCATCTCCTAGTGGGTACTCAATAGACAGCTGAAAATTACAGACCGGAATACAATGTGATCCTCATCTCTAAATTATTTTTTTTTCTAGACCTACTATATACGCGCGAAGAGAAGACCGAGAAGCACTTAAGACAGGGAGGAGGGAAGCTCCACTGTGCTAAAGTTGTACTAAAACATGGCTCGTATACAAAGAAGCATTATCATTAGCACTTGGGTCCAATGTTCGTAACTTAGTACCAGGGCTAACTACATTGCCCATTCTCGACCATAGCCCTCTCCGTCGTCTAAGTGCTTTCCCGGCCATCTCTATTCGTATGCCTATAGTATGTTCATAATACATATTGTTAATTTTGACTAACTAAATACGCCACACTTTTAAACGCACTGTATATGAGAAAAAAATAATTTTACAAATATATCTGAGTATCCGTAAGTAAAAAAGTACTTTTGAAGAAAATGCTGTGCGGGTATTGCAATTAGGTTGAGGGATCATTGGCCTTCATACGCATTAAAAACTGAATTGCGAAATTAAAGAGAGGAAAACACGAAGATCAAAGAACATTTTGTTACATGATCTGATTGGACAAATGGAGCTTAAACTTATCTTAGAGTGTCTTCTCACCGCGCATCCCGAAACAGATGATCTAGGTCGTTAACGCACAGATTTGTCAGTCGGAAGTCTGAGGTTCGATTCCCGTCAGGATCGTTCTCCCTGAAGAGTTTTTCCATGTTTTACTCAGTTCTCATTAATTGCAAAGACACTCTTAAAATTAGGCCTGGAGTTTCTTTCCTTTAATAAAAAAAATCCCAATTTATCATTTCTTCTCACGTATCATCAATGTCCACCGTCTACCATGTCTCAGAAGTAAAAGGGGGCATTAAACACCATTCAAAATAAGAATGCTTCCTGATTTGAGCAAGAAAAAGCTACTAAATGGATCTCTAAAATTTGAGCGCAAATCTGATTGATAGTTTCAAAGCTTAATTGAGGCCGTTTTGAAAACAAGTACTGTAAACGTTTGGATCGGATTGTAACTATAGGGTATAATATACAGGGCTTCCAGAATATGACCTTACCGCTCGCACGGGGTTTTGCGTCTCGTCAGCTGGACATGCCACATTCAGCAGCGCCTGTTCTCCGACATGACCATTTTAGTGGAACCACGCCAGGTCTGAAAAGAACACAAGCTGTGGGCCAATTAACCCTTCACAGTCACTGATGAAAGAAACCATTCACAATAATACACACATGCTACGGGATCACCTTGTCATAGACAATGTATACGGTACACTTGTAAGGTATGAGTTTTCGCAATTTTGTTGTTGTATGTATAGAAGACACTGAGCCCGCATTTGTTGTGCTAATTTCGATAATGATTTTTGGTGAACTTCAAGATTTGTGGCAGTTTCGCCTTATTTGTCTTTTGTTAAAACTGTTTTTTTTTTTTTTTTTTTTGTTTTGTACTGAACTAGTACTATCACATTTAATCACAAGATCGTCAATTGCATTTCTGAAAGGAGGCGTTACTCAAAGAACTTCCGAATAAATTCCTCAAGAACACATCGAGTTGATTCGTGGTTATGATTACATTTGCACACAGAAAACACGTCTTCGCGAACGAATGTGGGAAGTTCAAGGATATGCAGGCAGGCGGCCGTTAGTGGGGAGGATGGCCGGCCTTGGCCGAGATGCAAAACACCTGCGTTTTCAAGCACTGAGATTCTCTTCGCTCAAGTAGATATCCTGTTCAAAAAGTGGCAGAAAAAAAGGTTTGCATAAATTTTTAGGGAAAAGAGGAAATAATAACCGATCACCTAGAATAAGATAAAATTGTAATGGTCGCATTTTATTCATTATTAATTAAACTTTGGGTTAAAAGTATGGAAAAATATCAGGTTAAATGTTCATAGTTGTGTTCTATGGTCATTGGCCAACAGCTATGAGGAAGGGAAGCACAGAAACTTTGCATAAAACCTTTTTTGTATGTAGGGAATTAAAACGCAATAATATACTTTAGATATTTTTGAATATGAAAAGAGGTGGATGGTAAATAAATAACTTTTTTGCACAAACGCTCATATATAAACTTCGTGATTCTCCCGAAACACAACTGGAGAACGGTATCTATACTTAAAGTAAGTAACATTCTATTTGTACAAATGGAAAGAATTTAATTACTTTTCTGTCTGGCAGTTAACTAATTTTATAAAACAAAGAAAAAGAAAAATTATAAAATATATTAAACAAGTTAATTACAGTCAGAGATAGCATTTTTTTTCTGTTAAATTAAATACATTAATGGATGACAAACTTAAAGATTTGAATCTTATTTTTTTTAATACCCTATTGCTTTTATCCAGTTTTACCCGTTCTCTTTATGGACTACACTACTTTGGCAGTGTAATGCCAACTTTTCGCTATACTAGTCTCTATTTCTTCTTCACACGTTCTTCTTGCTTTACGAAATCTTCTCTTCAAATTTGTTGTATAGCTCAATAAGATTCATATTGGCAGATGGTATGCAGATATTTGAAATATTCCAGATTAGCCATAACATATCAACTTCAGTCGTTATTAAACATATATGACCAATAGATTGCTGTTTTTCAGCACTTTGACATTGTTTCTCAAAAAAAAAAAAAAAAAAAAAAAAAAAAGTATGATGCAAATCGCTGAAGACAACTCTTTAGAAGACATACATCTGCAAACTGTTACCGATCATGTTTAGCGGTCTGACAATTTCCAATGTTTGTTTTCATACTCTTTAAAAAGAATTAATCTTTACCTGTGTCCTTTTGCTAGGGCTCTGCCGTGTTGTTATAGCATTCGACAAACAGTCTGAATGAGCACACATTTCCCTGAAGTACTTCCAAACAAATACATCATTTCATGAGAATTTAACAGAATCCACTTTTAATTGCTTTACAACGAAACGTTTGTCTCTCTGGTTTAGACGTTTTCCTTGGATATTTTGGGAATACTTTTATTTTCAACTGTATTTCAATTTATTGACTATACAACTCACAATTGAATGAGATTTGTCTGTAATTATATACTTTTTTGTATAATTAGCCCCCCCCCCCGGGCACAACTAACAATTGCATCTTTAAGTGCATCTATAAGCTCTTTTTCTTTCGTAATATTGGACAAATGTTGTGATAGTTTAAACGAACCGTACCTGTATCGCCATAGAAAGGGTCCTTGCAGGCAGCTTGCTATAATAACAAATGTTACACTATATCACCCTTGTATCAATTAATGTGTTTTTAGATGTTTAATAAATACTCAACTTGTTTTACGCAATTATTAGAATTGCTATTCATTACATGATGTTTAAATGACGTTTGATGACGATGATACCATTTAAATTTATCTGGAAAGCTCAGACCTTCGAGTGATATTTATCACGTCTATTTCACGAATAAAATTAGAATTTAAATTTAATTCCCCTAAACTTTGCTTACAATATTGTAATAATAGTATTATTTGTATTATGAATACTTAACTTTTCAAGCCATCTTGCAACAGATGAATGTCGGATGTCGACAAGAGTCAAATACAAGTTTAGAACTATTTCATGAATAGAATAGAATAAAAGTAATATACATTTGAAATTCGCGCACGGAATATTAACAACTGTATAAAATTTTAAAACTTATTTATGAACAGCTACCTATTTAAAATCATGAGAATGAACAGACGAAAGTTGACTGTTACAATCGCTGCTATTCGATTTATTAATACCAACTGAGAAAAACAAAAGAGAGATAACATTTTACCATTATGAACAAAAAGTTTATTACAATTTAAGGTTGCTTAGGCAGGTATTGCTACATAATTTACAAACTTATTTCAGACTATTAATCTCAATACACAAAAACAATTTTGAGAGAATACACTTTAAATTAGTTAAATATACAATTACTGATAATATACTTATCAAATTTGAATGAAGGGGTTGCAATTTCATTGGATACAATGGGAATTAGTATATGAAGGTGTGGAATCACAATTCCGCAATTTATTTGGTATTGCCGAACGATATTCTTGATTAATCTGTATGATGCTCAGGAATTATAGTGGGTACATAGAGTTGGCTACACTGATCAAAAGACAAATGTAATTCGCGTGGTAAAGGGATTTGATAAAATTGTACGATAATTTCACTGCGATATCATGATGTTATTGGTGAAAGTTCAAAATTTTGTTTCATTTAATTGTCGATTTTATGATGACGTCATTTAAGTGAAATAATCAAAATAAATTACAATATTTTTGCTGTATTTGCCCTCTTCCGTTTGCAGGACTTATACGGCAATGTCTGGGAGCTATTTACTCTGGAGGCACATAGAATAATCATGCACACTTGAGAGGCTGAATGGATGGTCAATCCTATGTCAGGGCTGCCTCGATGACATCACAAACACAGAAGACCAAATGCACACAGATACATGGAATGAAAATGGATGATGAAATGGATGGTGAATTAGTGGCCAAGAAATACCAATCCGGCCTTTGCCCCTTCTTAAAATGGACTGAGGAAAGCTACGGAAAAGTACAGGCAGATAATAGCATTAAAAAGGAAATAAAATCAATTACTTACAGTTTTCTTTTAATAAATGCAGACAAGATATCGCGTAAGCTTCAAAACCCCAAACCGACTAAATGCATCTCATTTTCCTCGAAATAAATAACATTTTCCCCACTGAACTGTTTAACACTGTCACCTCCATGAGCTTTCATTCTTTTCTTTTCTCTCTTCCATGGAAGGATCCACTAGTGACGCATCGGTGGCTTTTCCCGCATGTGCTGTGAACACGGTTATCGATCAACAGTGACAAACGGGGATTACACAAGCAAATATATACTGCTTTTGTTAAGACCTTTTTTAATCTCACGCAAGTTTTATCTCATGCGAATTCATTATAACATTTACCAGTTATTTTACCCCATTATCCGTAATTTAACACTAAAACCATAGCAGTTACAGGTACTGTTTCCTCTAACTATGCAATAACAAAGCAAACTTCAATGTAAGATTTACAACCAAGAATTGCTTTCAGCTATTAACTCTGGCGTTATACCCGATGTGCACAATAGACGACTTTCAGCACATAAGTTTCATACCCACATCTTAAGTGCAGCAAGACAGGTGTTCGCGGCAATCCTTTCTCGGCAAACACGAATAAAACAAATTATTATTAGTATTGAAGTGACATTTCATTAATTCGGAAAGGGCAACAGACACAATTGATGTGGATATATCATCGAGTGGAACGTGACAGCTCCAAAGTGTGAATGTTTTGTGTTTTCCAGAATACGCATGTTCGGCCCATTCTTATTCCCCATGGGACACAGGCTGAAAAACGGGTTAATGCCGCAACTCGCGGTTTAGAAACTACAGGGATTTATTCATTAACAAGATGAGGCTACACCACATTGGTATAGGGTGTTCGACGAGACCACACCATATTGGTATAGGGTGTTCGACGAGACCACTCCACATTGGTATAGGGTGTTCGACGAGGCTACACCACATTGGTATAGGCTGTTCGACGAGGCCACACCACATTGGTATAGGGTGTTCGACGAGACCACACCATATTGGTATAGGGTGTTCGACGAGACCACTCCACATTGGTATAGGGTGTTCGACGGGGCTACACCACATTGGTATAGGCTGTTCGACGAGGCCACACCACATTGGTATAAGGTGTTCCCAATTACTTATGTGAACATCTACCAGGTCGATGGATTGTTTATGCAGCAACTGTTGATGTCTTCTTCTGCCCGTAAATGGATCGTAAACAAAACGTTTCCAAGATAATGATTACGTTCCTCCACAAAGGATACGAAATTGCAAAGACGTATCAACACCGCCTTCGGGCACATAACACAAGACACATTTGAGAGAGTTTGGCGGGATTGAAAGTATCGCCTTGGACACGCTTTTAAAGTGCATATGTTTTACTTTTCATATAGTGCTAACAAGATGCATTTCTGTGCAGTATTCTTGAAAATATAGCCTTACAAAATCGTTCAACATCGTTATGTTCAAACCTCGTTGATATGATGCTGGGCTGTGAATGATGAAACAAAACTTTGCACTGCATAACTGTTGAAGGATTTGCGCATTAAGTTATGCTTTTACTATATTGCTCAAAGCATAAAAGTATTAACCGATACAACTTTATACTTCAAAGAGATGAAAGCAAGTACAAATACTGCAATGTTTCTACTGCTAACTCTTTCCGTAATAACGGTTGTTATTAAAAAAAAAAAAAAACACCCACACACACTCAAGAAGGAACTGCAGGAAACACAAGTCAAAGTGTCTGCAAAGGTTGATTTGCTTACTTGGTATTGATTAGATGATCATGGCGGCGCAGAAAACAAAGACAGAGCAGCATCATCAAATGAATCCACTCGTGAAGTCGCGTTGAATCAAGAATGCCAATCTCAGCGATATGCTGCAAGAATGCTTGGAGAAATTATGAAAACGTTTTACAGTGTATGGAATTATTTTTGGACTTTATGAAACAAGTCGACCAAGGAAAACCATCGCAGCACAGGATCGCTTTCTTCCTCTGCATGAAGACTACAGACAGGCCTACAGTACGCCTCAAGGATAAGAATTAGTAATCAAAGTGTCAGAAACCGGTTAAGAGAGGCTGTTTTACGGTTTCGACGATCAGTTAAAGCCTCACAACTGAAAACAAGACATGAAGATGAGAATGCGATATGCCAAAGAGTATACGAAGTAATCTTTGACAAATAAGACACTGGCTTCTTTTGTTATTCTCTGACGACTCCCGTTTCTGCTTGTATGGGTGAGATGGCCGTTATTGACAAGGAGAAAGATGCCAACCCAAAGTAATTCAGCCTATTCTTACGCTTGGATACAAAAAGCAATCTCGTTATCGATGAAATGGGGCCTCAAATGTATGATATAATAGTGCTTGCTATTTCTCAACTGAGAGAAACCAGGGAAAATGAACTCTGGTGCATGATTTTACAGCCATTGTTCAAATTTTCATCCAGAAGCTCCGTTTGAAAACACTGGAGTGACCATCCATGGGTTCATATTTAAATCCACATTAATCTGCTTCCATGACCACACGACGATGCGCTTTTCTTTCGGGCATGACAGAATGCTTAAGGCATGTTATTAAAGAAAGCTGCAAACTTTGTTTCTAAGAAGAAATTAGAGTTTTTTGTCGTTATTAAAAAGAAGATTTAATGTTATGTCAATTTTCAGTACAATATGTAATATTACAGGGTATCCCACATAAAACCGATATGCCACACTGCCTCATTGTGTTCATAAACAGATATTGGCTGCACTGCCATTCTAGCGCCATCATTTACACCTTATTGCGTTGATATTTAGAATTTGGCTACAATACGCTCCGTTTATGTATTTGTTACAACTCGACAGTTGATTTTAACAGTAATTGTGGTGAATACGTTGAAGTGTTGTGAAAAAAAAATGGTGCAGTTTTTAGTTGAGCTCCGAATTGATATTGTGGACTTTTATATAAAGAAAGGTTCCATTAAGGAGACTAAAGATGTGTTTGAAGCGAAATGTCGTGGTGTCAAGGTTCCCAAAACCAGTACAATTCAAGATCCGGAGAACTACAGGATATGTCGCGATTATTAATGTGAAGAGGAATAAGCATTCGACAGTGAAGACCCCGGTGGTATTAGAATTTGCATGGTCATAACTAGAAGTCCAAAAAATCGACGAGGATAATATCGCAACAAATTGGTGTATCCCGAATAACATGCCATCGTGTGCCAAAGAGCTCAAATTTCGAGCATTTAGTGTGAGCGTAATGCATGAATTTGACAGAAGCCTGGTTTCATCTGTCTGGTTATGTTAACTCACAGAAATGCAGATATTGGTGGTAAGATAACCCACATATTGTGCATGAAGAACCTCTTCACTCAGAGAAGGGAGGCGTATGTTGTGCAAAGCCAGGAATGCGCATTACCGGCCTCATTTTATTAATTGGACGATCAACACCTCAAGATATCTGCAGATCTTTACATAGGAAGAAATATAATATAATGACACATGCCTTTTACGTGAATGGCAGTGAAACAGTGAGGCGTACGAGTTTTATGCGGAACATCCTGAACAATAGAGTTCAAAGGTTTCATTAAGTGATTACTTTGACGTTTTGAGCAGGAAAAACATAGGATTACAGACCTTAAGGTTTAATATAGCGAACGAAAAATAAACTTACCAACCTGCTGCAGGCAAGATTATCAGCATTATCGCCACTAATGTTATTAACATGCTTCGCTTTAGCGAGGTCTCCCCGCCTCGGAAAAAATCAGTTTCATAATTGCCGATGAAATTACAGTACGGAAGGATTAAACAGAGTACGGGGGTAGGTCCATAAGTTTCCGGCCTAATCAATTTCTAGGTATGATAAAAACAAAAACTATTTTCACTTTTCAATATAGTTACCCTTTATGCAATACACTTCTCACATCTTTCAATTAACATTTCAATCCACTTTCCCCCAAATAATCTTGTCTGCAAAATGGGCATAAACATCATCCATCACTGTTCGTCACACTTAAAATTCCTTTCTCGAAGGTCATTCTTGAGATTTGAGAAGAGGAAACAGTCACTGGGAGCTAGATCTAGGTTGTAGAGCGGATGGTCGATCTTGAACCCACATTTCTTCACAGCTTCCTTTGCAACAAAAGCTGTGTGCACAGGCGCGTTGTCGCCAAAAAGGCGTACAGCACCACTTTCAGCTTTTCTCTTTGATGGAAGCACGTAGTTTGTGCAGTAGGCCAGCTTAGTACTGCCCATTTACTGTGATATTCCTCTCCTGAAGTCAATGAAGAGTATTCCTTCACAGTTCCAAAAGATTGTGGCCATTATCTTCTTGGTTGACTGAGCGACCTTGGCCTTTAGAGGCGGTGCTTCGCCAGGTTTTCACCATTCCATTGATTCCCTTTTGGACAAGGGAGCATGGTACAAGGCTATATTTTCATTTCCTCTAACAATGGTTTGCGGAACTTCTCTCTCTCTCTCTCTCTCTCTCTCTCTCTCTCTCTCTCTTTCTCTCGTTGCCACGGCAGGACTACAAAAATGCCTGACAAAAGATGACTCTGCTTTTGGACTGAGGAAAGAAGTCTAGGCACCCATCTTGCACTAACCTTATTCATGTTTAAATGTTCATGAATAATTCGAAGGACTGTTGTTTTAGAAAGCCCGAACTTTGCTGCTGTTTCTGTAGCTTTGAGCCGCCGGTCGTCCATAATTTCTCCTTCCACAAGAGCGACATTTTCAGGAGTGTGCAGCTTCAAGGGCCGACCTGCAAGCCCTTTGTCTTCAATGCTTTCTCGACCCATTCGAAAAAGTTTGGCCTATTCTTTTACGGCAGAATGTGAGGGGGATGCTTCCCCATACACATCGTTCAATCGCTGTTTAATTTCATTTAGAGTAGGTCCATTTTGGAAGAACTTAACAACAGCTCGATACTCCATTTTGAACATATCACAATCTTCTACACATAGCCTTCTTTATGGAACTATATCTGAACTGAACACAGCGAAGCGGAAGTTATTTACTTAACAGATAAGGGTTTTGTGAAGGCGATAACCCTTATCGACGAGGTCGGAAATTTATGGACCTACCCTCGTAACAACCTTTTCTTATAAACAAAATTATAATAGCGGCTTATTTTGCATGAATTGTGAGCACGTTTATAATTTGTGTAGAAACGCTGCTATCATTTGGCTTCCATAAAAGCTTACGAGGCATTCACAGAGGAAACACCTGCACACAACCATTAACGATCGATGCTTCCACGATAAAACCCAAATGCTTCATATACATAAAAAGGATGGGAACCTGAAGGAGTAGGTAATGGAGAAAAACAAACGTGTATGACCAGGAGATGAAGAGAGCAGTTCCTTTAGAAAACTATTTCAGCTACCGCGCTAATGAACTCACTCGGGAGAACCGTTTATTGATTCGCGGGCCAGTTTGCAGCACACCAAACGAAGAAAGCTCCATAGCACGGTTGGGTACATAGGGAAAAGAATCACAAGCTATAAAAACGAAAGGGAATTCAGTGCCATAAGTGAGTTGGTGGTAGAACTTAATAATGGGGGGGGGTAAATACCTTTAGCTTTGTATCAATCATTTCAAGAAAACAATCATATGGCAACGCTGCATAACATGAAGTATGGTTAATTAATATATTTAGAATGTACTTACTGCAGATGCTCTGTACGTATGTTTGCATTATTTTACTGAAAAAACAAGCTCATAACTAGCGTTGTTCAAATTGTTTAAATATTTGTCAACAAATCTACTTTTGCGAACCTAAATAATTCACATACAATCTCAAAAAGTTCAGAGTTATGAAAAAATAGCAATGTGCAATATCTGTTCCATTTCTGTTTGTCCATTCATTATTACAATCAGAATGTATTAATTGCGACGTATGACACATTAAAAAGATAAAGATAGCCCACTGTGTCCCTTAAAGGGCAAAGGACTCCTAACAAGTACAGGGAGTTCGTTTTTTCCCCCCTAACTTGGCGAGTTGTCTCACCAAGTTGTTCGTATGCTGTTTAAGACACTCTCTCTGATCTGTTTTTTGGATACGCTATTTCTCCTGCACTAGTTGCTTTTCCAGAGATTTCCAATTTTCTCTTCCTCTTGCTACTCTTACTTCATCTGGACCTGCATGTTCCTTGAAGAGATCTATCCTTTTTCTTCTGCATCTGTCTTGTGTCCTTTTTCCTATCCGGGAGTTCTATATCTTGCCCTGCATTCGTGAGACGTGCCGCCCCATTGCCATTTGATTCTGGTCGCTAGTTGTGCGATGTCTGTTGCCTGATTTATTACTACTGTAGACATTATGTCCTTCAAAGTTGTTTGCAGGATTTTGCGTTGCATTTTTCTTTGGCATATTTGGATTTTGCTCTTTTATTTTTATTTATTTATTTTTGTTAGTGAGCATATCTGGCACGCATATACGTAGCTAATATACATTATATACACAAGTTTTGGAGCGTTTTGAATCTGATCTTCTAGGTTAGTGCTTGGTCTAACACTTAAACTTAAGGGTCAAAAGTGCTATCCAGGTTAGAGATTCTTCTTTGCATTTTTCTTTTTCCAATAACACATTAAAAAAATTGGAACTTTTTTTCCGGTCAAACAACAGGTCAACAACCAAAATGGTATTAGACCTTTTCCCCCCCTCCATTTAAGGCACTGATTCAACCCATAAAATTATAGTAGAGAGTTCATTTCCACTCTGTGTACATCATCTGCCGTTAGCTAAACTATCTATGCCCAATAACGGCCACAAAAACAATGACCATCTTCATAAAACTGAATAACGACTTTAGTCAGAGAGAAATAACTACAGACTTTGTGGTCTAAAGCACTTTCTTACCAACAGAGTGACCTGAATTTACTTAAACTAATTTACGCTAATAGGATATAACAACCTTCTAAAATTTCGAAAAAAATAATTAATAAAGTCTAGTGCTTCAAAAATGTACAAATGTATAAAATTATGGAGACTACACCACACATTTGGCAAAAAGTTAGCCCTTGGGTGATCATATATATTTTACTAATAAAAAAAAACAAACAAATATTCTATAAAGAAATGAAAAATATTACTCAAATGTTTTGCCTTTTAGGTTCAACATATTAGTTAAATCTCTCTACCCAAAATTCCATTTTTCCACATCGCACAATTACAGTGTTTGTGTTATAAATTAATTCACATCAGTGAGAATGACATTCTTCATTGAAATGAAAACACAAAGTTGGTCAGATAAATGTTAACATTTTTCTTTCCTCCTTCCTTTCTTCCTTCCCTTCCTTTCGTTCTTTCATTCTTACTTTTCTCTCTTTCTTTCTTTCTTTCTTTCTTTCTTTCTTTCTATACTTTTGTAGAAATATAGCACTTTTTGACAACTAATTGCATGTTTAATATGAGAAGCAGGACCGGAGTTGATGATGTTATTTTCTATCTAAATTGTGTTGGTAACGCTAATATATACATAAATCCTGATCGTGGGTTTGTGGATATAAAAGGAGCGTTTTTATGCCTTTTTGGTGTAATTTTCTAGACCTTTTCTTTTTTTGTTATTTTATTGCATCTTTAGTGAGGATATTCGTACTTTCTTTTTAAATTTAATTAAACTTTTTCCATTCTGCAGTACTCTTGACTTCCTAGATTATGCAAAGCTAGGATGGATTTTTTTTTTTTTTTAAATGAGATTATCTTAACCTTGAAGTAAATGCAGTAGTAGGAAAACGTGTTGAGCCTCGCGTTTTAAGATCATAACTTTACCTAGTAACTTGCCAGGAAGTGTTATCTAAACAGCTAGCCACACATTCTGGGAATTAAAGAGTAAGGCGTGATACAACGGAAATCCGCAGCACAGCATTCGTTATAACAGCTACGTTAAAAAAATACTAATTATTCCCGTCAATGAAGCACAAATAAATATCAGAAAATTTTCAAAAAATTAGAAAACAGTTTAAAAATGGGTAGAGCAGCACGAAATAGACAGAAAAGTACAGAAAAAGTAAAAATAAAACTTTGCCATAATGTCTTGATAGTTCACGAATTTATTTATTATATACTTACATCTTTTTTAATGGTCACCAATAAAAAAGACATTTTACCATAAATCTGAAGCTCTAGCTATGAACTTCTCATTCAAGCCCTCCATAGAACGGCTTACACGTTCAAGAAGCGTAAAACTGTTTTTGGTTGTCTATATGCGGAGCAGAAAGCAAAGGCCTTAATGACACGGCAGGTCGTCCTTCTTAAAACAGTAAGTTATCTGCAAAGAAAATACCGCCGACAGGAAGTTATTATTCAAAGCCATGCTGCGCATAAGAGACAGTAAAGCTCAATGCGCGAGAGTCGGGGACTTCAGAATAGCTCTAGCAGATGAAGTTCGGGTCTCCTAAGCTTACTGTAGAGTAGGCTTCGAATCATCATCCCAAACAAAGACACTTAAGCGTAAAGCGTCAGGTCATGCAACAGACATTTTCCATCGTGCAACATGACGCAAAGAAATGGGGCTCAATGGAAAGTAATGCATATAAGATATCCGCCGTACACTGTTTTACGTCATGTTGCAGACACGTTTCATGATTCAGCATGCTGCATGTCTCACGGCAATTTGCAGATAACATCCAATTCCTGCAAGCATTACATCAATTAGTGTTGCCAATTTAGTTATTTTCCCACTAAAGCTGTCTTTTTAAAAGACTGCATAGTTGGAAAATTAATGTTTTAGTTACTAGTGGGAAAGCTAGTCTTTTTAAAATATTGTCTAGTTAAAATGTGTTTTCTCTTTAGTATTTGGTCTAAAGTGATTATTTTTATTCATTTAGAATTCTGGGGGGTGTGACTTGATACCGTTGCTTATTCATTTCATCATCACATTTATACATAAGGTAAATCGTAGCATTTGGATTGCGTCATATAATATGAACTTGCTAACTAGCTGCGATTATTCCCCAAGTGGAGACATCCTTTGTGGAAGTCCTTTGTACGTTTCGTATACCCGATAATAGGACTGGAACTTTGCAGGATCTGTTAATAAATCACTCACTAAAACATAGGCACCATGCTGAGCACAAGACAAATTGAAATAATGAATCATTTTCTTATTCTCCTGTTGCGCAATTTCAGTCATCTGTACAATAAACATCGTCTTATGAGGTCATATCTTCCCAGGATTAGAAGATTGACGCAGACACGTGTTGCTCCGGTGTGCGGTCGTATGTCTTGAATCACTAAAGAGACAAGAACGGATCAAATTTATCTGACTTGACGCTGACATGATGCATGCCGGTGTGCGGCCTCTCTTGCACTCAATCAAGCGGTAATGCAAGCAATGGCGAATGTTCATCAATCCTACAAAAAGTCCATATTATCATATTTAACAAGCGACGCATTCCCCCAAAACTGCCCCACACTAGCATACAGGCAACAAGGAATAGAATGGGAGAATTCCATATCTGGACGTTCAGCAATATTTTGGTAAACACATCAATGGCACACAAGGCGCAGGGAGCACTGCACAACTGCTGCTGGTGTCCAGTTCCACATCGATGCCTGTTCACTTTAAGTTACATCTTATCAAATCTTTGGTCATGCTTTATGCATGTGAGGTATGGGGAATGGCGGCAGACATTTGATTGCGTCTTCTACAAGTAGCACAGAATAGAGGGCTGAGGCTCATTTATTCTGTGTATCGCATCTTCCCTCCCATATATGCAGAATGAAATTGGAAGTCAGGCACAAACATTTTACGACCATTTACCTCATCACGAGAGTGCTCTCACTAGCAAGTTAGAAAAATATGATCCTAGAAACATTCTCCAATATTCAAAGTGCCGTACCCTGGCTTCCGGACTCCAGAGATGACATAAAAATATCTCTTTTCAACGGTTAACACCAAAGCATGATAAGTTTGGGTGGCCAATCCCCAAAAAATTACTTAATAATAGTTCAGTAAGCTTAAGGCGAGCTCCTAGATGACTAAGTATCAATCGAAATTGAGATATCCACAAGCGTTATGATTCTGCTCAGTAACGTTAACCACAACATGATCCTATTGCCTAAAAAGCAGGATAGCAGGTTAACGCATTTCTTCCCGGAGCAGTCCCTGCACTACCTCCACTCATTATGCATTCTAAATACCAAAATTCATCCAATAAATGTCCAACAACACTGCGATAAAGCCCGACACACAAGTAGGAACGTAGAAGACGCACACGGGCTGGCCAATAACCAGCCTCCAAAATTTGACTGACTAATTCATATCATTGCATTAGTAGCACGACGGTAGTAAAAACTTGACAAAATAGATAGTTCATATTACCGACTGACTAGTATAAGTCTATAGTATGCTTAATTTTAAACCAGTAATTAAAATATCAAATATGGCAGATCCATATTTTAAGCAGGCTTGGGAAACTGTTAAAACTCTTAGAACTCTTAAAAACAACTGTGTAGTTGCTTTCTTTGTCTAACCAATATTCGAAAATTGTTTGTCAGTAATAATGCTCTACAGAATGACTGCAACGCTTATGGAAATAAACAGAATTTCAGCCGTATCCTCATCGAAGAAAAAGTGTGTGAAGACATTCCACGAAGTTTAACACTCGAGACTAAGTACGCACGTCACTTCGAGCGCAACATGAAAGGCTAAGACTCATTTGCGAGAGACACTCATGGTTGAAGAATACATATGACTGATTCACGGTTCTTTAATTGTAGAAAAATTCCAGCAGCTACTAAGAGCTGCTAGAGCTCCAGTCCCGAGCGATAGCAGAGAAAGCCGAAGGTAGTTCAGAGATATAGCTAGATAATAACGCTCTTAAGTACCATGGCATGATAGGTGAGACGGTTAGAGCGTCATGCTAGAATTGTGAAGGTAGTGGTTTCGAATCCCCACATAATGTTTTTTTTTCTTTTCTGCCGGAGGTATTACAATAATTTATCGCTAACATAATACCACGCATACAATGCGCTGTACATTCATATTAATGATTTTTTCTACTGGAATCAAAGGAGAATTGCTACCATTACATTGAAATACTCGCCCCTATCAAATTATATTTACGAAAAGAGAGCGAGCTTAGGCCGTTAGACTGTAGGAGCCGCAGCAAACCACTGGGTGTTCACCGGTTTCTAGGATTTACCCGAGGTTAGCGTTAAAGTTAGTGTGTGTGTGTGCGCGTGAATTAATTGCGAATTCCAATAAGACAATGCGTGTTAAAAGGTGAAAAACTCAATTTTGTAATAAGGAACAACACATTGCAGTCACGGAGGATAACGCATAGGTTACATTACCTTTAACAAAAAATTGATGCATGCAGTATTTACACTTTTACAAACGGCCACGTAAATAGAGAAAAGTACCTATTCCGCTATCTTCCGTTTGGGACCGAGGAGTTCGCCTCTGTCCTTTGTCGCTCAGAACTGGAGCTCTAGCAACTCCGACAAATTTTATCCGGCTAAGGGTAAGTGATAAATGTTATGATTCGACATCTGGGGTTTGCAGATCAAATGGAAGTGTTTAACTATCTGCTTCAACGCGCAAATATTAATACGTTGAATATCATAGTGATATTACTGCATTTGTTAAACTACACGTTATTGCAGCTAAATAATATAACGATAACAGAATCGACTGTCCGTAGCTACACTTTCGAACCCACAGATGTCCTGAAACTGTACTAGTGGATATCCGTGAATTGCCTGAAGATAGAGATCTGGCCCTTAACCTCTTAGAGCATAAGCTACAATGACATACTACAGGAGCAGCTCCGTTTTTACTATGAGATGTCTGAAGCACTGCTTTCGGGAGGTGTGTAGTAATGCTACTCAGATATTCATAGTCAATTAATACACTAGATGAACATAATTATTCACGCGCTTGCTTGTGCGACGTTGAGTCTCAGCTCCAATAGCTGCTGAGGCCTACGGGCAGCTGAGGGAAGGTTCGCGCTGAAGATAACGATTGATTTAGGTTGAACTCTTGGATTTGTATACGCGTACAGGATTGGCTCGCGCTTTAAGAATATTCTTCCTTGTGGAATTTCTTTATGTTCACGTTCCCAATCGAAGTTCGATTTGAAGTTAGTCCGTAGCACGAAGTACCTTTGAGTAACTCTGGACCGTTCGCTGATTTTTAGGGAGGACCTACTCGCTAAAGTCTAGCAAGGCCACGGAGATCTCCAGCAGATGTAATCAATTCTGGTTTTCATAATACTGGCGACGGTTCTGTGTGGCTGTGAAATTTGGGGAGCCGCGGCTCGACCACGATCCGCACAAATTCAGTTTCTGCAGAACCATTGTGTACAGTAACGCCTCCGTTTCCCCACTCCAATGTTCCGTATATCATCGATGTCATACGGGAGAGAGCCCGGACGCTCTATAACACCATCCCGAACCACCCTAATGAACTGGCTAGGGGATTACGACCACACAGCCCCTAGAAGAAGCAGATTTTGCAGACATCCCAAGCACGTTATTGGACTCCTTGGACGATAAAATTGTGAAATCACCACTTTAAGGAACTTCGGAGCGGACAATTGGCCAACTTGAGCATTGCCGCCTGATACTCCTTGGCCCAAGGCTTCTGACCCTTGGTTTTGATCAATTCCTTTCCCAAAATCTCTACAGATAAACACTTATTAATAATGCACAAGCATTTTTACTGTTTAAAATTTGAAAACCGTACTCCACAAGGCAGGTAAAGTCGCGAGCGGCTAGGTACTGCTGAGTTTGATATCCATCTGAGAAAAGTCGCGGGTGGTCTGAACTGGATTCTGGAATTTGAACTTTAATTGAAAATAATGTTGAGATTTAATACACAGTTTGGGTATAAAAATATACTGATGTATACATTTATATTTACTCACTGTTTTAGACTACCAATTACACAACAGAAAGTTCATAAAGTAAAAATATTATATTTCAACGTGAAATACAACACATCGAAAATACTACAACCCGCGTATATTAGAAAAATAAAAATTTAAAAACGTTTATTGACTTAGACGTCATTGTTTATACATCATTTTATGTAAATGCAATAAATGCACTTTATGCGCCGAAATGGTGCCATAGAAAATTACAAACAGTAGTATCACAGCCATTGCTTCAATATAGCCCGAGGTAGGTGCAATAGCAATTTACATAATATGTTAACAATCCAAAAAGTTAATTTTTGCAGCTACAGGCTATAAAACAAGTAGCTGAATAACGACACCAGTAAATGTAAAATTTAAAAAAATTATTGTATCTAAACGAATTCTGGCTATGTTCGCAAAGCCCATCCTTCTGAGCTGCTATGGAAGCGGGACAGCCAATCAGTGACACATTTCTTCCCGCCCTAGATGCTGTCACACTGTCCGATTCTCAGTTTTGGCTATATTTGCTATCACTGAGCATAAAGCAAGCGTCTACCGTTGCCATGGCAGCCGCTATGTAACAGGCCTCAAAGTGCAACCAAACTTGTTCTGACGGGTGGTGTAAGAATCATGCAAAAGCAGCGCGTTGTTACCGATAAATTCGTGTATCAGCACTCAGAAATTGTATAAATTTGAGTTAAAACGGAAAACTGTACAATAAATAGTAAATAGATAATTATATACTGGATAATAGATTAGTGCAGCCGATCCATACCTGCTGCACCTGAAAAGCCGACTTTGATTTTAAATATAATAATAATAATAATAATAATAATAATAATAATAATTGACCACCTCCTTAGTCTTGTGGTTAACGCTGCTGACTGTCTTCGATCACGTAAACCGGCGATAGGCGACCGGTGGTGTACGGCAGCATGCTGATCACATGCCCCCTGCAATACTGCCCTCTATCATCGAAGCCGTAAGACGAGACGCAAAGGTCACTGCGGCTGGCCAAGGCTCACCCCGGGCAGCAGTGCCAAAGAAGTAGAGAGTATTAATAATTTATGATGTTTACCCCGTGGTTTGGCTTAGCGGTAAAGTTTGAGGCTCGTATTCGGCAGTTCCTTGTGCGGTCGACCCTCAGACAAGATTTTTTCGTGGTCGGATGCTGGGATGGGTCATCGCCCACAACTTTTTCCTGTGCCTAATTTCTTGTTTGTCGTTTAAAGGCTGCAGAGGTAGGCGACATGGACTGGCGGTGGCAGGTGTGCTGGAAAATGCTAAATCTGCGTTGGTTGTTCATTTTGGAAAAGGTGCCCCACCCTTCCTCTTGGAGATTTAGATAGACACAAAAGACACTCGCGTTTCCGAGTCTGAAATCCCCTTCCGTGTTTAAGCTATACTGTAACGTACTGCGGATTTTCCGTTACATCCGTTCACCGGAGCTATCGGCTTGTCTCGTGCACCGAGCAAAAGGGAAGTACGAAGGACTACTCACGCGATATACTCGTATAGACTCTCGTGGAGTTCGGCCTGAAATAGCTTACTGAAACTAATGCTGGTTTAATTATGTCATTGGTTACAATTCGAGAGAGTATTGAAAGTTCTTGGTCTCGACCATAGATGACCATGCACTTGGCAATATTATTTTTTACGTTGGCAAAGCTGCCGTAGAGATTCGTTTGAAATAGCAAGTCATTGTTTCAAAAGTTTATTTACTACAGTTTCCCAAAGGTGTATTGTGGACGTTCCATAAAATGGATACAATGAAGTAATAAAGTTTTTTTTTTTTTTTTTTTTTTTTTTTTTTTGTAAAAGAGGATTTAAGGGGAGTATGAAAGGCCTATTCTTGTAATGTTAAATTTACCTGCTTCAGTTCCTATTTTCTCGAGGACTGTTAAAGCTAATGAAATGAAACTTTTACGCACACAGATGCACATAACATTTTGCTGATCTGTGTTTACTACTATACCATGACTCTGAAGAAAATTACAAATAATATTCAATTGTTTGATTTTTTAATATTTTCCCTTAGCATTTTATTTTTTTACGTTGTCACATTTTGTCCTAGCTCTGCCGTAATAAATCCACATCATCACAGTAATACAATGAAAAATTAGTAAAAGTTTTAAAGTGATAGCTAATACAGATCCTAAAAAAATGGAAACTTATGCAAAAAGAATGTAGTTTTTCAATAATTACAGCCAAAAATATTTTTACAGGAAAACTAACTTTTTGAGGGAAACGCCAGCTAAAACCTTCCAACTCTGTAAAACAACAAAGGATGATGTCACGGAAACAAACGCTGTCAATTTATGAAATACACTTTTTCTATCACTCAGACAGACCACAGTCTCCTAGAGGAAGTAATTCCAGAGATATAGAATTTTAACAGAGCTAGTGCTTGCAAAATAATAAATAAATAAAAAGAGCATCTTAGTGACACAATTAAATTTTATGAAAATATATAGAAAAGTATAAATATTAAAATGGTACAAAAAACAAAAAAACAAAAATATAAATTTGACCCCCTCCCCTTTAATACATCGCTTAACGCCAAAGTAAATTCATTCCAAATGTATAGTTTACCAAGATTTTCCCGTTTCGTTTACAATCATTACAAAATAGCCTGCTGAATTTAAACCGTACAGTCCTTAAGGATGATCCATGAGAAGGACGTCTGAAAAGCGCAACAGCAGAATTCATTGAACAAATATATGATGATTCTGGATGACCAGCGAGTTAAATGTGTGAATTTACTAAGCCAAGGTTATATTTTATATGCAGAAATGCATACGATAAAACTTTGCGTTAGTTGAGTGTTGAGCTTGCTCAAACAAAAGCATATCTGTATAGATATAGCGTTTGTAGCATCCTAACTGACTTATATATAAAACTGTGACGAGATCTGGATCTACCATCACACACCTGAATTGAAACGTAGTTTAAACAATGGATAGAAGTCGGTTAATCAGCACTAAAGAAGATAAAAGTTGGCTCCCTATGTATGAGAAAGTTATGGCATCAGTCTAAAAGGAAATTAACATTTAAATCATTCTGATGAAGAAATTCGTGAGAAAGTACTCGGTTTACAGAAGAAAAAAAGCACAGTTTCTTCAAAATAATGTAACTGCTCACAAATGTGTTTTAATGATAGGAAACGTTGAATATTTTAAGTATTAATTGTTAGAGCATCCGCCTTACTCCCCACATTTCAATCCCTCTGGCTTCAATCGGTTCCCTAAGCTCAAACCCTTCCTGTCTGGTCAGTTTTCCATCAAATCAGGAGGAGCTGTAGAGGACTATTTTGAATATATTCCGGAAAAGCATGTTCAGCTTAAAAAATCGTTTCTTTATTATTAGGCCGAGACCATTTCAGACTGCCCTCGTAGTATCCATTCTAAATGTATTCAAAAATTGCTAATTTAAAATTTCTCATTGCGAATTCTTCAGCGGAATTTGGCAACAAAGAGATCGTGTAGTGAACAAGGACTTAAGGCATTCAAAATATATAGCTTGCAATTTATGTTTACTTTATCGTGAGCTTTTGATAATCATAAATGAAGAAAATACATCGATATCTTCACTAAAAAGCCAAAACTATTCTCAAATAAATAATAATATTAACTCATCTCCCAAAACTAAAGTACATTATAGGAAAAATGGAATGCTTATACTCCTCATAAAATCACAAAATACCTAATAATAAAGGTTCAGCAATTGCATATTGGAAATGTTTAAATTAACATTCTAATTTAGATTTTATTAGCAAACCTATATAAGGTAAGTTTATAATATTGCTTTTTAATAAATGCTAAGAGCCTTGGGATGAGGGTTTATTGGGCGCGTCCCCGAGGTAGAGGTTCAGACATTTCAACAGTTATGGTGCGAATACTTTGGTAATAAGGACTCATGGCCCAAGCCGTCCAACGTCTGGGAGCGTTATAATAACTTAACCACCGCTCTCTAGAGGACAAAAATATGGAGGGACTTTCTCCAGGGAGAGAGCTCGTTTGCCGTAGAAATGACAATTTCTCTAAGAGATAGTAAACCCAAAATTACGGTCTCTAGTTCCTCATGAATTGGGTTCTGCGGTAGACCGGTGAAAATAAATTACTCAGAAGACACACAGTAATAGCTGGATAGATAGAATGACGACAAAGCAGCATAAAAATAAAAGCGAATTAAGAACAATCACAAATAGCTTATAGAGTATAAGAACAAAGTAGGAAACAAATAATAATAATAATAATAATAATAATAGTAATAATAATAGTAATAATAATAATAATAATAGTAATAATAATGATGACGATGATGATTATAATAATAATAATAGTAATAATAATAGTAATAATAATAGTAATAATAATAATAATAATAATAGTAATAATAATGATGACGATGATTATAATAATAATAATAATAATAATAATAATAATAATAATAATAATAATAATAATAATAATAATAACACTGTACGCTTAAACGTTATTTTGATAAATGATAATTTAACAATATAATATTACAGCACAATTTTATTACAGACAGAATAATTAATGTAACAATAAATCTGGTTGATTGATTAAAAATACAAGAATTAAATAACAAACCGCTAATAATATTTTTAGTGTTTAACGCCCGACTTTACAGCTGAAGCATCACAGGCGGTGGACACTGATGTAATTGAAATGATAAACTGAGAAATGATTTTTTAAAGAAAGGAAGAGTTTCAGGCCTAAATTTTAGGGTACTTCTTTGCCATTTACGAGGGCTGAGGAAAACCTTGGTAAAACCTCAGTCAGGGAGGTCCTAGTAGGAATCGAATCCCAGACTTCCCGCTCGCGAGTTCGCGTCTTAACGACCTGGACCATCCATGCCGATACTACTAATATATGAAAATGCACCTTCTCCGAGAAGACGGTATACTGTAAACGGCTAAACCTGTGTTTTTATTCCAGAGCACTTAGCCAAATATTAATTTATAATTAGATCTAAAGAGAAATTTCTGAAAGCAAAGTAATAGCGAACTAGAAAATAGGTTGCAATGCCGACACAGTAAATAAAATAAAAATAAAGGTCATATAAAAATTCCTCAATACATTCCGAAAAAAATAAAATAGAGTTGAAAAGAAAATGAGCAATAGTAAAAGAGAAGTTATAAAATTACATATGTCAGATATTGCAATGATTAAAAACATTATCGTCACAACTGTGCAGTAAGCATAAAGTACGCGAGAAGTCTTCTGGTTAGCCAATTTCATCTTAACGATAACAGAAGTTGACAGTAAATGTGCAGAATTCAGCTCGAATTTTACTATAAGGTTGCGGGAAACTGAACGCCTTCTATGGGCAAAACGTTTCAATTGTTTCAAGATACAAGCTCGTGTATGGTGCAAATGCAGTGTCGCGTCCAGCCATTAGTTTTTAAACGTCTCTACACTCCCTTCAATGAAATTTGGGTTCTGCATTTTATCCCTGATAGGAAGAACGGAGTTGAGATACTAATCACAGCCAAAGTTGCAAGAAAAGTCATGAGCACTATAAAGGAGCTATTTGTATTGGATTATGGAAAAAGTATTAATTGCTAAAAATGAAGTTTTAACATAAAGCCACACAAGGAACAGCACTGTTCTCATTTGATAGTGACCACTACAGGATGTATGCACAGTATAAGATTTGCTCCAAATTGTATATTGGTATTATGACAGTATCGCCGTCAACAAATATTTTGTGTGCACCGATTTGCCGGTGATGAATACGCAAAAACAGTGGATTTCTCGTATGGCTGTTCTACAACTAATAACAGATTTAGTTTGAGAGATAAAGTAATTCTTGGAACTCTCATTCAGGCCGTTCCGGGTTCAAATTCCTTGGAGTTCTGTTACAGAGTCGAAAGTGACAGGCGACTATGCTGGTGCTATGTGCAGTGCGACAGTGGCTTGCGCTTCGGAAAGGTTTCTGCCCCAGCGTCTTAAATGGAAGTGGCACTGGTAAGAAAGGGCATTGGCGATGTCGGGGTGCTCTATTTAAACGTCTGTACTTCGCCACCCGGTATCTTTCGAAGGTGTGCCCTGGGGGCGTAAGCATAAACGGCCGGATATTGAGAAAGACTGAAGATCGAAAAATTCCTCTTCCATCCCTGCCAACCCAATGAAAGTACTGTTGCGGAATGAAAGGCTTAGGCACACGAACACCAAAATGTATGCAGAAATTAGATGCCAGGAAATAGAGCGCAAGATTAATCTATTTATTTTTAATTCGCCTTCAAAAACAATACTAAGTGTGAAACATATAAATGGTTCGCAAAAAAAAAAAAAAAAAAAAAAAAAAAACTTAAAAATAATAAAGCATTAAAAATACAATGGACAATATATGATTATTGATTTATCAGGAGAAGAATTGTTAACATATTTTAAAAACATATATAGGGAGCCACAAAAAAGTACAGAAAAAAGAAATAAATAAAATAGACTATCTTAAAGAAAAGGAATCTAATGAGGTATTATAACGATGAAAGACAAATAATCACCAAAAATTGAACCAGTATATTCAAGATTTTTAAAACACGCTTTCAGCACATCTTAAATAGATTTCGAAATATATTAAATATATGTAGCTTAAAAAAAAAAAAAAAAAAAAGCAAACAAACGAATGGGAAACGAGAACGGCAAGTTTGAATAAAGGCAATTTAATGATTGTAACAATTGTCGCAGAATTACACGTCTGCAGACTGTTTGGTTTAAGTTGAAACATGAGCATTTTGCTGCTACCTAAACTGTCCAGGAGGAGGGTGCGCTAATGACGGTCAAAGGGGCTAAGAAGTACTGTTACAATCATTCTGCAATGCCATAGTCTTTCAGTGGCAATTGTACTTGTAATAGGTGGTGCACGTTGCACCTTTTGGCAGTGAAATGTGGTAAGCATCGCGTAATGTTTAGCAGTTCTTATTACCGGAATGGTGAGTTATGTTATCTGTTACTAAATTCAATGTTTCAACCTAACTCAGACTTTAAATAGTAAGTTTTTGAGAGTAGGCAGTTAAGAATTACCTACTGCTGTGTGGTATATAATGTTATCTCTTTCTACTTTCTATGTTTCAATTAAAAGCAACTGCACTGTAAATTCCAATCAGGTAAAGTTAACGCTAAACACTACAGATTCATTTGCATCATAATCCATTCCTAATCTCAAAATGGCAGTTGGCGGGACGTTAAGGGCACTTAGTAGAGATATAATGACAGTTTTCGTGTTGAACCTCCACAGAATACAAGCTGAGTTTTCAAAAAAAAAAAAAAAAAAAAAAAAAAAAAAAAAAAAACCATACTGCCTAACCAAGTAAATAATAACCACTTATTAAGCATTTTTTCTAAATTATAAACTGTTGTTCAATTTTTGGCTAACCTTGATTGTTATTATTTTTAATTATTTTAATAAACCAGAAAAAGTATTAATTTTTAACAGTTTTGCTGCTTTAGGTGCAGTTTTCCCATGGCTATTCTCAGAATCCTCAGATTTAAAAAAAAAGTTTAAGAAATGTTGCTTACCATTTTCGGCGAATTATCTAATTCAAAGCAAAAATTTAATGTTTGAAAATATTTGCATATAGTATCATTATTTTATGCAAATTTCATACCATAGAGCAAATGACCAAATATATAACAAACAAAATTGTATATAGATGTAATTTGCAAACTATGTAGTTTCATATTGTGCACAAAGAAAAAAAATCAATTTTTGACCCAAAATTTCGATCAAGTATCCTTAAACGCTGATGTTATTAGGGAGATCAGCGCTGAACCAAATATTGTTTGTCGGTTTATTAAAGGAAAGTCAAAAACTTTTCTACCATCAGTTGTACATGTATTACACAATATAACACACGAAAAATATAATACACAAATTTAAAAAATAATAGCAAAGTAATGGAATTTCATGAAATATAATCACTTAGATATACAGGTAATTGTAATAAACAACAAAATTAATGAACAAATTAAAAGCTTTAAATAACTTTGGTGGCAACATATACTATCCCATAATAAATATTAGCAAAATAAATTAGACAAACACAAACAAATGTGCTTAACAATACTTGGAACTTTAAAGCTACAAATATAGGTACTTTATTTACATTTTATAATGACTGTCCCAATTCACGATTGTGAGAATTGGGTACTTCAGGACACTTAATGAAGATGTTGGGCCAATTTTTTGTATTTTGTATTTATGCATAATATGAAATCACATACGAGTATTTGGCAAATTGCGCCCATATATAATTGCTACATATTTGGGACATTGAAACAGGGCAATTATACTGTTGCATAATACACACGCACTTATCTTTTGTCATTTACCATGATTTGTATATTCTTAATTTTTAAGCGCACGTTTCTCCAAAACTTGTAAGAGATAACTATGAGTTATTTTGTGAACGTATAAAACACACCGTTCTTTATAGATGGTGAAAGTTTTTAATTTATACATGCATAGGAGCTCTGAAAAAATTAAATATAGTTTGAAATTTGTCTAAATTGTGACACTTTATGTAAATATTTTTAAAAAATTAATTATTGCTTTACATTACATATTATTTACAGCAATAAATATGTAACATGTTTGCAAACAGATTTCAAAATTTGAAGAAGTTGAGTTTAATAATATGTGAGAAATCTGTATCTAAAGCAGCAAAAATATTAAATGTTTTCTTGTTTGTAAAAATAATTATAAAATAATACAAATTAAGGTTAACCAAAATTTATAAGTAGTTTATATTTCAGAAGTAATTGCTTACTAAGTACTAAAAACTTCATTTGGATAGGCAGTATAGTTTTCTTTTTTTCAGCTCTTATTCTCTCGCCATTCAGCATAAGCATTGTCATTATGTCTCTACCAAATGCTAAGCGGAAACAAGAAACAGCTGACGGAAATGACGGTCAGATAGCTTCCAATTGTTATATGAGCGGAAGGAATTTATTGACTCCTTAAAAATGGAGATGATGATCTGTAAAGTTCTTATAGTTCTGCAAATGTAAGTAGTACAAATTGTGCCCGAGTGCATGTATGTATTGTCCCTCTACACAATACACGAAAAAGTTGCATGCGTATTCTTTTTTTAAATTTAATTGCTGCAAACCGCAACGTGTGCACACGACGTACAGAACTCAAGGTAAACAAACAATACTTATACGTTATCACAAATGTAAATGTTTAATATCACAGTGACGTGCTGTGTGTTAAGTGCATTGTCATGCTTAGTTTTCATATTCGAAGTATTCTGCTAAAGAAAAATTTTCCATGGTTGCCTCCAATATCAGAGTATAATAAATCAGGTAATACTTCTAAATAATACATTAAATCTCATGCTGATATAAAAGAAAACTCAGGAAAGCTAAATGCGAAAGATTCAACATGACTTAAAAGTGTTGTTGATTTGTTTTATTTACGGACACTCTTTAACGTCTCAGGTCATCAGCATCCCATTGAATTCAGAACATCAAACGACCGATAAATTTTGCTCAGAGGCCTCTTCTATCCGACTTGAGGTTCTTTTACATGCCGTACGGAACCCACGGGTTTACTTCCCTTCCGAAGCAACCTACACTTAGGAAATCCATCGAACCTAACCGGGATTGAACACGTGATCTTGAGTCTACGAAGCAAGTATGGCTAACACTTGACCACCAGGACCGAGTCATATAAGCAAGATGCAATATCCAGTCTATATTGTGCGAGAAAACAGTTTTAAAAAGGTTTAACTACTTTTGATACTGTTTTGAATTATTAAAACAGAAGCGGGAAATGGTCTGAAGATAGGAAACACAAACTGAATGCTGTAGTAAATTAAAAATAATAAAAGAACTTTAATTTTAACTAAACAGAAATTCAAACATCATATGAATAAATGAGTTGCGGTGTGACCATATTATATATGTGAGCTATATATTAAAAATATAGGTATCTTTTTAATGCATTTTTCAATATCTAGATTAGTATTTCAATCCCCATTAAAAATATTCTAAATAGCCTGCTTCAATTCATTATGTTCGTAAATCTCCGCCCTCAAAGGTCAGATTTCAGTTTTGAAAAAATGTAATAAGACGCTGGGGATATGTGTGGGCTATACGGTGAATGATGCAGTTCCTGGAAATCATATGTGTTCACAGCAGCCTTTGCAAGTGCAGCCGTGTGGACTGGTGCATTGTCGTGCAACAGGCGAACTCCTTCGGCACTGTGCAAATGAAGCAGTAGCTAAGGATATTATTTCCAATCGTCGTTGTGTTCCTCTCTTTGAAATCTATCATGGAAATTTTTCTACAATTCAAAAAAAAAAAGTTGTTAGTGGACTGCGTGACCTTGGTTATCCCTTCTTCTGCCATCCTATGATTCTCTTTTTAAAGAGGTTCATAGTAGAGGATCGCTATTTCGCCTTTGAGCGATGGATTCCAATACTGCCCTCCGGTTATCACGGCAAAGGTTCAAAAACTTCTGACAACATTCCACGCGCACTTGCATTTAAACTGCTGTTGAATAGAGGCAAATATTGATGAAGGATGCTAAGCACAGTTCCAGATATTTCTTTAGTCTTCAGACGCTGTATCTCAAAATTTATTTCTGGACAAGAAAGATGATTTCATATCCCCTGCCTACATTCATGTGGTCCATCTTCTCTGGCCAAAAGAAATAATTTTGATCGCTCCTTCATAGCAGAATATAATAGTGACGTTTCCTCATAATATCCCTGGGTGAAAGTTCATCTTTAGATAAACTTCTAATAACTGCTCTGTATTTAATTTTGAACATTGCTCTATAATTGATGAATGGCGAGGTAAGGAAATACAGCGTTTACATTCCCAAAAGATTCTCACGAAGTAAACGAAGCGAATTCCTCACCGGTTGTAACTTTTAATAAAATTGAATAAAAAATCTAAATTAGGCTTTATTGATTGATGAAATGAAATAAGTTAGCGCATTACTGTGTAGTATTAAGGAAAGAAAATTAGAATCTGTAAGTTTAGATACTTCTTTTAAGGAATATTATACTACAATGTTACTGAAAGAAACTATAGTATGCACTCGACCATTCACAAAGACAATGTTAAGTTTTTATTGGTTTTCTTGGAGCTTGACGTGGTCCCTGGATATGCAAAAGCAATTCTCTTGATTAATTACTTGAAGAAGGAGGAAACCATTATTTGAGAATGCACGCATTTGGAGAGAATGAAGGCAGAAATCACGGGAAAACGTCTGGAAATGACCAGAAAGAACGAGTTTCACCATTATAATTCACCGGTGCATTCAAGTCGCGTCACTCAGGACAAACTGACCGAATTACGATTTCAAATGCTTCCGCATCCACTCTAATCACCTGATATCGCTCCATCGGGTTACCATCTATTCCCGAATATTTTTTCTGGCTGGACACAATTTAAGTCAAACGAAGAAGAGTTAAATAACACCGAAGAGACCCACTTCCACGAGGAAATCACAAACCTGAAGAAACTTAGAACAAATGCGTTGAACCTCTTGGGGACATGCCAAAAATTATACACTTATTCTCTTTAATATCATACCAAGCTATTTATCAATTATATGGTTTTTATGTAAACTGAAGCTTTCCTTCAAACATACAATATCTGGAATTGACTCTTATAAAGATTAGCTCTCTATGTTCTAGAGCGGTTAAAGGGAAGGGAATAAAGATGTTGCTAACTCCCAATAAAGCATGGGGCAGTTTCAGGAGGGTTTGTGTTCGATTTTAAATGTAGAATATTGATCATGTGTAAGCTCTTTTTTTTTGGAGTAAATTTCGTTTATTAAATTACACTGTTTAGCTCAATTTCATTCCTTTGTATAGAAAATAAAAAAGGAGTTCATTGAGTAACATACTAGTGCTTGAAACTTTCAGAGATCATCTGTAGATACTTTGATTCGGGTTTCTATACATTTAGCGACAACAGCTCGTGGTTTGCGAGTACACTGAGATTGAATGACTTGCATTAATTTACCGTCTTTATGCCGCTGCACAGTTGATGTTCTTCAGCTATGCAAAATATACGTTCGTCAGTAGAGATCTGCTTTCCAAGAAGAATCAGAGTATTTGAAAATTAGATACTCAAGAAGGATTTTGTTTGCCAAGTAATGGGTGATTTTTTCTTTGCGGGACCATTCCACGCGTAAAAGCCGATCGGTCAGTTCAAGCTGGTAACGCGGTGAATGAGAGTCACGAAATCTTCAGAGATGACTGTCGCGTAGGTTCTATCTAAAGTTTAAACACTTAAAAGGTACATTTACTTACCATTACTAAGCAAGAAGATGCTGGAATTGCCCCCCTTTATTTTCCATACATTTCTGGCATCACCCTGAAAGGGTATTAACCAATACCCTTTGCAGTTCCCTCTGAGAAATGAAAGAGATTCCTTCATGAATGTTATTTTTCAGTTCACCTAATGTGTGTGGATTTGTCTTTTTTCCTTTAATTGCCCCCCCCCCCGAGAAAAAATCTCAGGGCGTTAAATCGGAAGATCGAGTGGACCATTAGTTGTTAGTGATGATTGTTTTGTCAAATATTAATTGCATGTAAGAAGACATGGGCTGTATGTGCCGTAGCAGAGTCCTGTTGGAAAGTCGCGAACCTACCTGACAGTTAATTTACGTAAAAATGGGTGTAAAATATTCTGCATATACCTTCACTATTAATTACTTCTTTAAAAAAAAGTCTATTATTCTCTCTCCGCTAATGGAGTACCACGCCTGCTATCTTTTGATGATGTAGGGGTCCCTTGTGAAGCATTTGAACTCTAGTTTTGTGAATTAACATATCAGTTACTTGGCCTCAAGATATGACTGCAAAGAAATCTCTCGGTCTTGAACACTATTCAAAATCCATTCACAAAGTTCACTCCTTAGTGCAGGGTCACCCAATTTCAGTTCTTGCACTACAGTTATTTTATAAGGTTTTAACTTCAGTAGCTTTGTAGCCGTTTGGACAGAGGAATAGAATATTCCCATTTGCTGAAAAAGATGTCGATGCGATTAATTAGGAGAACGTTTCATAGCAGGTCCAATGTTATGCAAGTTTCTTCTGTGAGTAGTGTACGCTTTTCATTGAAGATACTTCCTACTTAACGAAAATTATTTACCAATCTGTGAATCGAACTGTGAATATCAGGAAATATCTCTTGAAGCACTCTCCATACATCACGAGCCGATTCTGTACGGATCGTAAACAAAAACTCTTTGGGGAACAGAATACGTGAATTGAGTCACGTTAACGTAATAAAAACAGTGCAATACGCCGCCTAATGCACTGTCACACAACACACATGAACACGTCCGATTCAGATATGAGTTATAATCTGAATATTTGATAAGTTATTTTCATTACACAATCATGTTATGCTACACGGTCAAGAAATCAATAAATTAGAGCTTCATGCTTGTTTGGACTTAACTGAGGTAATGATGTATTTATTTTTCTGGGAAACAGAAGTGCAGTTTTCTTAGTTTTAAAACTACCATAAGGCAATTTCACTTCTACGCGCGATTACTGTGTATCAAACGAAACTAAAAAGCAATTATCACTTACCGATATTGCAGCATTGCTTCCATTTAACACCGTGGATCTCTCCTAGTTATGAAATATAGCACTGGACACTAGAGTCATATATTTCCTTCTAAAGAACACATGACGACATTCTTGTCTTCACCGATAGTTGTAATCATACATGTCGTTCGTTATCTTGAATATATATTTTGCCTGCTTCAAATACACGCCAGTGGGCCTTGAACTTAAATAATTCATTCTACGCATTATCTTTTCCTGGTATAGTACCTTGCAAAATCGACATACGCATCTTCTGAGATTGAATAAAAACAGTCGCACGTTACCAGAGTAAAGTGTGCGCTTTTTTTTTTTCTTCTTGGAGCCAACGCACGTCTATTAAAAAGAATTAATTCGATGTATAAAAAATCAATAAGCGGAAGTACATACTCACTACAGCTTTACAGTCTGATACGTTGAGCTTAGGCAAGTGTGCTGACAAGGAGACTAACGCTAGAGGGCAATGTCACTCACTTGAGAGCGATGGGCGGGAAGTGGATGCTGGCATGGTACGTTGCCGTCTCGACTCTACACATTCTGCCCCAACTTCAATACCCATTTGCAGTTCATCGTCGTCCTCGTCCTCGCCTTCATCGCGCAGTATCCCGCTCTTGAGCGACGAGGCATCAAGGCCTGCACATAAAACGGAAGCATACTAGTCTCCCAAAAACATGCATCAGAACACAAATAAAGTAGGCGACTGTGCAACATGTGAACCTGATCATGATACCAATTGTAGGACTAGCACAGACCACACATACTTTCCAGAGCAAGCAAGAACCCTTAGAAATACAGAAGGGAAAAGCGCTGTGCCTGAACACAAACGTCAAATCTTCCATGTGAACTGCACAACGTCACATATATCTCGTCAGCTCTGAAAGCAATCTTTATACATAATGGTGAAATTCATACAGTGATGAGCAAGTAGATATAGTACCATTACAAAATGTGCAGCCTACGTTATAATGTTGGATGCGTCTGAATACAGTGTTGTGATGATAAGACGACAACATTGTAGAGTCTGATGATTCGTTACAATCCTCTCAAGGTATATCCAGCATAATTTCATCCTTCTCCCAATAAACTTTCTCCAAATTCTGTATATGTCTACAGCATCCCTTCCAGTCAGATTGGGTGACTTCTGAAATGTCCTTGAGCGTATTTTCAAGGGAAAATACGCTCTCTCTCACTCGATCTGTTTTAGCCAAGACGATTGGATTAAGAACATACAGAGACAAGAGCACTCCCTCGGGGACTCACCCTGGCGAGTACGGGGAGTAGCGATCCCCGAGGTAGCCAAGTCACCCAGGTGTCCAGGGGTGTAACTGGACCATTCCGCTTCCTGGGGCTTCAGGTTGGGGTTGGGCATGAGGTCAGCAACGTCTTTTTGTACCAAAAAAAAAAAAAACGATAAGAAATCTGCATAGAAACCTCGAATGATGAAGGATCTAATTAATATTGGCGACCTGAAATGTAAGGGCTATGTTAACACATGGAAGATGAAAGAAATAGCAGGCGAACTTTTAAAATATAAATTAGATGCGGTAGCACTTCAAGAAATAAGGTGAGGAGGAAAAAGAACATACATTATTATATAGTGTAACAAAGAAAGCTGGACTATATGGGACAGGATTCACGCTCTCAAAGAGGATACAAAGGAGTCCAATAGAGTTTAAACCCATTAATGAAATCATCTATAAAATATGAGTCAAATGTGTATTTAGAAACATGACAATAATATCGGTACAGTGCCCACAGAGGAGGAGAAAGGGATAGAATATAAAAGAGTTTTATGAGAACTTAGAAAATGCATGTAAACCTATGGTACATTGCTGGTATTCGGAGATTTATTTCAATGCGAAAGTGGGGAAGGTAAATATCTAACAAAAAATGGCAAGGAAGCGCACATCAAACAAGTAACGAAAATGGTAATTTACTGTACAATTTGCAATCAGGAACAATGTGACTATAAAGAGTACATGTTTCCCTCTTGAACAGATTCGTAACGGAACATTGAAAATAGCAGGCTTAGGTAAAGCAAATCGAATCGATCTTGTGCTTATCAACGCAAGATATCCTTCCTCTATTATACATATCAGGAGTTGTAGAGGCCCAAACTGCATTCAGATCGCTTTCTGGTAAAGGGAAGAATGACAATAAGAATAAAGAAAATGGAAAGTATTCAAGAGAAAAAAACAAATTTGGTGCGATAGAGAAAAAAAAATGGAACATGAAAAATAGAAAAAGAAATATCAGGAGCTAATGCAGCGTAAATTCAGGGAAAGGTGAATAAAAGAAGACTAGAAGAACAATGGGAGAATATAAAAGAAAGAGTGAAAGAAGTAGCAAAAATAAGCATTGGAGAAAATAAGATGGAGAGAAATGTAGAATGGTTTGATAAGGAATGCGAACGAGGAATAGAAAAAACGAATATGGCTAGAAGGAAGATGCCACAAAAAGAAACCAGAAACAATTATGGGGAATATTGGCATAGAAGAAGATACAAATAATCTCTGTAAGAAAAAGAAAAGAGAGTACTAGAAAAGACAAATGGAAGAAATATAAAAATTAAATCAACAAAGTGTAATAGGGAAAAGTTATATAGCAATAAAACAATTAAATAAACAATAAAATAAAGGAAACAAAATAGAATGAGAGAATGTCTAAGTAAAGAAGGTGAAATTAGAAGATAAAGATACCCTGGAAATATGGACTGAATATTACAAAAAACTGTTAAATACAAAAAAAATACAGTAATAAGTAATCTAGAACAGAAAATATAAAAATGAAAACAAAGGGAAGAAGAAGAAGAAGAAGAAGAAGAAGAACTGACTTTTTAGGATGTTAAAATAGCAATGCAGAATTTGAAGAATAATAAAACTCCAGGAGATGATATCTGAGTTGATAAAATACGGGGGAAGAAAATCATTAAAATTGTACATAATTTGATAATAGAAACATGAAGGAATGAACGAATGCCTGAAAGGTGCAAGAAAGATATAACATATCCAGAATACAAAAAAGGAAAATACTATAAATGTCATAATTATACAGGAATCATATTATTAAATGTAGTATACAAAATGTTCTCAAGTATTTTAAATGAAGTATGCAGAAAGTATTTTGGGTGAATGTTAATAGAGGTGGGAAGTGTACAGTACATCAGACATTTATAATGCGACAAATGATGGATGCATTTTACGAACTTGGTGCAGAATAACGTTTTTTATTTATTGACTTTAAATATGCATTTGATTCCATTAACAGGGAAGCTCTCTATGACACTCTGGGAAGTTTTAAATTCAAACAAAAATCTTAAGACTAATAAAGATCACAATGGGAAATACTAAAGCTACAGTTAAAATAATGAATAAACTAAGTGCAGATTTGAATTATAATACTGGAGTGAGACAAGGAGACGGGCTATCGGAGAAACTTTTTAATTTAGCCCTACACAGAGTACGAGATGAAATAGATACCAAAGGAACCATACCCCTAAGACTAGTCAAATGTGTGCCTATGGACATGATGTAGTCATCTTAGTAAAGATAAAAACAAGCTAGTTTAATAAGGAACCTGAAAGAAGGTCCAAAGAAGTAGAAGTAAATGAAGGAATAACTAAATATATGAAGATGACAGCAGATATAATATAAGCAAAATTGCAAATCTGGTAAATGAAGAAAAAACATTTGAAGGGGTATCACAATTTAAATATTTGGGAGAATTTGTAAACAACAATAATAATAATTTAAATGAATGTATAAAAGAAAGAACTCAAACTGAGAATACAGCATATTATGCTAATGCACAATTATTAAAAAACAAATTAAAGAAGGAAGATTTAGTATTGTAAGAAATATAACTTAATATTGTATTGAATGCATACATTATTTTTATGTTGTGTTTTATTTTTTGTTGGATCGAAGCCCGGTCCCCTGGATATTCCTGTAGGTAGCTTATGATGAGCCGGGGACTGGGGGGCTGAGCCAATCAAATTGGAATAAATTTTGATTGGAGTGGAATTGTCGGAGTCACTGTTCCTAATCATTATATTTAAAATTAATGATTTTATTTGTGTTTATTTTGTTAAAATTTTTGTATATTAATGCATGAGAAATGATAAAAAAATATCCTGACTAATAAATAGAGCGACAAAATGTAAGGTTTATAAATCACTAATAAGACCAGTAGTGGCAAATGCTGCAGAAACATGAGCCCTAAACAACACAGATGAGGAAATACTACGAAGGTTTGAAAAGAAAATATTGAGATGAATTTATGCACAGGTATAAAGAACAATGGAGAATAAGATGCAATTATAAATTAGAAGAATTAATAGACAAAAAAGATATTGTAGGTTCATGACGGCAAAAAACAAGATGGCTAGGACATATAGATAGAATTCCAAAAAGAATGCTAAAAGGAAGATTGCATTGTAGAAGGAAAAAAGGAAAGTCAAAAAGAAGATGGTTAGATGATGTTGATTTGCTTTATTTAAGGACGCTCTTTAACATCTCAGGTCATAAGTGTTGCATTCAATTCAGGGCGTGAAACGGCCGACAAATTTTGCTCAGAGGCCTCTTCTTTCAGGCTTGAGGTTCTTTTAGGTGCCGTAAATGTACGTCATGGGATCGATGGCTTTCCTTTCCTTCCCTTCCGAAGGAAGCCATACTTAGGATTTTTACACCCAAAAAATTCATCGTTCCTGGCCGGGTTTGAACGTGCGATCTTGAGTTTAGAAGGCTAGTAAGGTTACCACTACCCCACCAGAACCGACAGGTTAGGTGAAGTAATAGCACACTTGAGGAAGATGGAAAAGTAAAGTGCAATTGTGGAGGAGACCATAGCTCACATAGGACTGTAGAGCCACAAGAGAAGTGGCAAGCGCACAAATGTTTCGTAATGATTCCAAATGTGCCAACACTTTCTCTTTCTATAAAGGTGTGTTTTAATGGTTTGCTTTGGATGCCACAATGTCTCAGAGAACTACGGAAATCAGGATTTGCCTATTTGCACATAATGGTATGAAGCAATGTCTAATAAGTACTACAACAGATGACCGAACAAAATTTGATGCAAGAATTTCATTAAGTCCATTTTTCGAAATGCTGCCTACTCATTTGTGTATGGTAGTCGTCAGTATCACTATCAATCTGTTGCCAGAATTTAGTTTGTCTGTAATCACTTGCACTGGCAGCTCCTAACGCCTTACTATGGGTGGCATGAATTAAACATTAATTTAGTCTGTAGCGTATTACTATAGCACAAATTCCAATTTGCACTTATCTTCGACTGCATCACAGAAATCACTTCACGTCTCGCCAAAATTATCAACATTTCTTACAGTGAATCTCTACAATTGGGATATTCAATTGTGCATATCTCGCAAGCAATTATTAAAGAGTTTCTTAACTATTCTGATAAGTGACATAAATAATATTAAACAGAAAAAAACATTAAAACACCAAACAAATGTAATAAATAAATGAAGAGAGGACTTTTCGGTAATCACATCGCTGAAGAGTACGTACTTCATATGTTTATTTTTATCTACACATTCTACACCAATAACGTAATCTCAACAGCTATGAAGTCCTTGCTACGTGCGCCAATGTAGCTGGTTTTACTATATAGGTGCAGCTTTCTTTATTTTGGAAGATGAAAAAATTGATTTGAGTCTGAAACAGCATTGGCTTTTTCAATATAAGAAGGGGAGTGGGCGAGGAAATATACAGAAATCTTTCACAACCAGAAATAAAATCGGGAATGCAATTTACGTGTAGATGGTTAACAACAATTTTATCGCACCACTGTACTTACCCATAAGCAAGTTGTTAATATCCCGCGCATTGCCTATCCGTTGATTATTTCATGCGCCGAGGAAATTGCAACAGTGGCTCGCATTCACCAGCTTTCAATTCGACATTGTTACATTATGTTCTTTAAAATATTTCTCTTTTTCTACATAAGTTTCATTAGAAGCTTACATGGAGCAGAACAGGGCAGAGAGTGCGTTTTTGGACTTAAAAGTCCGGCGCCATGGATCACACCGTTATTAGTATAGATAAATAACAAATTGAAACGGCAAAAGATCCACAACATTAGCAATGAAGAGGCCAGCCCATGGAGCTCTGATCGATAGATATCTACTACGGGCCAAAAACAGTCTTAGTAGCGCCTGTAGTCTTGCATTATATATGCTTACCAAATAAAAATTTATTTAGTTCAGGCCCTATGGCGCTGGATTCTTGAACCACCCTGTATATGCCTTAGATTACGAAGGGCTCTCGTGTCGCCAACACGGCTCGTGTTTATTAGGGTTGCCAGAGTTTCAACCACCCAACTTCCTCTTGCACATCCGGAATGAAGGATTCAATTTTACGTTTCCCAAAGGAATTTTACTCCCGCAGGTTAACTCCCTTTCAGAACCTTGGTGTGCCGTGAACAAGTTTAAAATTGAAGCAGTGTGTGAGGGTTGAACTTGACTATTGAAAAACAGTGATGTATAACGTTTAAAAAAATGCGCAAATAAAATTCTGTCCGCAGGTAAGCGAAATAATAATATTTAAATATAAACATGAGAGCATCTAAAGAAATTGACAGGTTTAAAAAATGACGTACAGAACTTAATGCAACACTCGGAACCACTTCATTGGAGCAAAGATGTTTTTTTTTTAATGATTTATTTATGGACGCTCTTTAACATCTCAGGTCATCAGCGTCCCATTCAACTCAGGACGTGAAACGGCCGACAAATTTTGCTCAGAGGCCTCTCTTTCAGGCTTGAGGTTCTTATTCGTGCCGTAAATGTACAACACGGGACCCACGGCTTTACTTCCCTTCCGAAGGAAGCCATACTTAGGATTTTTACGCCCGAAAAAATCCATCGGTTCGAACCCGCGTTCTTGGGTGTAGGAGGCAATTATGGTAACCACTACACCACCAGGACCGACTTGGAGCAAAGAGAATTAACAGTGACAATACAATATTATAACTTGATAAAAGTACAGCGATTAAGTTATAAGTATCATACAGCGGCAGAATTATAAAATTCAAATCTTATATGGTCTGAAAAGGGGAAAATAAAGGATAACTAACTTTCAACTAGTTAATAGGTTTTAAATAGGCGATATGCATGCATTCAGGAAAGAATCCCAATGATGGATGATTATATCTAGCATTTGTGTAGACCTTGACTGATTCATAAATATTGAAGATGCCAGGTTTGGAATGTTTTACGAGGTTTTTGGAATTTTTGCACCGGGTATTTAAGCATGGCGCTATTCGAAGGATAAAAAAAAAAATAATAATTATGGTTATTAAAATTTGTAAAAAATCTTCCAAAGCTGGAGAGGTTTAAAAACGAAGGAAAAGGAATAACAGTATTCTTTTACGTCATCATTATTAATTTTAGCCAATAGTTTATGAAAATAACGTAAATAGGCAACCGCTATAGTCTGCGCTTCCCATGCTGCGGGCCCGGGTTTGGTACTGGTTTAGGTTAGTTTACTAACTTGGCGTATTTTTCAGGATTTTCCCCTCAGTTCTTTATGTGAATGTATGGCAAATTTAGATCACAAGTCTAATGAGTAAACGTCTATTATCTGACACAATATCTCTTAGATCGCGGTGCCATGATCATAAAAATATAGTATAAACATGTGCAATTAATAAAGGAAACATAATTAATTACAAACTCTTTATGAGTTTAACAGTATTTATTATTTTTTTAAAGTTAATTCTCCTCCGGTAGTAAAACTTACGTATAAGCCAATGTCTATATCAAACGCAGGACAGCCTAGAAGACATCACAAACACAGGAAGACGCACACTCGAAATAAAGTCCCAAGCGTTATCATCTGAGCCAACCCGCTTGGTTGAATTGAAAAAAAAATGCTTAGATTAAAACACTATGAAGACAACGAATTGACTGGAGGCTGAAACGCGTTAGAACATTTGTTGAAATAAAAACGCGTTCTCATAATATCTGCCTTCTCGCTGTGGCTTAGGTTTATTTGCCTGGAGCTTCATAACTTTAATAGCTTACGAGAAGGGTAGATACTACCTCACAAAACCATTTTAATATCTGTTAATTTTCATAAACCGCCAGATTTTAATTTACATGATTTTGTGTGCACTTCTTAACCTATAACTAAAATTGTAATATTTTTGTGGATTTTATTCCATTGCCCAGAATTATTGGTTCTTTAAGATTAAGATATATAAGTTTTACATCGCCTTAAATTGCAAAGTTTGGTGATTGGGCAGGGCGGGTGTTTTATTCTTCTCTCATGCAATGAAAAGTATCTTTTATCATTTAACATCATATTGCTCCATGAAGGTAACTTTGAGAATGTGGCATCACTTGTTCTCTTGCGATATTAGAAACCCCACTTATTTTTTGTTGAACAATTTTAAAAAGCGAGCTGCAAATTGACTTTTGATTTGTCGTACGGATTCCAGCGCTTTATATTAAGCTAAAGCATTTTCTACGAGTGTTTGGCTCGAAAAACGGTCATCAGATATGGAAATGATCCTAACTTTACGATAAACGATCAGGTCATCTGTCAATGTTGCTGCAAAGAGGTCAAGTTGCGGTGTTTTATTCCCTTTCATTTATATACATACGGTGTTTGCACATTTAAACTTCCGTTAGTTAGGATATTATTTCAATATTGGTGCACTTTTTGTATGTATTTAAGATACATATACTACATAACAAGGTACATAAGCAACGCTGCCTGAAAACACAAACCTAAGTAGCCTTTTCTTCAACTTCAATCAAAAGACGAAAGAAAACAAAGCAATGCATTGTTGTTTGCTGCTTAGATTTTAGAAAATATTTCTTTGAATAAGCTGGAAAAGGGATATTTAGCATAACAGTTCTAAGGAAAATTGAATCCTGGAAAAACGAGGAATTCTTTTAACACATATAGTAAATTAATTACAGAAACACAGAAAAGCCCCAGCAAAAATTCTGGGAAGGTTGCAGTTGCTACTAGGAAAAACTGGAAAAACTTTCGGGAGAAATCTGGGTGGGGGACAGTTAAAAAAATAGTTATAGTACGTGGAGAGATGGAAATATGCATCAATCACGTCTTGTGAGGATGAGAGAACAATTTCAAGACTTAAGAACTTTCTCAGTAATAGAATACATCCTTTGTAGTGGACAATTTAAAAAACTTAGTTGTTTTAAACAAAACAGTAGTTTTGCAAGTAGTAAAGGGCTTAAATATCCGTTTGAAAACAATAATTATATGAGGGATAAGTCATGGCAATATATGTTTTTCTCATGCATAAGGGACAACATAAAATATCTAAGATGTATGATTAAAAGTGTATGGAATGTACTTTCGAACGAAACCACCAGATGGTATATGTGAGCAGAGCTGCATGTTTCAGCACGCCTTGAAGTTCAGTTGGCGAACAAAAGTGGTCAGGAATGGAGTCCATGAAGAGTGATCAATGTGCATGTAGGAAAATAGCATTTTTCCAGAAGCAGAAATGCCACTGGCGGTGGTGGTGGTGGTGGTGGTGGTGGTTGTTGTAGTAGTAGTAGTAGTAGTACTAGTAGTAGAAATGTATTTATTACAATGTCACCAATAAAATGCAATTTCAACAGGTGCAAGGGCCCAAAAGACCCATGTACTTATATAATAAAATTGGTCTATTTGATTTAGTACAAGATATTATATTAAAATAAGCTATAATACATATTTACTATAAAATATTAAATAAATAAAAATAAAAGTAGAATATAACAAAATACAAGAAGATTAACTTTTAAAAATAAAATAGAAATCCCATTATGACACCCAACTGTATTCAGTTAGTTAGTTCCCCACCCGCAACCCCTTGTCCGGCTATCACTCTTTTCAGATCTGAGCTCAGAAATGTAACCTCAATCTCTCTTCTCTTCTTCTTCCTTGCCTGCATTATCACCTGCTTCTGTTCAATCCCGTAAAAGAGCATGGTAGATACTTGATCCTCCATTCATCCGTATCTTTATATTAAGTCAGAATATGTTCATGATTTCCCCAACTCACATATGGAGAAAATTCTCTGCTCATATTTCACAGTGATCTTAATCTTCCGCCATGCCCCTAATCTGAGCCACGCGAGCTCCATTTTTTATTCACATTTTAGCCTCGACTGTACTTCCAGCGAAATCATTGCGCAATTGTCTGCATCTATCCATATCCCTCAGCGGTTCTTAACCTTCCTCCATGCATCTTTCTATTCTCCTGACCAGCCATCCAAAAGGAGCCCAAACCTATAGTTTCCAGTCCCTTTCTTAATGGATGCACATGTCACGTTCCCTCCCATCTCTAACTGACCTTGGTAGTTCAATGCTCTAATTAAAGTTTGGTTCCCATTGAATAATTCGCAGCCAGTACTTCAATACTCTGATCTTACACTCTGTGGTCTAGCTGTAGACTCCTAATTCCCTCTTAATTCCGCAGTCCGCTGTACCCCTCCCCAGCCAGAAAATTCCTTTAAAGAAGAACATGTACTCACTGATTCTAGGTGCGCAGTTTGTTCCCATCCCCCAAATTTCCAGTATACCTATAGACATATATGGGATTCTGCTTCGTAATCGAAGAGTTTCAACTGCTTTCACTCCTGCTTTATGCTTCGTCCACCTTCTGTTCATCGTAAAGTAATGTCCAAGTATGAAAAAGTCTGCACGTAGTCTACAGCCTGACCCGGTACACCAATATCTCTACCCTATTATTGTACTAACCGATCCATTGTTGATTGGCATTGTTTTTGTCTTATTCACATTATCGATGAGTAGCCACTCTTCGCAGTAGTAAGTCCACAGTTGTCTAGTCCTCTCTGTAGGTCGTTAAACAACATAAAACACGTTGCCATATATTATTACCCGTGTACAAAAGCTTGGTTTATGTTGATTTGATTTATTTACGGGCGCTCTTTAACATCTCACGTCATCCGCGTCCCATTCAATTCGGGTAGTGAAACGGCTGATAAATTTTGCTCAGAAGCCTCTTCTTTCAGGCTTGAGGTTCTTTTTCGTGCCGTAAATGTACGACACGAGACCCCACGGCTTTACTTCCCTTCCGAAGGAAGCCATACTTAGGATTTTTACGCCCGAAAAAAAAAACCATTGATCCTGGCTGGGTTTGAACCCGCGATCTTGGGTTTAGAAGTCAAGTATGGTTACCACTACACCACCAGGACCGACATTGTACAAAAGCTCTGGCGCCTCAAAGCTGAATTAGATATAATACAAATTGGTAAAACAAGACCCACAGGGTTTGGCTTTTGATAAGGTTTTTCTGTTTAGAAGTTTTCCAAATAAATTTGAGGTGTCGACTTGCAATGCTTGATTGTTGTATCCATATCAAAGCAGTTATTGCGCATCCGTAAATAAAAGCTATTTAAATTATCTGATATATTTTCTTGTATTTTATAGAGGATTCGGGGTTTGTAAGAAGAACAAAAATTAGTGTAAAATATTCGCATATGTATGATGCATATTGCATCACTAAGGTGTAGTCCAGCTCCACGCACAGCCTCTTACAAGTTTGAGAAGATCTGTGCCTAAAGATATCGACTGTTAAGACATTGAAATAATAGTCATAATATGACGTTTCTCCTGAAATATTACTTGTATATTAATCGTGCAATAAACTTATATAATGTGCGCCACAATCAGGATATAGAGTGGCTTGTAAATTTTGACCCTAGGGCATGCAATTTCATTATCCTTGAAATTACTACCTACCTTAACGTAAAATGATATAGCAGCTGTAAGGAATCTCGTCTATTTGGATGAAAACTTGTCTTCTTTGCCAGTGGAGGGTTACGCCTGGGATATTGCATGTTGATGATTCTCTCAATTTTAACATTAATGACTCCTCTATGCACATCTCAATGTTGCTACTGTTTCTATTGAGTTGAAGTTGCTACTACGTTTCACTCCTAAGCTCCACCCCTAGTCCGTTTCTAAATTAATCTAACATTTTTATTCTTAGTCGCATTTCAATACACCGCATTTCATTGCCGTTGAAGACGGATGCGATGTTAAATAAAGCGGAAAATAATAAAGTACTTAACAAAAAATATTTTAAATTGTCAACTTTTATATACATACACAGCTGACCAGATCGTAATGTCTGGATTGGAGGATTTATTTACTAAAAGCATTTAATTATTTAAACAATATAATTAAAGCGTATAATTTTAATATTTAATTATAAAAAAACCAAATTATTAGTCTATGGGAAGCATCCTATGGATGATAAAAATGCACACAATGGCAAATTAATGAAAAAGGTTCATATTACCAAATAATTACATTTTCTAATAAGTTATATTTTAATTGTAGAAAATGCTTTTAGTGTTTCAAAACATGTGGCGCAATGATAAGAGCCCTTAAAAGAAAAACTCGTAAACACATGTAATAAGTTTTGTAAAATGATGTATTGCTATAGAAAACCCAGACTTAACAATTGCTGTTACAGGATATAGGCCACTGAGATCTGTGGCAGTGTACAGTCCGTCAGATCAAAAAAAAAAAAAAAAAAATGAAGGTATAAGGCAAAAAATAGAGCATTTAACCTAAATGAAAAGAATAAGGAATACATAGAGAAATGGATAATACATTCAGGCCGTCAGACAACAGTACGAGCTCTCTTCGATAATTTTAGGTTAAAATAAAAATTATATAACATTTTTGGAATAATCTCCTTTCAAATCTGTGCACTAAATTGTTTAACCATCCATAAAATACCGTTTGTTTCGGAGATAAATCTTCATTTGATGCGAATTTCTTTCCTCTGGCCATTTCTTCATCTTGGGAACAGAAAGTAGTTCGGGAGGGCCAAATTCGGAAAGTAGGAAGATGAGAAAGAATTTCATACTTTAAGGACAATAATTTTAAGTTGCAATCGCAGACTTGTGCGCTAGCGCATTATCGTGGTGGAAGAACTGCCTCTTCCTTCGTCCAAATGAGGACTATTCTTCTTGGTCGCGTTTTTTAATTGCTGCAGTAGCATAGCGATAATATTTACCGGTTACGGTTTTTCCCGTTTCCAAAAAGTTGATTAAAATTACGCTGTGGCAATCCCGAAACACAGTTCCCACCTCCAATGCTGTTGGGGACCCCCTCCCCCCCCCCCCCCTATTCGGAGCTCTTCCTCCTGTTTTTTCGACTGCTCCTTCGTTCCGGCGTGTAGTGGTCAATACGCATACAGCCTCTGAAATTTACTTGGATTCCGTTTAAATAGCTTCGCATTTTGCGCGGAAGTGAGAAAGTTTCTGTTTCCTGATTAATCTTTAGCAAATGCAGCATCCATCTCTCCAATAAGTTATAAAATATTATGCACCGCAGCTTCAGAGATGTCCACAGATTCAGTAATCTCCCGTGCCTTCAGTCTCCGATCGCTCAGCATCATGTCCTGAATTTTTTAAATAAGACTTCTGAAACGGCCCGCATCGCTTGTGCTCCTTCGACCATGTCTAAATTCATCAATCCATTTATACATTGATTCTGAGAGCAAGTGCAGATTCACCATAATGTTTGTTCAGTTTTGCCTTAATTTCTACGAGTGTTCCACTTTCAAACAAGCCAAATAGATTCATTTGAACTATTGTTTGCTAATTTAAGCGGGGAAAATGACTCTCAAACACAGAATAAGTCTGTTTAGTAACCATGTATGGCATCGCTTAACGGTCACCCCGGTCCAAATAATCCATTCCCATGCTGAAAATAATTTTATTCTATCAAGGATCTATCGAATAGCCCTCATACATAATCTCAGTGAAAATATTACAAAAAAGACAGAAAGAAATCGATAAAAAAATTAGAAGCAGTCAAACAACGATGTATGGAAATTAAAGCTAGACATTAAGAAAAAAGACTTTCGAAGGGTACATTCCACTTAAATCTGTCTGGATATAGGTTGTTACATTTTAAAAACATTTAAGGCAAGAACAGGATAAATTTAAATTAAATAATAAATAATATAGATATACACGCATAGAGAAGTAGAAAGACAACAATGCAGCAGGACCACTATACAGCGTCATCGACAAAGATGTTCGTGCTTTCAGGAGTCCATTGAGTTATTTTTTTATTTGTTTTATTTACGGACGCTCTTTAACAGCTCAGGTCATCAGCGTTCCATTCTATTCAGGGCGTGAAACGCCCGACAAATTTTGCTCGGAGGCCTCTTCTTTCAGGCTTGAGGTTTTTTTGTGTGCCGTAAATGTACGACATGGAACCCACGGCTTTACTTCCCTTCCGAAGGAAGCCATACTTAGGATTTTTACGCCCGAAAAAATCCATCGATCATGGCCAGGTTTGAACCCGCGACCTTGGGTTTAGACGCAAGTATGGTTACCACTACATCACCAGGACCGACTCCATTAAGCTACCTATGAGCAAGCGACCAACACGAGAGAATGTATAACTGTGCGAGTTTGAATGCTTGCCCATGCATTGACCTTGAAGTAACTGGGTGCATTCGCGCTGCGCTAGAGAGCTGGCCAGGCACTCCACGGCAATCATGGTGAGTGCAGTGTGTGTGTTGTGGTACGTTGAGTTTAAGTCGATTGTGTTTGCGCAGCGTAAATTCCGGCATACTTATGGACAGGATTCACCATTGTTCGTTGATTTAACCAGTTTAAAGAAACCGGAAATGTTATCTTTAAGAAATCTCCAGGCCGGCCACGCACTTTGGAAGAGAATGTAGAGCGTTTAAGACAGGCCATGTTTACCTAGACCTAAAAAAAAAAAAAAAAGTATATTATTCGCCGTAGTTTGGAACTTGGTAGCCCAAAACAAAAATTCAAAATGTGTTGCAAACATGTCTAAGACTGTATGCTTACAAAATTGAACTGAAACATCAAATTAACACACCAGATAGGCCTAAACGCGTTGAATTTGCTGTAACGATGCTGAGTGTAACATTCCACATCAATGGTTGTGTTAACGGCGTAACTGCCGGATATGGGGAGCTTAGCAACCAAATGAAGTGTACGCTCGTGATTCGCCTAAGGTTAATGTTTTTAGTGTGAACTCAAGCATGATTGTGTTGTCGACCCGTTCATTTAGCAGAGAACAGAATACGGGCGCTACGTATCTGGGCATGCTAGAACTTTACGTGCTCCCTCAAATTGAAGACACTGAAAGAGAAGAGGGAATAAGTGTACTTTTTAGCAGGATCGAGCGCCATCTCACTAAGCCTTAACATGCAACGAGTTCTCAACATATTTCCCTGGCCGTTGGATAGGAAGGAATGGTCCTGTTTTGTGGCCACTTAGAAGCCCTGATCTAATTCTTTTGGAATTTTTCTTTTGTTTAAGCACAAAAAACATTTAAGAGAATTAACGCGGCGATAGCGGCTGTTTCTCCTGATAAGATTTAGCAAACCTGGAGGGAGATCGATTATAGCTTAGATGTTTGCCTTGCAACAAACTCATATCGAAACTTTCTTACGTATTCAAAACGTAAGTGTTTCCGCGTGTTTTGGTGTATAAATAAATAGTATACGTTTAATACAGGTTTAATTGTTTAATTTCACCTTTTCCGAAGACTCTGTATAAAACTAATGGCAAAAGTAATCAGGAACGCCAAAGAAAGAAATATACAACACAAAATAGTTAACAATTCTGGGGAAGAAGACCAAATGCGGATATGGCATATCCCGTATTTTTAAGACATATTCGTAATAACTTTAGTAGAACTATTGCTGAAATAACCATTTGGTGAGAAGGAAAAATTATTGAAGGATGAACTCTATACGAATTAATTTTCTATAGCTTTTTAGTATTCACCTGGCTCAGGTAAAGTGTGTTATTATGTAAAATAAAATGTAATAGCGTTATCCTCTCTTATGTAATCAAGGTAATCTGGTTCAGCAATTGTTTGTTCGCCTGTTGGAAGTTGCACCTTCTGTGCATCAGTTTTCATTACTGAAAATATGACTAATTTTTGCATTCATACTCTAGGGGAAAATAAAATACGAGGAAGGTTTCATAAGATTCCAGTCTGATGAAATCAGAGTCGCAATAATCGCAAAACCATTCGTGTGGTAAATGACCTTACCTTTGCTTGCCACACTATTTTCAAGTCTATGAATGCCTTGGGGAGAGTAATATGAATAACGAGAGGTGGCAGGTATGTTAAACATGAGTACTGCGCGCTTATGACATTTTATTTTTTTACAAAGGACGACTTAATCCCACAGAATTTAAAAACTACAGAGTTGCGTGTTATGATGCAACCTGTTCACATGAATGGGCTAAACAGCTTCGAGTAGGGTGAGAAAACATTGAAGCCGAATCACGTGAGGACCTATCGCAGGGATGCTGATGACCAAAACCGCCTCACTATTGTTGAATAGGAGTTGAGTGACGGGAGATAAAACAGAAAGAAATTGCTGCTAGAATAGACTTTTTTAACAACAGTGTTGCTTAGGATTCTTCCTAAATATCTTCAAATGAAAAAGGAGTGCGAGATGAGTGCCGGAATTTTCTCGGAAGTTCAAAGACAAAATCGAGGGGAATGCTGTAAAAGTTCCCCCCCTTTTTTCCTTTGTGGAGGTTCTGGAATCACTTGTGACGGTATGAAACTGTGGTCCTCTACCATGATTCGCTTTCAAAATGGACGTAAACCTGCTGAGGCGCCGCCAAGGAGAAAGACCATGGCCACAGTTTTCAGGGATTGCAGGGAGATTCTGTTAATTGACTTCAAAGAGAGAATTGTCAGTGTCACGCATACTATTACTATAGCCCTCTACAATGGACATAAACTGCGAGCCACAATTAAAGAAAAGAGATGCGATATCATGAACCATGGTGTTCCCCGTCTACACATTGCCCAGATAGCATTAAGAACCTTTTTGTTGCTAACTTCCTACAAGGAAGAAAAGTTATTGACAGCGAGATTAAGGAAGCCATTTCAGGACATTTTGCAGACAAATGTTCCACTTTTCAAGGGCATACAAATGTTAACTCAAATATTTGAAAAAATGTGTTGAAATAAACTGAGACAACATTAAAATGACATGACTGTTTTCTTTCCGTTACCTCTAAAAGTAGTCCGTCCAGAAACCTGTGGAATCTTCTTCGTAAGCAGGTGTTCTTTATTCAACAGTATAATATGTGGAATCATTTTTATTTTTCGTAATAATAAGCACTTTTGCATTAATAGCAAAATTGAAAATGGGAATTTGAAAGTTCAGAGCTATTTTTATAATACAAAAGTATGCCTTACATAGGAATACTTGTCCTGTTGAAAAGCATAAGCTTATATAGTTTATCTACACTAGTGTCATTAAATTAATCTTTCCAAGCAGGTATGCCGTTTTACTTTGAAAGGTAGCATAGTTTATGAGGCTGTTACTGACCATCTATTCAAATTATATGACAAACTATGCAGTTTCTATTCAATCTAAGTTTGAAATTAGTCCTAAATCTCGTCTAATGATTCAGTAATATGGCCTCAGATGGATATGCAGTATCTCATTTAATTTGTCTCTTTGTTTACATTAGTTTGTAGTAGTATGTGTTGTACTCACGTTCAGGGGTGTTGGAATAGCTATTATTTTATAAACTTTTCCTTTATAAAGTTACATTTAAGTGTTCTCTTTAGCGTATCACAACGTGGTTAAACTTATTAAACTTTCTATTTATATAAATTTCTTTTTACTATTTGATATTTATGCCTATACAATTAAAATTAAATACTTGTATACTGGGTGAGCAGATTATGAGTTTCCTTTGGGCTCGCGCGAGTCAGTCGGTCCAGTTGTGATTTGGGTCAATGCCATGGTGGGAATCGCGAGCTTCGTGGGAACACGCCATTGGTCTGATCTAAACAACTATTGAAACCCTGCGTGTACAGTAATATGCTAAGGAAAATGTGGCTAATAAAGGCCTAAGTATCCTAATCCACAACGGTGGCTGCCAGGAGATTGTTGGAAGAAAAATTCTTAGATGATCTAGTGATTCATAAGTTAGTTAAAACATTTCGGGAATTGCGGTGTATTCGAGATAAGAAGCGCAGAGGATAATAAAAGATAAAGATATAGGACAAGAAACAAAGCGGCTCTAACACCTCCTTAGATATACATGTTATTTTTAAGTGACTTTTTTTTAGTAATATTATTAGTCAGTGCCTCCAGTTTGTACCTATAAGTTGTAGATGGTAAAACGCGAACCGGTGTTGCCGTGAATACAGATTGTGCAGTTCATGAGCCCTCCCAAATGTGCACTACAAATTGTAATCTGCTGACCCAGCATTACGTCGTTATCAAGAACTATTTTTGCTGTAACAGGAAAGCTGTTTTGCAATGCCCTGACTTTTATTTTTCTTACCCCAATGGTTAAGTGCTATGCTCTACTAATCATATAATTATATTACATTGCCCTCTGAGGCTTTGCCTAATTGTAAGTTACACTGTCTACAAAGAAGCACATTAGGTTTCAATCTTGCCTCTCTAAATGCTTATGAGGTCATTTAAACAGATACTAAATAAAACTGGCCATAAACTGCAAGTTTGTCTAAAAATGTCATTTATAAAACTTTTATTTTTAGTCATCTGAATGTGTTATGATATTTGTGTTGATACACACTTTGCATCACTTTGAATGTAAGGTATTCTATCTTATTTAAAATCTCCCTTAGTATAAATCGATTTATTTCCTCAAACGATTTTCGATGAAAGCTACATAAATGGTTAAATTCTGTTCTATTTATTTTTAATGGAATATGTAATTATGCAAGTTAAACCATGACGAAAAGTTTCAATTTTATAAAATAAAGTATGTGAACTGTCTGAAATATTTTATTAATTATTTTAGTACAACTATTTAGTTTAAAATTCAAGAAAGTAATTACATCTGAAACATTCACACATTTATTTCCATTCCCATTTCTTAAACAATTACGTTTCTGGAGTTCGTAACTATCGCCTTGCAGATCTTCACCAGTCCTAATAATGTTGTTTAAATTGTTCTCCTTCCTGTATAAACAAATACTACATCAGTCCACTGTCAGCAAATCTTGATCTTCATTTGCAATGCTCACGCCAAAAGTCTATCATCTTTATTTTGTAAGTGTTTAACTCAATGCTCTGTTTTAACATTATTAGCAATGACTACACCTCTATTGTTTTTATTCCATATTTCTATTCCTTGTTTTCTTTCATCATCCAAAGCTTCATACGCAGGTTTTCCCATTCTTCGTCCATTATGTAATGTTCAGTCTTTGCTGATGAACTTTCCTGATGCTTTGATCCTGAAAGAGATAAGATTTAAAACGTCACAAACTTGTTCTCCTTGACGATGAATTTTAATTTATTTATTCAGCTACTGACATTTAGTTAACACTAATGGCCTGTATATACCAAGACTGTTCGATAAGTTCGTGCTAAAAGGAGTCATACTTTTTTTGGAAAAAAAAATAGTTTTATTTTTCTAACTTGATTATCACATCCATAAAATGCTATTTATTCACCTCTGCAAGATATGATTTGTTTCGGGGACCTCTTATTTTGTTGCGATTTTCTTTCCTGCTAGGGAGCCAAATCTGGAGAGTAGGGGGATGAAGAAGAATATTATATATTAAGTTTGTAATTTTGAGGTCGTTATTGTGATGGAACATCTTTGCCAGGTGAACAGTTTTAATTCTGCAGTAGCATAGCGAAATATTCACGTTCATGATTTTGCTTTTTTACAAAGTGGAAATTAAAATTACGCCCTGGCAATTCCAAAACACAGTTGTTATCCTCTTTGCTGATGAGGGGATTGTTTTTGCCTTCTTCGGAATACTTTCTCCGTTTGCAACCATGTTTCGATTGCTGATTCATTTCCGACGTTCGATTGTCACATACCGTCTAAGAGATTCACTTGGAATCTGTTTAAACAGCTTTAAATTCTGCGCGGAAGTGCCAATTCGTTTTCTTTTCTGGACAATTGTAAGCAAACGAAACACCCACCTTGATAATAGCGTTTTCATTTTGATTATGTATTACAACTACAGAAATATCCACAGCTTCAGCAATCTCTGCATCAGGTTATGGATTTATCATTTTGGGACAACATATCCGGAACGGTCCGCATCGCTTGTGCTCGTTCAGCCTAATCTAAAGTCATCAAACTATTTTCTATTATTCTAAGCGAAGATAATGTCCAGCTTTGCTTTAGCTTCTGCGGACATTGCCTCTATCAAAATGTAATCAATACAGGAAATTCACATTTCATAATTTTGAACGCTTATTTACAAATTTAAGCAGGAAAGGCTCCGAAATTTCGTAACTGTTTATAACCGTGTACATCATTCCGCAACAGTTACCGTTTCCAAGGTAACATTTAGAACAATCTAGTGCTACCACCTTAATGCACGGACTTATCAAATAGCCCTTGTTAATCAGGACATCTATATTGGAACCTGGAGTTGAAATTATATCATTAAGAGATCCACTCCGGATAAACTTTTTTGAGTTTGTGTAAAAAACATGTTACTTTTTATTGCATATTTAAAAATTATTGACTGCATTTTCTGACGAGATTCTAAAAACATGGATATCCTATAGCCAACATAACATTAAAGACATGCTCACTTTTGCTTTTTTTTTTTTTTTTTTTTCCGTAATGTTTTTCTGTAAATATTCATAAAATCTTTCAGTTTTTATTTTCTTTCTTCCCTTCTTCAGAAATACAAACAGACGATTTCTAATATTTTACTTTTGTATTATAATTTTTTTCATTAGCTTATTATTCTGTCTACTATAATTACTACGCCTTTGCTTGTGCCATCTGATGTTTCTTGCTTAAAGGTTCCTTACGTTTATAGTGCAAAATTTTAATGACAGGAGCTGCGGGGGTGCCAATCCTTCACTAATTCATGGACCAGTGAATAAAATATGTGGATTGTTGCCATGGTAACCAAGCCGAAAATCACTACTCGCGGGCTTGAGGCCAGTTCTGTACATATTGCATCACATCATCACCATGTCGTGGTCTCTGCCTCTATGCTATTAAGGTCACAGTTATGAATGTCCGTTTGGATTAAAATCTGAGGCTCCTAGGAAACAATATTCTAGCATAGATTACATGGTTCTCTGCTTACCGGTACCCCCCCCCCCCCTGGAACTTGTAACACTGCTGACGAAAGGAGAACTACGTGATTCATTAAAAAATAATGCATTAGACTTAAAACATGAGTTAGGATTTCCTGAACCGGACAAACCACACTAAAAACTTATCACGGTGATGGTACTTCTTTGCAGATGGGTAGTATTGCGCATCGCTTATTAATTAATGCGAGGGTAGATATTTCATTTTCAGGATTCTATTATGCAGAAAGCTGTAACTCACTATCTGTGCCTATTTCATTTCGAAGTACTCTCCCCTCACTCATCACAAATAAAATGCATTATCTGTAACTAATCACGGACGCGGCCACGCCATACGAAGTTTAGTAAGGAAGTTTTGAGATGAGGAAAGGTGAATGCTGATCTACTTAAAAGGAATGTAGCATGACCCATCCCTGAACGGGGCCCTGAAAGCAAATGGCTATATCGGGAAAAATTCTTTAGGAGCGTGTTATCCCCTATGCTTCATATGTTGACAATGATTTCCGTTTCGTGCATGACAATGTCCGTCCACATGTGGCCCATATTGTGGCATAGTACTTGCGTGAAGTGTGTTTTGGCCAGCACAAAGCCCTGACCGTAACCCCATTGAGCATGTTTGGGATATGATGGGGAAAATATTTGTCATCGTGTTCCTGAGAGCCTCAAAGAACTTTGGGAGGCCTTGTGTAAGCAATGGGAGGTCACACCATAAGAAAACCTAAGGACCTTGATCCGCAGCATGACCGTAAGGTTGCAAGCTGTGATACAAGTCAGAGGAGGAAACATCCGCTTCTGAGAGTGTTACTGAATATTAAGATGTGTCGCTGCAGGTATGTTACCTTGTGTTACCCTACAGGTAAAAACCAGATCAATGTGAAATGTGATTAACTTGCATTCATGTTCATGCTCATATAATAAGGGAAATTATAGACTCAAAATGATAGCTGAATATTTAAGAGTGCTTGCAAAATGTTTTGAAAAGTATTTAACGTTCAAAAAATGAATGGAATTATAATAATTCACATATAATAATGCATAAAATTAAAAGTATTAAAAATGTTTAGGTGTTGCGGTTGTTTTCTCTCCCTCTCAGTGTATATTGCGAAATTTTCCTACTCTAACAGTTAATTCATGCCCATGCTTTAAAAATCTGAAATGTACTGCCTATTACATTGCATTTAAAATGCTAACTTTCAATATACCGTAGAAAAAAATTATAAATTAAACTTTTTTATGCCATGAAACTTTATAATGTTCACGAACTTTGTTGTTATTGTATGGTCCTTTAGCTTATGCCGGCCAATGCTCTTTCTACAATGTTCCTGGAATCCGGCATCCAGGGGCTCTCAACCTTTTCCAGTAACGTACCATTACAACCAACGCAGGATATTACATGAATCGGTAAGCAAATTTTGCGAGGAAAATGCATGATTTTGTAGTACGCGGATCAAAATAAGCATTTCTCTACATTTGTAACAATATAGTGATTTATTTACTTATTTCTTGTATATAGTATTTAGAATTAGATATTTACTGGGGAAAAAATTGCTCATTCTATTCCAATTCGATAGATTGTTCGGTGAAATGTCTTTTTAATTAATTTCTGACTCAACCTTTTCTTTCAGTGAGAAGATTATGTGTGTTTAGCTAAACACGTTTTTTAATGTTCGGTTTCAACTGACTTCATTTTAGTCTTAAATGGGGATGAACATTAAACTTATTTCTGTACTTGTTTTTTTATATGAATTAGAGAAGGAAATGTAAATTCACAAAGATAAGTAGTCACAAACACCAACAAAAATTATACAGTTTTGATTCAAAAACAAGAATTCTTCCTTCGCTGTTTCTGCATCTATAACTCTTACGTAATTAAGAAGATAGGCCCTATTCGTGTTAATAGTTTAACCCAATTGTATGGGAAAATATTGATTAGCAGGAATTTTTTCTATTAACTGCCACTTAACATTTGCAGGCAAATCTAAAACTCTTAGAGACACGGTGTCATTGAATGACGGAATTACTTCAAGTTGTTTTGCTGCCTTTTCCCCAATATTTTAAACATATCTATTGTAACTGGCAAAATTGACTTTGCGATCCAATGGATTGAAACAATATGACAAACAGCTTATATTACACTTACTATTTCTTGTTATTTTTGCTGCTTTCTTGTACAATCGTGTCCTCTGTTGGATGTTTAGCTTTAAAAGTAGCGGCTTCTGGCAGAGTGGAATTATTTACCCCGCTTACACCCATTTCTCCCTTTGAGCTTTTCAAGCAGAGATCTTTAATTAACCACTTAACCATGTTCTAGTTAACTTCTTCTGAGCACAAACTATATATTGATCTGACTATTTTACTTGCGTGACGTCTTTTTAAATCGACAAATGAAACTAAACAAAAGTTTGAATTTTAACCAATCAGAGCCGCATATAGCAATGAAACTATCGAAAAAAAAGTATCAAACCCGTTTTATCATGCGATGTGCATTTGTCTTGTGGTCAGTGTAGCCAACTGTATACCTATACTATATAATTTCTTAGCACGCATCACTGACCACTTTTGCTAGCACTACTATGGACAATGGACAATCATAACATGACTTCCCCAGTTTTCATGGGAGTTTGAAGACTCTCGATAAATTAACATTTAAATACTCGAATATAGAAATGTGCTATTAGATGTTTTGATCGAGCATGCACATCTACTAAAATGAAGGCGATAAACAAGAGAAAATCAGGGACACAAAAATATTCGGTAACACGTGTATACCCACTGATTTTAAAGAAACTGTTGGTTTAATATTAATTTAAATCTTAAAAACTAGAACTTAATTTGTGTATGAACAGAAATTTATATGATAAATATAAGCAAGTAGATTACAGCTCGAACCATCCCCGCAATTATGTGCGAGTACACTTCGTGACTTTACAAACAGCATGCTGGAGAAGGGAGTAATTCCCATCAGTATACTGTGACGGGAATTGTTTCGTGAACGGAATATGAACTGCCGTTCATCCATTCATTCAGGGTGCAATTTTCATGGCGGAATAATAAAATGAACATTGTTTAAGGCCCGTCTTTGCTACAGAGGCACCACAGGCTATGAACACTGATGATACATGAGATGAAATGATGTATCGGGAAAGAATTTATTTTTAAGGAAGGAAACGTTCCAGGCCTAAGTTTAGGATACCTCCCCGGTCATTTATGAGGACTGAGGAAAACCTGGAAAAAACCTCAGTTGGGAGGACGGCCCTGGTGGGATTCGAACCCCAGACCTCCCGCTCATGAGTCCGCGCCTTAACGACCGTGGAGGTTTCATGGCGGAGACTCTGTTATAAACCTATAGGAACTGTTGCTCGAGTCTCTGATATAGAGTTCTTAACTCGGGAAGCATCTGCGGCAAGCTCTGAGGATACTATCTAAGACATTGTCCGATTTCTTCGTGCTGTTAAGGCCAGACATCGCTTTAGTTGGCCTACATCTAACATCTCTTGCATCTCGGGACCGTTGCCAAAGTCTGACACTTTGCGGCACGTTAAGGGCTGATGAGACCTCTGTCTCTGCCTGACCTACTTCCAGGAGTCACAGCTATACAGTCAATGCTTTGCTTTTAAACCACCACATTTTCACAATGAGGGGACGATAAAGGATGAGTATTTTGAACCACATACATTGCTTTTGTTTACCTTTAGATACCCCATTTGAAGTTGGTGCAATCTCGTAACTGCAAAAACTTGGAATTCACTATTAGAGATAGCAGAACGTTTTACAGGCTTGTGCTTTTTCTTTTTCAGTTCATTGGTATTAAGTTTGTAAGTGTTATCTAGGTTCCAATACTGAATGCGTTTTTTTAATAGCTCTACTGAATTTAATGTTACCAGTAAAATATATATGTATTTACGAGGGTAGGTCCATAAGTTTCCGGCCTAACTATTTCTAGGTATGATAAAGACAAATAATATATTTTTATATTTATTGCAATATACTTCTCACATATTTGAATTAATATTTCTATCCCCCCCCCCAAATAGTCACAAGTGTTGTCTGCAAAATGACCATAAACAGCATTCATCACTTCTTCGCCACACTTACATTTTCCTTTCTGAAGGTCCTTCTTGAGTTTTGAGAAGAGGAAATAGTCACTGGGAGCTAGATTTGGGCTGTAGGGTGGATGGTAGATCTCCTTGAAGCCACATTTCTTCACAGCTTCCTTTGCAACAACAGCTGTGTGCACAGGCGCGTTGTCGTGAAGAAGGCGCACACCACAACTCAGCTTTCCTCGCCATTTCTCTTTGATGGAAGCACGTAGTCAGTGCAGTAGGCCAGCATAGTACTCTCCATTTACTGTGGTGTTCCTCTCCTTGAAGTCAATGAGGAGTATGAAGAGTCATTATTTCACAGTTATTAAAAACGAGCGTTTAGAATAACAAGTAAAAATGGTTAAGATTGATATTCGTTCTGTGATTATTATTTTTTTTTCTGGATGGGTTAAAAGGTAAAGGACAATCATGAGAGGACTTTGTCTACGTTAAGTAATGCTGGCCCGTCCTATGAAAACATTCAACTATGAGTAAATACGTTCAAGCGTTGCAGAACAAACACCTAAGACGCACCATGTCCTGGAGTTCCAAAATCAGTTGTATGGTCACAAATCAGTGATAAAGATATTGTTTTGGCTGACTGAGGAGTGAAAGTGCGCGAGTGAGCAGAGGGCACAGGCATCTCACTTAATTGGGTGCATATATATATTTCATTTCCTGTGTATCCATAGTGGTAAAATGCTGTAAAATCGATTGAATTCTTCTTAAGCATTTCCAAACAGTCGGCCGAATTTCGCATGCGTTTTGCTTTTACTCCGGAGTAAGCAGATGCTGCGCTCATCTTGCAAATATTAAGAAGAAATCAATCGATTTTACAGCGTTTTACCACCGGATACACGGGAAACGAAAAATGAAATGCGCGAATCGAAAGGGCTCCAAAAAGATCAGATGTATTCCAACAGCTGAAAAGGTGCCAGCTTCAGCTTTATGGAACAAAAGCAATTTTCTTGATTAAGTACTTGAACAAGGGGAAAACCATTACTGGAGAATACTACACATCACTTTTGGAGAGAATGAAGACGGCAATCGCGGAAAAATGTCCGGGAATGACCAGAAAAAAACGTACTTTGGCATTGCAATGCGCCGATGTATTCAAGTCACGTCGCTCAGGACAAATTCATCGAATTACGATTACGAATTGCTCCCGCGGATTACCCTCTGTATCTGAAACTCAAACATTTCCTAGCTGGCCACAAAATGGAATCAAATGAAGAGGTAAAGGCTCGAATAAATCCACTTTCAGAGGGAATCACGAACTGGATGATACTTTGAGGCAAGTGCGTTGAACTTTGAGCGGAATATGTCGAAAAGAATGAACTACCTCCGTATAAAGAGTTCGAAGGAAAAATGTCAAATTCCACATTTATTTACAAAAAAAAAGTTTCTTTCGCATTTCAGGTGGATTCATTACTTGCAACTCTGTTGCTTCAAGGCCTATCTCTGAAGTTTATGTATTCTCTATCTGAGAGTCGCGTTTCTCCGAAAATTAAGCTTCGTCCTTCCACGTCTTCACGCTCCAGCAGTCTTTAGTAATTGCCAGCAGTTGTGGCAAAATGTGTGACAGTCAAAGAACTTCATAATCTGGGGCTGTTTCTAAAAAGCCCATGCTCAGTGGTTAACTCAACAGCTTTCCTGTCATTCTATGACCCTTGACTTTGGGCTTATGTCAGATGTATTTGAGAAGACTTAACTGAGAAGATCTAGGAATGCATTCTCGTGTCAAATTAATATGCTGAGCATAAATATCTCAATTAGCAACGTTTATGTATTCGGGTTATGCCGTATATCTTGCTCGAAATAAGCGGTATAATCCGAAAAACAAACTTTACAAATGTCGGCGGCCGAGGAAGCCTGAAGAACAAAAAGAATGCGCTCTCTTCTTTTTCGTAATATCCTGACCGCGTGAGGAAACACATACCATGAACGCGAAGTTGACTAAGCATCAACCATACAGTGCAGGTAACCCTGAACTGTGCCTAGCGTTTCGTCGTAAGCCATAACAGGTTTCTACATTGCAACTACAAACTCTAACCTCCTCCCCAACTTGTGCCAAGCTATGCTCATATCTTGTTCCATCCCTATTGATCAACTTTATTGGAATTTTAATTACATAACTATTTTAATCTTGCCAATGAAAGTATCACTTTAATATATCCCAATAATGGAACTTGATGGAGCAATGTTTATGTCAATAATAATTCAATGTGCGAGAGTCTAATCCCAGTCTGCAGTTTATTGGAAGCATAACCTGACTGTTAATATTTAAAAAACGTAAGCATTGGCTTAAATATAGTGAGTCATATACATGCATAGACATGAAAGATATTTTAGAGAGCTTATAGTCTTTCATTCGACAACTGTAGTGGTAACCATAGTTGCCTTCTAAACCCAAGATCGCGGGTTCAACTCCGGCCAGGATCGATGGATTTTTTTCGTGCGTAAAAATCCTGAGTATGGCTTTCTTCGGGAGGGAAGTAAAGCTGTGGGTTCCGTGTCGTACATTTACGGCAGGAAAAAGAACCTCAAGCCTGAAAGAAGAGGCCTCTGAGCAAAATTTGTCGGCTGTTTCACGCCCTGAATTGAATGGGACGCTGATGACCTGAGATGTTAAAGAGCGTCCGTAAATAAATAAAAGAAAAATTCGACAACTGTGCTTATTTTAGGGGTGTCGGGCTGACTCCAAGGAGGAGAAAAGTACTTCGGTCCTGAATACAGTCAATAAGAAATTACTAGAAATAATGGAGGATGTGTCACCTAAAAACTGATTGGGGGAATTCAAAAGAACACATTCAAATAGGTTATCAAGATGATCATAAGTCTAGAAAAGCAGTTTCTACTGCACTCTTAAGATGTAGACCTCTAAAATTGACACTGACCAAATGAATCAAAAACTATTACACGAACTAGAAAACCTAATTATAGGACAGATAATGGTTGGAATAGAGAAAGATGGTTAATATTTTACATGCATAATTTCTCTCGCTAAAATTTAGAGCTACAATATTTTGTTACCTTATTGTGTAATGTATACGTGATACTAGTTGCATTGCTATCATTTCCGGTTCCCGCCTGTGGGAGGTGTGCAAGTTGATAAATGTTCAGTTCCGCCTATAGCAAAATGGAAGTGACATGCAACGAACAATGCTCTTCTCTGAAATTCTGCTTTCATCTCAACAAATCTTCAACCCTATGCAGTGTTAAAGGGGGTCTATGGAGACTTTGGTATTCCCTATAGCACAGCTCTAAGATCGCTTAATATGTTTAAAGAAGGTAGGAAACGGTGAACCCGGTACTCCAGTTTCTTTTCCAACGGAGGAAAGCATACATCGCTGCTATTATTGTGACAGAGTCGTCGAATGACTTTAGGAATATTTTCAGAAATTCAGAAACCTTCACTGAGCGCCACCTACACGTGGTAACTGAAAAGTTGTATATTAAACATGCAGGTTCCAAAACTGCTGATCCCTGAACAAAAGGACGTTACCGTGCAGTTGATGTTACAGAAATATGCGGGGTTTCTTTCAAAGATAATCGTAGCTTGGCTGCATCATTTTGATCTTGACAGCAAACAACAAAGCTCTGTGTGGAAATCCCCTCCACCACCACCACCACCACCAAAAAGCAAAAGAGATTACTTCTGCTAGGAAAGTTACGTTCATCTCATTTTTCGATATTTAAAGAATGTTTTATCAGTATGTTGTACATATGACAAAAGCTGGATGCTGCACCACGATAATGCACGGAGGCACATAGTAAATGTTGTTGCTGAATATCACACAAAAATGAAGGTGTGTGTGTTCCTAACTCTGTCTATAGTCTAGCTTTAGCTCCTTGTAACTTTTTTCCTTTTTCCCAAATTGAATAAATAACATGGGAGGCATTTTTCACCATTAGAAATAGTGGTGATGGAGGCAATCCTGAATGACCTTTCAAAAAATTATTTCTAGCATGTCTTTGAAGACTGCCAGAAATGCAGGGATAGGTGCATTGCATCCAACGGGGACTACTTTGAGAAAGTTCATCAAAATTGCGAAAATTGTGGTTTTTTATCGAACAGACCTGGAAATTTACCGCTAAGGGTTTCTTGCTATATACTCAGTTGAAATACAAGGTTTTTAACATTTTAATTTTTCTCCTAACCGGCGTAGAATTAATGAAAAGTACAATGAAGGTTCCATTATCCAACGAGCTTACATCGTTTAAGGTATTGTATTGGAGACTTCTTTCGTCTCTTAGTTGAAGAATGGTTCCCTTATAGCAACTGCAACTTCATACATGAATCTGAACCTTGTCATAAGGCAAATTCATTGAGAAAAAATTTAGAAAAATCATGATTCAACTGCTAAGTGCTGATTGGCTGACATGAATTTCGTTGAAAACATTTTGGAAAACTTAAGAGACAAGTTTATAAAGAGATATATCTAATCACAGTCAAGATAGTATTAATTAAATGGTTAATCAGAGTATGTCACAATACTCTTGAATTTATAACAAGAAATGCTTTCTTGTATGCAAAAAAATGGTTAAAGCATTAATTAAACTTAAAAACATTAAATTAATTATTACTTACCTTGTACCAGGTAAAAGTATTGATTAATGTTAATTTCATATTTATTCAATTTACAAACAATTAAAGCGCCCAATAGAAACAGTTTAGAGCCAGTGGCAAGATAAATTTGTAGATAGACATTTTGCAATTTAAATATGTTAATTTGGCAAGGGACTAAATGTTAGATAATTCTTAAAAAGTTGCTAGAGTCAAAATGAGAGATGAAAGTTTTCATTGACATTTACAGAAATGTCAATCATCTTATAATGTTCAGTGGCCAAGGCGTTAATAATGCTGGTTATATTATTACTATCCATTGCTGCTAGTGTACAAACTGCAATTTTATAAATCAAATAAATATTTATTTTTTTATTTAGAGACATTTGGAAATAATGCCGTATGTAATGTCAGTAAGAGCAGGAAATCTACTAACGTTTAACGCTTTAGATGCACGAAAAGATAGCCGGGAAAGCACATACGGAGGGAGGACATGCGCAGTGCATTCACTCTGGTGTTAAAATGCAAACATTGGACTCACGAGCTAATCCATTTGCTTCCTTAGAATCAAGGTAAGCGGACCATGTTTTTAGCACTAAAAGGGACTTCTATTCGTGCTCACGTTGTACAAGGGAACTGTTTCCGTCGGACCGACTTCAATGAAACATTAAAAGTATGATCAATTGAGATATTCCAAATCCCTCCTTCCAATTGGTTTATATTTTAAAAGTTGTGTTGGGATCCTTATCCATTCGCTCGCACCTTCATCTCTTCTTTTCACTTTGTATCATTTATGTTATCAGCATTTAAATCTCTTCTAATATCTTTATTTCTAATGCATTTCTTCTTCGCATTTCTTTAATAGCTCTCAGATGTTTCATTTCTATTATTTCGAATTTTCTTTAAGAGTCTAAACCTGTGCTCCATATAAGCTATAAATTTAAATATTTTTTGTTTCTTTCCTAACTTAATTTTTATAATGTTTATTAATGATAAAAGTTGAGAAAACTGGTAAAGCATTGGACATGATTCAGGTAACAAAAGAAGAGTGTCAATGTAAGTCATAAAATGTTCAAAACATTACCACAGAAGAAAAAGAGAGATTGGTAGAACTTCAACTAGATGTGTTTGACAGTCATTTATGGATTCAGTAAGACGTTAAGGCAAGAGGATAACGTTTAGTAATAAACGTCTTAAAAGACCGATTAAACATCCGGCAGAAACTGTAAACAGTATATTTCTACCATGGACACGAATTTGCCTTAGCATCAACCATACAGTGTAGCTGATCCATAACTGGGATTAGCGTTCCGATGTAAACAGCACCGGGTTTCTGCATTTCAGCCACAAACGTAAACCGCTTTCTTCTATTTCCGTGTACCTCAATTTGCGTCAAGCTTATGCCAATATCTTGTCAGCAAACGAATTATTCCATCTCTAGTTATTGCATAAGTGCCTGAAAGGGTAAGAAATGGTGTTATAAGTAGCTTAATACAAGTATAGTGTATTTGTGGGAGGAGCTACCAATAAGAGCAACTAGTCGGTTCTGGTGGTGTAGTGGTGATCTAAACCCAAGATCGCGGGTTCGAACCCGGCCAGGATCGATGGATTTTTTCGGGCGTAAAAATCCCAAGTATGGCTTCCTTCGGAAGGGAAGTAAAGCCGTGGGTCCCGTGTCGTACATTTACGGCACGATAAAGAACCTCAAGCTTGAAAGAAGAGGCCTATGAGCAAAATTTGTCGGCCGTTTTACGCCCTGAATAGAATGGGACGCTGATGACATGAGATGTTAAAGAGCGTCTGTAAATAAACAAATAAAAAAAAAAAAGAGAGAGCAACTATATCATATCAGTTTTGGTAAAAGGTTCCCAAACATTGCTGCCTGATGCAAGGTCGTTCAACTAAACTCTTTTAAATTTACACTCCGTTTGCAATACATACCACTAACTGAAGGTTTAGCCTGTCAAACGAATCCTATGCACTGCATACCCAAGACATAAGGTAGTGTAAGCGATGCTATGTGTGTACTTCCATTGAACAGGGCTAACCCTTCGGAGTACACACATCCAATCCCGGTGAGAGGAGAGGAGGGAAGGAATAGTTATCGATCAAATATAAACATAGCTACCTGGTTGAGCTTTTAAGTCGAAACATATAACACTGTCACAGAGTCTTTAGCTATAACAACGGCACATCTGCCGACAGAAATAGAAATATCGACTCGTTTTTGCATGAAAATGTTTACAACATTCTTTTTCTTTTCCTTGAATATGGTGGAACGCTCTAGGAGAGCTGTCTGTGCCTTCCCTGTGCCTATAAATACCATTCTTGATGTTGCCATTACATCATTCAACGCATATTAAGGCTGAGCTCCTCGCGACGACTACAGAGAGGAATGAGCGCTGCTAATGCTCATAATTACTGATAAATAGCATCAAGAACGAGGATATTTAACCAACGAACCAGGGGCGGATGATCAAACAATCCTACTCCAGAATAGCGTGCTGCAACACTGCGAACATCTCCAGTGCTCGTGCCACTTTCATGAACGCAAGAACTTTCATGAACGCAAGACATCTTAAAAATTAGCTAATATAGGACCACAGATAACAGCGTGTGGAAGATGTATAAACGTCATTATTTGAGCCAGAACGATATCTCGATGAAGATAATGAAAAATAACATTTCTTAGATCTTTCATAGAGTTGCAGAAAAACATTTTGGAAAAAAGAGATATTTGGCAAACGCGCCTTCTTGTTGTAGCTACCGTGCAAGAGTATACATAGAGACTGCTAAGGACGGGAGGGTCGCGATGGAGGAAAAATGTGACCGCTACCCGATAGTACCGTTTTGTTGCGCACTGGTAGTTGGAAAACGACCGCGATTACTTTAGGCCAATTGCATTACGAAAACCAGGAGCGTCCCGTAAATAAGGGCTAGATGGGGTATTCCCACCAAAGAAAATACTATAATTATTTACCATTTTCTCTTCTCCTGGTCCATTTTTAAAACAAAAATGCATCAAAACAGCGATATATAACCAATTAGTTCTTAACTGTATCTTACGCAATACGCGCTTTTTCACTGTACTGTAGTAGCTGTAGCATATGCGGGTTCTTCGTTGGCGAGGGAAGTTCATGGGCCAGCCCGAAAAAAATTTATGCTTTAAACTTACACCTTCAAGCGCCAGCAAAGATTTACAAGAACTTATATTTGTCTTTCTCCTGCTGATTTCTGCATTCTCTTGGGCCAACAGGAAGACTTTGAAAACTGCATTGCAAGAGTTTTTTATTAGAGTGCACATAAAAATTATAAATATGTCTTTTTTTCTCAGGAAATATTTTATGGATTCATCAGAAATTGAATGGGTTATTTTAATTACACGAGTTAATATACAGTAAAAAATTGCGACTGAGGAAAACTTGGAAAAAAACCTCAATCATGAAGGACGGTCTTGGCGGGATTCGAACCCAGACCTCCCGCTCACGAGTCCGCGCCTTAACGACCTCAGCCACCCGTGGCGGTTTGAACAAAGTATTTTACTAAAATCTCACTCTTACTTTGTTGCGTTTTGTTGAACTTTATAAATGAAATATTGCATTAGTAAATATATATTTCTTTATTTAAAATTAGTAAATATATTTTTCTTTATTTAAAATCACTAATGGTTACTTTTATTTATCCATGTTTAAGAGCTCTGGTGAACATTTTAAGTTGATTGAAACACCGCAAGGAGCAATTTTAATTTCCATATATACAAGAAAAAACAGTGTCGAAAAAATGTCATTTATTTAAGAGACGATATTTACAAATGCGCGGGGCCGTATAAAAAGTCGCGTGACATGCCTTTAGAGTGAAAGTAGTACAAACTAGTTTCGCTAAAGGAAATTAACTTAATTAATCTACAAACAACAACAATTTTGCTATTTTTTTTTTTTTTTTTTGACATTTTGCACAAATAAACAAAACAAAAATCTAAAAGTGGGGTGAAAAGCAGTGCTTAGGGAAGCAATTGAAAGGAACAAAAAATGATGACCAGCTGCGTTCTATCGCGTCTTCTATGACTTATAGTAATAATTCTTTCGTATTTATAAGACATGAAAACTGTGCAAAATTAATTTTATTATTCTCATTATTATTATTTTTGTTGAAATATACGTTTTTCGCTTCCTTCCACGTGGAAATATCTTCTTAGCTGATGACATCCTTCCACACAGTACTTACAGTAGCTCACAGAGTAGATGCCGTTATATTTTCACAGGATTATATGAAAATTAATGGGAAAATGTAACGTTCTTAGAAAATAAATGTCTCCAGCACCAACCCCGGGTCCATTAATATATTTCGTCCTACTGTATTCACGAGGTTCCAGCCAGAATAAGTAGCAGTAAGATAACACAAGTTACGTTATCTCTGTCATTGTTTGCGTATTTCTACAATAGCAGGGGGATCTCTGTGGAAAACTGAGGGGAATTTCACTAACCAGCAATATATTTACATAATGCTACCCAGAATGCACATACTGCAGCTACATGAGAATAACAAGGGCTGTTTACATGAGATTTAGACTTGGTATGCAAGCCCTGGGAATGGCAAGCTGAAACAATTCACTGGTCTGGAAGAGTCGACCTTGAAGAGTAAATAATGGTTAATTTTATTTACGGACGTTCTTCTTCGAGATGTTACGGCCGATAAATTTTGCTTAGAGGCCTCTTCTTTTAGGCTTGACGTTTATGACAAGAATTCCCACCTTCGGAAGGGAGGTTCAGGCGGGGATCCCGCGACCTTGGGTCTAGGAGAAAAGTATGGTTACTATAGACGATCAGGACCGACAAGTGAATAATGATGCCGGAGGCTGGTAGATGTCAAGATGTCAAATATCGAGTCATCTGACTGGCTACGTGTCTGTCGATAATGGAAGGAGATTGTCAACTTACCGTTACCGCAGAAAAAAAAGCTCCTAGCGGCAAGAGTTCTAGTCCCGTGGGAAGAGAGGCGAAGTCGTCATTGCCGAACGGGAGATAGCGGTACATGTATTTTTCTCTGTTTGCGTGGCGCTTGTGAAAGTATAAATATTGCATGTATGTTGAAGGTAATGCAACCTATCCGTAACTTTCTGGCTGCCAAATGTTGTTCCTTATTACAAAACTGATTTTTCCACCTTTTACCACGCGTTGTCCTATTGGAATTCGCAATTATTTCATACATGTATATATAGTGTAAATATATACATAATATATAGTGTATATATATACACTAATCTTAACGCTAACCTCGGGTAAATACTAGAAACCGGTGGACCCAGTGGTTTGCTGCTGTGTCGGTCCTGGTGGTGTAGTGGTTACCATACTGGCCTCCTAAACCCAAGATCGCGGGTTCGAACCCGGCCAGGACCGATGGATTTTTTCGGGCGTAAAAATCCTAAGTATGGCTTCCTTCGGAAGGGAAGTAAAGCCGTGGGTTCCGTGTCGTGCATTTACGGCACGAAAAAGAACCTCAAGCCTGAAAGAGAGGCCTCTGGGAAAAATTTGTCGGCCGTTTCACGCCCTGAGTTGAATGGGACGCTGATGACCTGAGATGTTAAAGAGCGTCCATAAATAAACCAATCAAAAAAAAAAAAAAAAAAAAAAAAAAGGTTTGCTGCGGTTCGCTACGGTTTGAAGACCTATGCTCGCCTCCTTTACATGTAAACAAGTTCATACAGGCGGGTCAATCACTGCAATTTTGACCATGCGTTGTCTTATTGGAATTCTCAATTAATTAATACACACACATACACTAACCCTAAAGCAAATCTCGGGTAAATCCTAGAAACCGTTGGACAGAGTGGTTTGCTGCGGCTCGCTAAGGCCTGGTGGCCTACGCTGGCCTCCTTTTCGTAAATATAAATTGATAGGGGCGGGTAAATTACTGTAATGGTGGCAAATCTCCTTTGATTCCAGCAGGAAAAAAATCGTTTATACCGCATTGTGTGTGTGGTACAATATTAAAGAGTAAATGATTGTAATGGTCGCAAATCTCCTTTAACCTCGGCCAAAAAAAAAAAAAAAAAGCATCAGTACGTGAGGATTCTAATCCACCTCCTGCACAACTAAATCATGAAGCTTTAACCGTCTGAGCTATCATACAGTTGTGTTTGAGAGCTTTATTATCTAGCTATATCTGTGAAAGTTACACTTCCTTCGGCTTTCTCCGCTGTCCCTCGGGAGCGACTCGGGAATGGAGCTCTTGCCGCTCGGAGATTATCTGGGGGTATGGAAAAGTGATTATCACGGACAGAGGTGGATTGCGTGGTTCTATGGAAGGAGGGCAACAGGCCCGCAATCATTTACAGCAGATTGCCGCAGTGTGTGGTGACAGTGGCCCGCACCGCCAGGGATGGCCGAGGTTTTTAAGGCTCGACTCGTGAGAGGGAGGTCTTGGGTCCGATTTCCGCTAGATGCATCCTCCCTGATTCGGTTTTTTTTCTCAGTCCTCACAAATGCCGGGGAGGTACCCAAAACTTAGGCCTGGGCGTTTTCTTCCTTCCACTGCCTGTGGTGCCTCAGTAGTAAAAACGGGAGTTAAAGACTATATATATATATATAAAACAAGTGCTCCGTCACGTGGGACAGCGTTCTATTTGAAAGTAGGAACGAAACCGCTGAGAAGAGGAAGATCAGTAATCGATCTTCCACCTCCCAGATTGACGATAACATTGCACTTGTTTCTGAGCTTATTGCCGAAAACAAGTGCATCATGTTTGATGAGTTGAGACGGGAAACTGGTCTCAATCGCCGCACGATGCACAAAAGCATCCATGACGATGCAAAAATGCCAAAAATCTGTGCACATTGGATCTTTTGACAGTGGAACAAAAACAAACCCACAAGGATAGGTGTCAAGAGCAGGGCACTGTGCGACGCTGATCCTGATGGGTTCTTCTCGTAGTTGGTTCGTTCCAGTTCACTGGGTCCTGGGGAAAGCAAATGGCAACGGTCTTCTGGGACGAAAATAGCATCCTGATGGTGGGCTGGCTCCCGACGAAAACCATCATTAACGACGATGTGTACTGTGTCTCTCTAAGGAAGTTGCATCCCCGGGTACAGCAGCATTGCAAGGGGAAGTGGGCCAAGATCGACCTTTTGCTAATACAACGCTCGTGCGCACACCAGTGAATTGACTCAGACGGAGCTAAAGTCACTGGTTCACTGTGTTGGCACATCCCTCTTCAGTGAAATGAAGAAGCCTCTATGTGATGTCAGATTTCCGGACAATAACGCCATGCAAGCAGCCGTCAGAGACTTGGTGCGTGATACCCCAAGGGAATTACACAGTGCGGCCATACGAAAGCAACCTCACCGGTGACAACGATGCTTAGCTCTTCAGGGAGAATATGTGATAAAGCTGACGCCTAACCTGGGAGTCCGAACCATCGACGAAATGGAAATATCATTAATCTAAATTATTTGTAAACAATCCTCGTATATATGCCGCAGGTAAATATGTAATGCCATTTTAAGTACAGGCAAACATTGCGCGTTGAAATTAAATTAAATAAAATAGAATGCAGGCTTTTAATGCAAGGCCTACATGCACTTAGGTCACCAATGAGTCTAAATTAAACTAAAGACGGAAATACTTATAACTTCCGTTTCAATTCTACTATTCCGAAAGAAAGTTTCTCTACAGCATAGAACATTTCATTCCATATATCACACCTTGTGCGTTTAGAATCTTCAACAGCGACGCACGATTTAGGTGCCTGTTGAACTGTTATGATGTCCTGTAAAAGGATGAGTTCAGTTCTAAACTTATTACTATTAAGGAATAAACATTTCCTCTCTTGGTCCAACCTGGGTCTTTTATTACGAACAAAAATTCGCGTGTAAGTTGTTGAATTGTCACCCACAGTTTGACTCCACTCTTTGAACATTGTTTAGCGCTGCCGAGCATCGGCTCAAGGACAATCAATTTGCCTCCCAAGCCTTTATTAGCCAAATCACCCACTATCTTATTTCCCCTAATACCAGCATGCCCGGGTACCCACACCAAGCAGATAGAGATATCCAGAGCCTGCTGACACAGCCTGGGGGTAGCCCTGACAGATCTAAGTGGATTAATAGCCTACTGGCTGCTGGAATCCCCAGAAGCTCTTCTGCAGACGCAGACGGAGACCTTTCGCAATTACTAACGTTCACGTAAACGTGAAAAAGCGATTAATTTGTTAATGCTTTCTGAAACTTGAAACATGTGTATGTGCCTATAAGTTCATATTGGGCACTGACTTTCTTTAATTATACTACTTTCTTAAACTCCATATGTTTTTTATTTTCCATTTCTTTTAAGTCCAAGATATCCATCTCTTATGAGTTGTTACTACACTCATAGCCCGGTGTTATTTTCTACATCTTCTACATCTTGTAAATGTACATTTCTCCTCTGCTACTTTAAATTCCTTCATTTTATGTAAAATGCTTCATTGCATTTAGAAATTACATTATTCCCCACCAGCGAGGATCTGTACTTGAGGTTCTTTTACGTACTGTAAATCTACGACATGGGACCCACGGCTTCACTTCCCTTGCGAAGGAAGCATACTTAGTATTTTTACGCCCGAAAAAATCCATTATTTGGTCGGGATCAAACCCGTGACCTTGGGTCTATGAGGCAAGTACAGTTACCACTAGACCACCAGGACTGACTGATTTATCGTGAAAATGCCTTCCGTACAACTCTGCCTTTACGAATTCTCATTTGTTTCTCTAATACAATATTTTCTCCAATATTTTATAATACTTTAACATGTATGTATATTTATATGCGTTTCAAAGAAGACAAATACCACGACAATCAATTATTTCTAACACTTTTTTTTAATGTATGGGTATACAGCTCCAAAAGTCTTTCTGTATTTACCAAGAGAATGTCGGATTCATTTTATTCTCATCTTATGCAGTGCCATATACTTTAGGTGTGCGGGTGTTGTAGATCCAGATGTGCCAAGTCCTAGTGGTCGGAACCATGCCGAGCTCTGTCGCTGGTTGCATTGAATTCGGCAGCAAACATATTTTGTAGTATGTAAGCGCCATTTGGCGGCAAAACGCTATTTTAGTTACAAGTAGGAGCACTCAAATTGCAAGTTTCATTGAGATTGATCTGGTCCAAAGGAACTGTTTTACTTCCTGGCTGTACACCGTTATCTCAGGACCTGTTGCGTGGCAAAACATGGGCTATTTCTTTATTGATAACGGCGATATCATCTACCATTTACCGGCTCTCTTCGGCGAGAGAAATTAGAAACTTGGCGTGATCTGCATAATGCTGTCAGATGTGCACTAGCATGCCTCACGCAAGCTAGCTACTGTTGACTGAACCCAGCACGTCCTACAAGGTTACTTCCGGTTGTCACACAACCACCTCCAGCTATGAACACTCGCGTGCAATTCCACTACTCCTTCCTTATACACGCAATAAGCCATCTAGGCTTAAAAAGGTGTCTCTCTTTGTTAATCTCCAATTTAATTTTTTATTAGCCATTTAAAAGGTTGCTTTTATGCATAAAGTAAATTCTGCTTTTTAAGAGAATGTTCTCTGCTTCTTTTATCATATCATTTAAACCTTATATTCGATTAATTTAAGCATAATTAATAAAATTTCTTAACAAAGCATGATAAAATATGTTATCGCATTAATGCATCCTTAGTATTTACGTAAATACTCAGTTTAATATCAGATTTGCCATTCGATTTTATTAACCGACAGAACGTAAGATACTTGTAAGGCCATATGGAATTTGTTTTGAGCACGAATTACTATTTACAGAAAAGAGATTAATGCTTTGACAAATAGCGTATTTAAACATAATATTTTGATTTTACCGCAACATTAGGCTTTGTGCACTATATTCTCTTGATCAAATGCTTTATTTGTCGTACACCATATTCTTATTCCGCAACGAAATTTGTCCCAGTGCCGCGGAGTCGTCTTCTGGAGGCTTCGCCGGCGGAGGCCGAGCGGTAGCCAAGGGAAGTTTAAATGGCGACCGGTATAAGTAGAAGAACGTGAGGATAGGTCGGTCACTTAAGTATTGAAACACAACTTCGATTCCTTTACAGACGAATAATGAAAGAGATTACAAAACAAATAATAAGACAAACGAGAAACTTTGCTGAGAAATTTCTAAGTCCCCAGGAGAGAATTCAGATATGCTTAAAGTATCAAAATAACAAGGAGATTTTAAGACAAGACGTAATCCCTACTTACTCTATGTAGTATGTGTCTCCGAGAGATTACATCTGGGGTTTTATATAGACCTTCGAGCTACTATGCAGGCTTGAAGCAGATATGAATAATTAAAGAGTATAAATTGGAAGGCGTTGGATTTGGACATTAATGCCGGAGAGTGATCCAATTAACTTTCCAAAATAAATATGTCAACTCTCCTTAGTTATTTATACTTGTTGTGAGATTGAGAAAAAGGGCACGAGAATCGCGTCTTGTTTGCTTTTAAAACACTCGAATTCGTAAATATGTCTTACAGAGCGATAAAAGCGTACACTGGAATAATATACATGTGAGAAAAAAGGAAGTGTACAATATGTGGAGTTAATTGAAACGTGCTCTGGGGTTTTAAGGGAAATTGGATAGAATACATGTACAAAATATTTAGGTTTCTTCCATCGCTTCAATATATTGGGGGAAATGTGGAAGTAATGGTGTCAGTGGCGGGCGTATGCGGCAAATTCAGCTTGCTCAGTTGTTTATCAACTTAGTAACTGTGAGTTAACTCGGTAGGAAAAGAGTGTTAGACTTTCTGCTATACTTCTGTATGCCGAGAGTAAGATAAGCGCTGAAACAAAGAGTATTTGTTTATGATTGTTATGTGCAACAGAAATCGTACAAGAATGAAGAAGAACTGTACAAATTTGAGCCCAAGGCTCAAGAAGCTGAGAGCAACAACCCGGATTTTAACAGAGGAGAAAATTTACGAAATAGGCTATCCTATAGAAACTTTTCGAAATACTGTAAACATGATTAAGTTGGTTGTATCTATAGTTGATATACATCCACCCAGCTGCTACATCTTCATCCACATAAAATTACTGCTGTACCTGGAATGAAATCCGTGAAAGCAGTGTACAATATTTGGGAGAATGAGTTGCATGGACTATCTCAAAAATATTTTCCAAAGGATTCAGGCATGTCTCACATCCAAAGGCACGCACTTCGAGCATCTAGTAAGATGGTGAGTACAATTTTAATTATTAATTACTACTAAAGTGCGCACTATGAGTCTCGACAGTAAAAATGGTTTTGCGAGGCCGTTACGCAGTTACTTCCCATCAAGAAAACACTTTTTCGACTGCGTAGCGAAATGAGCACCCTACACCCTATTGTAAGTCTCCAAATTGGGAAGGGAAATTATGTCAGTGTAACTTCGCAGTAATCTATGAATACTAAAAAAGTGATTATATGCTCACACTTAGAACCAACATTATCCCCAGTTATAATAACGAAATCGCCTATGTCGAACATTTTATAATACAATTTGTTTGCATGCAAATAGAAAGCGGCCTTTTAGTAAAGGGTATCCAGGAGGAATTCTACCAAATGAAATTCATCATGCATTAGGGATCGTTTAATGCACTATTTGAATTTTTGATTAGAGGATGGGTTTTTCGTATAGGTTTATTCATAAGAAGTGTGTATAACTCAGTGTTATATTTATTTATCTACCGTGTTGCAGTAACTCACCGATTTTTATAGTGGCAATGCTCAATTATTTGACTATGTTGAGTTTTATGTTAGCGATACTGTTCATATTCACTTAAATTTCTGCGTTGATACGTTTGTTTCCGAAGAGTGCACGCTTCACATACCTGGTGTATTCAACAGATATAACTGACGGATAAGTAATTCCGAAAATCTACTTGCAGTGAGGGAAAATGAACCAGACAGTCATAAAAATCAATATGTGATGTAACAAATGATCAGTGCATTCTTTTTCAATGAAAACAAGCTCATCTGGACATGCTTGAGAATAGACCCTATCTCAAATGAACAAGATTTATGCTACACGTGAATCATTTGGACACTTTTTTCCCTGGGTTGATAGCCTCCAAGAATCTCGCATGTAACGCTTTAAGTTATTTCTTTGGGGTTGTGTAAAGGTCAATATCTACAGAACTCCATTTAAGAATTTGGTGATTTGCCTCAGATCATCTGTGCTTGTGCAAATGTTAATCCAGGTATCACATATGTGAAAATTTATTGACTAACAGAAATTCTTGGCGAGATCCTCTGTCTATCGTAGCAAACAGATTTTAAATAAGAGTATTAGTTGATGAGTTATAAAGAAAATATATTAATTCAAAATGATTTGAATAACAAATGACAATACTGTTCATAACATTAATTTTGTGGCATATTTTTTCATGTTTACTAATATATTTTCTTCGTAGATAACCAATAATATACTACAAAGGTTTGTTATCATAAATAAACATGAGTTTTTTTTTTTTTTACATTGTGAATAAACCTGCTTTATACGCTATGCATGTCCTTATCTATAATTACATACTCTTTCTGCTTTGGCAGAAAAATAATATATTTCACTGTCTAATCTCTATATCCAATTGTCCAATGTGCTTAAAATAATCACAGGTGGGACGAGGTCTTGGTGTCCTAAGTTTTAACTTTTTTAATTTCTATTAGCTGTCTATGAGGAATTTCTCAAGTGATTGGTGGTGCGTTTTCATACCCCCGTTCTTTTAATTTTATTATTATGGCATCATGGCAGTAGAAACTGATTATACATGCGATGAAATGATAAATTGTGAAAAGAATTTTCAAATAAAGTGTTCTGGCATTTTACACCGATGAAGCTTGAGGAAACCGTGGGAAAAATTAGTCCTGGAGGGATTCAAATCGCAGACTTCCCATTTACTAGGGGCCTTAGCGACTTCGATCTTAGATGACATTGCTATTTTCTCGATAAGAGACAGACGGAGGAGCGTGTTTTAGGCATCGCCAAGTAGTCCCTTACGTGCAAACATTTTAAAGTGATTCAAGTGAGATAAGATTTAAATATTTATACAGTTTAGACCAACCATGTCCATCATACAACGCTACAGGAGGGATAGGAAACATCCCTTCCATTAATTGCAGACACAGGTCCATGAATAATACCGGTTTAGGTCGAAAGAAGCAAACTTTTCTTATTTTTCTCAAGATGCAGACCTCACACTATGCGATGTGCTTCTGTGGGGAACGGTAAAAGAATTCTGCATTCGTGAGAAAGATTCCTTGATTATTAATGTAACGCACATAACGCGCCTACTTTGTTAACCGAGTCATCGATCGTATAAAAACTATATATAACGTGAACACGCGACTAAGATATGAAATAACCACCAGGTTTTCAATTCCCGTGGGACCAGCCATCCTATACTTGGCGAGAACTGGGATGGATATTTACATTCCACGAATTTTCTGCTCTCCTATTTCATTCCATTGGTTCTGTTACAGGGTCCAAAGTGCAGGGCGGTATGAGCATGGCTTCCGCTTTGGAAAGACTTCTAACTAGACCTCTGGAATGGAAACAGACTTCTGGCTCGAACTCGGGAGAGGGGTCTAGCAGACCCCCCATCTGCGTCCGCGCAGTCACTGCTCATAGATCCTGGTCTACCTCAAGTCATTAACTTCCTTCAGGGGTGTTTGTATTAGGGGCGTAGGCACAAAGGGCCAGCCGTAGCACCGAAAGTATCCTCCCCCCCCCCAGATTATCCCTCTTTGGTACGAAATAGAAATGTGAGACAAAGTCAAGGCAAAGCCTAAAACAAAATGTGCATTGGGTTACTGATATATAATCATCTTTCTAGTCATTTTGTCTATTTGCTCCATTAAATTCATTTAGTATCATAGTCATAATTAATTAACTCTCTTAGTGTTCTTCCTACGCCAGTAGCTTGTAAGGCTTTGAAAGGATGGGTTATAGTGTAATAATAATTAACGTTAGGGATGTAATCCCATTAATAATGTCGCGATATGTGACATCAGAAATCCTCAACAATGTTACATTTGGCAGACTTTTCAGATTGCAAGCACTGACGCCGTAAAACTGATTAAAACATGCTTTTTAATTTTTTTCTCAATCGGACTAGTTTTTTTTTTAAATATAATCACATCAAATGTTACAATGCACTTATATTTTTATTATATATATATATATATTAAATTTGAAGATATTTGGCTAAGACAAAATTGTTTTAGTAGGTTTCGTTTTAAATTAAATATAATGAATATATTAAAAAAGAGAGTTGTGTGTGAATAATTATGAACTATTTTTCATTATTAGGGATAAGAAAACTTCATTTTTTTCGGAGTTGTGATAGGTCCTTCACTAATGTTCCTTTTCAAACACCAACAGTAATCAGCCATCATTGACACATCCTAGTGGTCTTATGGTGGTTTCCATCGTGTTAATGTCTTTATGAAACCGCTCACCTTGTTCTACAAGATTCGCAGGGAAGTAATCAATATGATTGTTGAAAAATACATTTATCACTCATTTCTTACACCCTAGATTTCAAAAATATTGTAACATTTCTTCTACAATTTCTTTACATTTGTCAGTTTTCTGTTAATTTTTTGTATGCCAACCATGACCTCTCTAACTCGGACATTGACTGAGGAAAGCTTTCATTCTCATCCTGCATAAATTCACGAATCTGGGATCCACCGAAAATACCTCTGGTATCTTTGCTTCAGTTTTATGTAGGAACTTTGTAACAAGAAAGTTGAATAAATTCAGAGCAGCAACAAATTCATCAGGCCTAACTTAATACAAAGTGTGGAAGAAGGACATTACAAGGAGTAACCAATGGTTCAAACTTTACATTTTTTTTTCTACAGGAACTAAATTATTCCTCTGTGGCAGAATTTTTCTAGTTCAATGCTCTGATTTAGCTCTACTGTTTCATTCGCAAAGTGAACAATTTATTATATTGTTTAAATCTCTCAGAATATTTATTTCAAGGATCTGCTCAATTACAAATTATAAAAACTGTTATTTTCTTTAATACCGATTTATGAAAAATTGTAGTTCGATAAGACAAAACCAACGCTGGTTTGAGAAATTTTATGTGGTAAGGAAATGGAAAATTTGAACAGTTTTCATTCAGAAAAAAAAGTGCAGATCAGTGATATATGACAGTAAATATATGGAAGAAGTTTGTTGCACAGCATATGTCGGATAATAACTTGTAGTGTTTCTTCATTAGCAACACAAGTATAATGAACAGTGAGTATAAAGAAACAGTAGTGTAGGAAAAGGCAAGAAAGAAATGGAACATTCTGATAGTCAATTGAAAATAATAACAGGTGAGAAAGCATTGTAATACTATAATAGGGTAGGGGGGGGCTAAAGGCCATTTAGACAGTAAGGCTCAGCCATGCAAATTATTGTATTGGTCGTATATGTTTCCACATTTGAACTAGTACGCTGTCTGTGACGTAGATAATACGGTCAATACGCAAACGCAGTAATGATTTTCTTAGTCATTGTCCGGGAGGGTTATCAATAAGCTTTTGTTACTGTGTAGACTAGCCTTGGTCTCAGCCTATTTGATTATGTTTGCTTGCTTCTGGGATTTTGCAGAACCTGAAGACCAACATATGACAATATCATACGAGTATCAAGTATAGTATTTCGCTATATTTTACTTGTGTTGTAATATGAAATGGTGTGGTTGTTTTATTTTAACAGTAAATGCTATTCACTATGACTTATTTTTCTTAATCTCCCTCTATTTTTATAGGGGACCGTTGAAAAGCTGGAAACTCTTTATGCTAGCTATTTATAACCGTTTCCTCTATTTCTATGCAATTGTCAACTGCAGCAGAACGGCGCGGTATCTTACTCGCCAACGTTCTAACTCGAGGGTATTCTCCCATATCTATGTGCGATGATTGATGTTTGTGTGAACTTGAAACTGTGAGTAGTTAATTTATGATTTAATATCTGAAGTAGCAGTGCAAGTGTCAATGGAAGCGTTTAATTTACGAAATGATCCAATGAATTGTCCCATAAAAATCCAGCCTTCTTATGAGAAAAAGAATCCATTAATTTCGATGTCTTATGCTTCAGTATATCCTATACAAAAAGTCATTCTTTTACACTGCAAATATGGTAGATATCTCAAATCGGGCAGGAAATGGCATCACTACAGGTTGACCAAAAGAAGACAATAAAACAGCACAGACGTGAAAGCAGCGGAGAACGAAATGGGTACTTCTTGGAGCTCACCAGCAAAATCAGTCAATAGCCTGATCTGTAAACGAGCCAGGAAAACAGCTAGAAATTCGTAAGCCAACGCAGAACACTAGGAAACTACATGGTGATAATTATCAGTAATAAGTAAATGAATATCTCTAATGGTATTTACTCTGCACAACATACAAGTAGAAGTCAAAAAATTCTCCAAATTAACTTACAAAATGAACGCCAAATATTTCAATATAACTTACATTTTACAAGTAGAGATTCATTCTTTAAATACTTGCGGGGGTGCACACAACTTTGACATTTAAAATTTTGTATGCTTTTCAAATGTTCTATTCTGTTTCAATAACTATTAAAGAACTATTACAATTAATAGCTTTTTAATACAAAATAAAAAGTAATCCCATATGTTGTGAATTACTAAAATTATTAATTCTCAAATATCTATTATTAGATTAAAATTAAAAAAACTTGAAATTATTCCCAAGACTTTTATCTTTTCTGGAAAACGCTTTCTTTATTATAAAATTAACAACTAAATCCACAAATTATAGTTAAAATATGTACAATGCAACTAGAGGGAAATAATCTGTTGGAAATGTGAATTTTAAATACGCTTTTTCCCATTATTGTGCTAAGAATGCTTTATATTTAACAAGATAAAGGTTGAGATTTAGTTTGATGACCACAATAAGAAGAGTGTCTATGCAAGGCTTCGTGTAATTATCTTAAAAATTGCAGAATTTATGATGTAAAAAGGTCTGTAAAATACTCTTTTGAGAAAGTAACAGAGTGATGTACTGACAGTAACAGTTTTCTATCCAGCAATACTTTTTTTTTTTTTGAATTGATAATCCTTAAATTATATTTCGTTTACTGGTGTTTAAAAAATAAATAAGCATGTCATTTTTAAAATCAACATCAATGGGCAGCTGAACAGTTACTTCCAGTTTGCAACAGGTCTGCCCCACTATTAAAATGAAACAAATTCGGGGACAGCATGAAATTTAAACTAATTATTATGAATAACTTCAAATGTCCTCAAATAGGGAAAAGATCATGGCTGGAGTTGATTTAAACGTTAACCTGTGATCGCGTGCTGAAATATTTTAATGCTTGTAGCCGATTTTGTAGATATTGGGAAAAAAAAAAAATACAAAAATATTTATTGGCCCCTGAAAGTGCATGTACCCCCTTAAATCCCCTAAAGTGCACTTAAAGATTATGATTGTTATTTTCCTTAGAACCGACAAGGCAAACTGCATAAAATTTGCAGTGGCCTAATTCTTGTGTGTCAAAACTTAGGATGACTGCTACAGAACTAGTCACTGTATGAAATCGCTTTTAAATATACACCATTAACTAGAAATTAACCTTCTTTATGTCCAGTATTATTATTATAAGCACTGTTTTAGCATATTGCAGCTTGTTTAAGCTATAGCTAGGGCTCGGATTTCTAAGTAAACACACGTTTTATTTTCACTGCAAATACAACTCGCAAATACGTTTAAAACTTTGGATGTGGTAAACTCAGCTTATATTTTAAATTTTATACACACAATAAACACTTTTCTTTAGAATTATACGTAAATAAATGTTTTCAAATATTTGCATTAAACGCATAAAATTTAACTGTAATTAAAATCTCTTTATTAAAAACTCAGTTTCAGATTTATTATTGTAACAACAGGAATAATACTTTGCCTTGTGTTTCGTATCAGCAGTGTTGCCTAATAGTAAACATTGACATTATACACATCCGAGTGTTTTTTATTTTGATATTATTAGAATTATGTTAGACCCATCATGGACACCTCTGTTAATACTTTCATTATGCTAAATGCTGGTAGAAGTTTTGTATACATTATCTCTTCACGCTGCTTCTTTCCTGTACCTGCCAGGCGCATAGAGTGTGCACTGCAAAATGTGATGATGCGAACTGCGAACTTGCAGTTAAAGATGTCAAGTTTTCTTTCTTTTTATTTCTTTCTTCCAATCTCCCCCCCCCCTTTTGTATTGCTTAATACGAATCCAACCTTGATTCGAACTCATCCTTGATTCTCTATGTCTCCATTAACAGAAAATGTCTATGAACTCCTACGTTAAAGAGAACACCATGTAAAATTATTTTAGTACTTGCAGCTTGACACCGTCGACGCATATCAAAAATGTGGTGAAATAGAGCAGAGTTGTGTTGTGTCCCAGCAACAGCTCGAGTTGGGGTACTCAGTTACAATTAACTCTTTTTGTTAAAGTGTTATGCATTTTCACTTTCGGCGAAGCTTGTGTTGGACAGCTAGCCAGAAAAGGCTATTGCTGTGCGAGTGACATAACCAGGTATAAATTTGCCAGACTGGCTTCTTGCGACGTGGATAGTCCCCCCCCCCCGCCCCCCCCCCCCAGTGTGACAAAACATAACGATCTTTCCTCAGACCACCGTTCTGTTGCGTCACATCTCTAGGTTCAGTTATACTACGGAGTATAAGTAAAACCTAATACAACATACCAGCTCTAACCCTCAATGAAATCTTATGATGAACTTATCTCAACTAAAAGCATTCCCCTCTCGTCCTAAACTGGATGAAGCTATAGTACTCTCTTTTAGGAAGCTAGTGATTTAATAAAACTATTCTCCATTATTACTTGTTATTAATATTATTGAAGTGGTTATTTTTCAAGTGTGTGTGTTTCCAGAACTTATGGGCGTAAAGTTACTAGTGTAGCAACTGATAATATCAGCAAGCGATTTTGTTTTATCAGTGTTGTGTTTCACGAAACATTTGGTCTTGCAATATTGCGTATTGTTAACTAGTGGAATTCTACCCGTGAATCTCCAATGCTGAATTCACATACTGGTTGTACATGTTTTGGTTAGGCATTGATTCTTTATTAACTCATTAAGAGTTTTGATGCAATTTGTGGCCTCAAATCCACCACCATTTCCCGTACTTCTTGAAATATCTATTTTCATCTGAAAAATATCATAAAAACTGAACTACTTCTACTATTATTTGTAGATAATAATGTGAATGGCGAATATGAAAGTAAAATAAAAACACTTGCCATTGTAGCTTTCTTGATGTTTGGGCAAAATGTGCTCCTTACTTGTGCGTAATCTTTCTCCGATGTAATTAACCCCAACGCTTTCACAGTTTGCGTTATTATTTTCCACGTTTCGGCTTTGTCTTTCTTTGTAATTTTGTCGGAGAATTGCCCAAACAATACTTCTTTATGCTCATTAATTAAATGCAGTACTGTTACTTTGTTTTGAATACTAGAGATTATTTACAATATGGTAGACATAATGCTACTTCTTGGCTTGAATATACGATTTAAAATACATGTCGCATAAACAAAATCGCATCAACAAACAGTCCACAGAGTAATAAATATCCCCGAAACAGCCTTCTCGACGCTCGGATACAGTCGCTAAACTAGTAACTTTGACAAGTGACTAATGACAAAATTTTACGATGGTACCATCGTGGAATAAATGTTCGTTAAACAGATTTTATTAGAACTGGTGGAATTACAGCTAGTAAGCAGTAACTAGTAGACTAGTTGTTTCGTGAAAAAGGGCACAGGTAGCAATCTTCATTGCTATCTAGGTGTTTTCGTAATTATACTTAACAGCATTGTTTATTAACTAACCTGGTAACTCTTCTAAGTTTTGTAAGCAACTGCTCACCTGCGACCAAACCATTTCGATATGCTTTAGTACCAGTGACAGAATAGCAAATTATGACTGTTGTGTCGTGTTTTTCCTTATACTCTACGAAGAATTACCACAGACGTCTGAGGAGAGAATATTCAAACTAGTTTGCAAGTATGCTGGAGTTCGCTGAATTGTGGTACTCTGCTGTTTGGTGAGTAATTAACAGTACATGGTCAATAAATTCCTTTTGACCGAGCCAAGGACGGGAAAAAATAAATAAATAAAAAATAAAAAAGTTGAAACTGCAAGTTTACATGTTCGCACCTTCACAGCTTAATTAAGCTAACTGCACTTTATTGCCGGTAGGCAGATAGACAGGATCATGTATACAACACTCATTCCAGGAAAAAAGTAGTCATGATTTCTCACCAACAATATAAGTCAATGTTCCGCTTTAATAAATCGTACGTTCAGTCTCAATGTACAATATACTCCTATTCCTCAGCAGTTGGGAAGGCATAGCGACATTACACTGCTGAGTACTGCACATTATTTATACTACCTTTCAATAATTAAACCTTAATTAAATATTTTTGTGTTTTGTCACATATTTCAAGAACTTTTAGCGTGTAAAAATATTTTCCAGATTTTAGCACCTAAAAATATAAGTCCTAGTTATAACAGAGGCGTGAGATTCCCCTCCCCGAATAGCCAATGCACTTTATTATATGTAAATATTAAGTACACCAGTAAAACTAAGAGAGGTTCCGCATGATACAAAACAGCTGTTGCTCAAGCGGCTTCCCAGCAGTGAACTTGAAATGTATACCAGTGAGTTCAATGAACTTGGTACAACGAGATTCTCTTTAAGAGTCGTGAGTAGGCTAGGCGGGTAAATGAAACTGTTAGGTATCAAAAGCCCAGTCTCATCTGTGTTAGCAGATTACTTTAACATCTACATTTTCTTAGACACACGAGCGCATAAATATTTCTGAAACAAGACATGCATACATATAATGCTCTGTTTTCATAGAACGGAAGACAAAAAGTGGTTCATAAAGGTAAGCCCATAAAGAAATTCCGGCAATGAGTAGAAGTTTTTTTTTTCTAACACTGTCAATTTGATTAATGGAATAATACCTACTGATACTAAAAAATTAAAAAAGAAATTAAGATTTCTTGGCATGGCTCCCGTGTAAATAGTTAATGTGGAGGAACATGACAAAGCATAATTATATTGAGTAATACACAACAGCAAATTACAGGATAAGAGCATAGCAATACAAAATAATGAGCTGAAACTTAAAAACGGCATATTTACACAAAAACGAAGAAAAAACCATAAAAATGAAGGAAATAAGACATGAAAATTGTTCCGAAGTTTGACAAAACATTAACTTTAAACACTCATCTAACTATGGTGTTAATTTTGAATAAACAAAGTTTCTCTTTCTAAAATTTGTAAACAACGAGCACTGGCCTGACAGAGTTAATCGTTCCATGAATTATAAATATTTAAAAGACAAATCTGTAATTATAATTGGAATGCTATTGAATTCTTCCATAATACAGCACGTTAATATTATTTTAATTACAAGTTTGGTTGCAAAACATTCAAAAGCTATAATTTAAAAGGGTGTATAAAATGAAAAAATTGTCATTTGAAATTTTGAAAGAGACTAGTCTGTTCCAATATGGCGTTTCATGACATCTAATGTAATCGAACGATCTTTCGTTTTCCAAACAGAAAATAAATTACTGGTGTCAAATCTTGGATGGACCGCTCAGCTTAGGGGGTGCTCTCCCAATTCGACGACCATGAAACATTTCCTAAAGACTAGCTGTACTTGTTTTGCATTATGGGCTGGGCATCTGCGAGGGTGATTTTTGATAAATAGCTTGGTTCGCATACCAAAAGAAGGCAACAGCAACATCTGCAATTGTCGTCATACAGTTGGCTTTCTACAGTCACAAGTCATTCTGATGTTAATTGAATGTTTGACAGTTGTTTAAACACAGGCGTTTCGAGTGACTGTAAAACGAATAAGATTGGCATTCCTGGTATGATTCAATTCCTTTTCTAAAAAGGAAATTCATGAGAGGTTTTTGCATACATTGAGTGACGCATGCCCTTTCTATGACCGTTGGGCTCTAACCGGAAAGAACAAACATCGAAGACACACCACGTCCTGGAGTTCCAAAATCAGCTGTGAGGCCTGAAAGCGTCGATAAAGTTCACGACACTGTTTTGAGTGACAGACGAGTGAAAGTGCGCCAGATAACAGAGGCCAAGGACATCTCTTCATTTTATTTTGCATAATGAATTAAACATGAAAAAGTTCTGCGCAAGATGAGTAACCGCGTCTGCTCACTCGGGAGCAAAATCGAAATCGCACGCGAACATTGCTACTGTTTGCAAATGTTTTATTTTTAAATGTAAATGTTTTGTTTTGTTCCTATGGACGAACTGTGGATTCATTACTAAATACGGAAACAAAACAGCAGTCTAAACAGTGAACCGCATAAGGCGAATTGGCTCCGGAAAAGGCGAAATATCTTCCAACCGCTGGAAAGCTGAGAGCTTCAGTTTCTTGGGAGCTTGATTCATTACTTGGAGAAGCGGAAAAGCATCATTAGATCACTTTTGGAGAAACTGAAGACAGCGGAAAGACGTCCGATAATGGTCAAAAAGATGTTGCTTTAGTGTATTCAAACCACGTCGCTCAGGACAAATTGACCGAACTACGGTTTGAAATGATTCACCTGACTGCGCTCCCTCCGATACGATCTGTTCCCGATACTCAAAACTTTCGTAGATTGACACAAATTTAAGTAAAATGAAGAGGTTATACAAGAGGTAAACGAGTATTATTTTGAGGACTCGAAGAAATCCACTTCCACGAGGGAATCACGACTTTGAAGAAACGTTAGAGCAAGTGTGTTAAATTTCGAGGGTACTGTGTCAAAAAAAAGTATGTTGCAAGAATGAGCTTGTTCTCTTCAATGTCAAACCACCGTTGCATCATGTTGACATCGCATGTTCCTCTTAGTCTGCTACGGAATGCCCCCTAACATTAGTGGAACTTGACGTGTTAAGGAAATGTTGAAATTCAGTGACCGGTATATTAAAGCTGGTACCATGAGATTTTTTTTTTATTTATGGACGCTCTTTAACAGCTCAGGTCATCAGCGTTACCATGAGATGATGAACCATTATTTTACACCTCATGAATGTTGACATTTCACTTGGCGAAGCCAATAGGGAATATAACAGACCCAAAAAATGCTTGTTTCTAACTTATTTGGCAATGATTTGTAGATTTTGCTTCGTCTACGTGACAAAGACAGTATATCATGTCATAAAATTCATTCAGAAACTGTCACGACTCTAAAAATCGTTTCCATGTAGCTATTGATGCTGGCAGACGTGAAACGGATGGAGCTTATGACGGTGCGAAATATGCAGTACATTTGCCGCATCTTCGGGAGCTTATATGTGCATCTAACAGCAGCTAGAATATCGATCTTCTCTTATTCAGTCGTTCTTTTGTTTGTAGAACGTTTACTTGATAAAAGACATTCGCAAACATTAGTCAAGATTGCTGATGTCTTTCTGGATATCATCCAGCGTATACTTGGCAAGAAAACTTGCATTCTTTCTACGATCTTCGTATATTAGGGTCATGTTAGATTTTTCAGCATTTGTTAATAACGTTTCTCTAACATATCCAGTTCGACTTACTATGAAACACCATAAAGTACTGACTGAGGAGTCTCGATATAAAGGAAGAAAAACGTAAATATACGGCCGAATAGGCAGCAATCTACGGCACACGTGTATAACATGCTATTTTAAATATTAAAATGGCAATGTCTCTTTAACTATTTCCATTAAGATCTTCCAAAAATGCCAGTGTTGTTCTAATCTTATTTACTTCTATTTTGTGGTTGTCAATAGGAATTAATCTATATGGCCATTTCAGAACAAAACAAAGATTATGAGTTTTCTTTTCATTTTTATTAGTTTTTATACCGTCACGCCAACTGGCAGAAAATTAATGTAATTACATTCACCGAAACAACTACAGAGAGTTTGTTGACTCTCTTTACCGCAACATTGGCCCTCTTTCCCGGCACTTACCTCAGCACACACTGAAAAGAACCGACGAATATCTTGCAGATATTGAATATGTAGCAGTGGTAGACATGTAAATGTTTTATTTTCTCCACTAACCTAAGTTTAAAAGATATATGAGAAAATTCGTGACATTTATAGACATTTAAGAGTTGCCGACATACACCATATCTTTGATATTAATAGCACGTGTTAGCGTATGTGTGTGCGCATATGCGCGCGCACTGAAAAACAGGAAGATAAAATATGAACGAACTTCATTTCACAACTGTATATGTAAAGCAAATAGTAAATAAGCCGTGCAGCTGTAACAAGAGCAGTACTTATGAAAGAATACTTGCATGAATGCGAGATAGCTCCAATAAAATTATGAAATGAAAAAAAAATTAGTAATTCCATTGCTACGCAAGCACTAAATAGGTAAATTGGATACAGTGTAAGGTATATCAACAATTGTGTCATATCAGTGTGAACAAATCATGCATGAAAAGCTATCACTGAAATCTGAAACGAAAATCTTAAAGTCAATAAAAGAGAGGATACAAATTAAACTAAACGTGATTTAAGACATTATCCCGCCTCTGTAAAACATCCATTACACAAATAGAGCATTCTATTAGAGTTTAAAGTTAAGCAGAAAACCCGACATATTTCCCCAAAAGTATAAGAAATGCACAGTGTTACAGGAAAACTACATTTCGAACTTCTTGAAAATTCACATGAACTTACACTTAGGGAGCACTCTCTTAAAGGAGAAGTGTTAAAATAAAATAGAATTTACGGTTACAAATTAAGTAACATTATTATTTATTGCATGGCATTTGTGTTTCCTGAGTTTCTGTAACTTAATAAGTTATAATACTTCAGTAGACCATCACTACAATTATTAATGAATTATTAAACAATGAATAAATTGTCTTAAGGTACTAAAAAGATGAAAAGGTGAAAACAAAAGTCACATTTTAATTACTAGAGACCATAAAGAACAGCTGTGAGGCATGAGAGAGTAAAATAAACAACAGGCGTGCATGATACTTTGCATGCAGAGACAGCCACGCATGAGCAGACAGTAAACAGCGTTAACACTTATGCGTTATAAACAAGGAAACCACACGCAGACCTAAGAAAGTAATCACATCGGATATCCACTTATATCACTAACACCATTAAATACTTTGCTCGGCGTGTTTTGCCCAACAAAAGCGCGCGCATGCACAACCTGGTCCACACTGGGCGCGAACATGCTACGGCAACACACGAGCATATACGCAGGATCGGAACATCACGCGCCAAAGTTTCCACCTTGCTCCAGCACATCGCTCCGTCTCGCTCACACTTGCCGCACCACGCACGTTGTTTAAAGATTTTGGTACTCACCTGGCTGAGGCGAGGGTGTAGCTGCAGTGCTGGTGACTGCGGAAATGGGAAGAGTGTCTGGCGGTCGGTAGATTCCATTTACTGGATTCGCCATGTTCTGCAACAGAAGGGAGATCATTTTTGTTATCTGTAGAGCCAAAGGGGTCAACCATATCTACCACACAGTACTACGGCATGCAGATCGATACAAACCTGCAGTAAAAGCCCCTCCATAGAGGTCTATCCAGGAGGCAGGCGACGCCTCAGGGTCAAGGATGCGCGAGTGAACTACCATCCCTTACATTTCTTATTCCAATTCCAAGGTGTACCAAAAAAAGAACTAATTGCATGGCAGTTCATAGCATATATACGTTACGTTCCTTGAAGTCAAATAATCAATAGCATAGGGCAGTAAGCGAACATGCGCTATAATCTGATTTATATACATAAATCTATATTTTGTCCGGTAATACGTTCAAGATCACTAATTCATAAATGCACAAATTAATTATGATGCTGCGTGGGCTGCCCGATGCTTAAAAGCGCCTCAACTAAGTGAAATCCCCATGGAAGAGAAACCAGCCGCTATTTACGGGGAAGACGCTACCTTAATTGCAATTTGGCTATGACATGAATATTTAATTTTAGTCTTCCACGAAGTCCTTTTCCGCTCTTCTGCTCTCTACATACATGCCATTTAGTGTTTACATGGATGTCATTTATGTCCCTATTTTAATAGTAACTGTAACGATTTACTAAAATAGTTCTTAACACAAGACATTCAAACTACAGTAAGGTTATTTGAGTTACAGGCTGCCTGAATGCGCCTGCTTACTGGAGAAGATAGAACTGCCGCGCGTAAAGTTAATAGTTTTGTAATTTTTTATATCTTTGCCACCGCATTTAAAAATGATAATAATACGTACCAATTTGTGCTATAAGAGATGGTGGAATTATGCTCCTCAGCGGCAATACATTGCCGCCATCTATGTCATCTAACTTTTCTTCAATAAGAACATGGCGGTTCGGAACATGTTTCTTGTCATTGAGGGTTCTTCTCTTTCGTAACTTTTTAACAAGCTGAAGAACAAGTTACATCGTGCAAAAAAATCGTATTTAAGTAGTGGCACAACTAACGAAAAGCAATAATATACACACAATGAAAGAAACGAGCTACATACGGTACAACCACTCGTTGATGAAGCCTCCCTCAAACTATCTACAAGCTGCCACCTACACATGCATTGTAGGCTATAATTGGCTTCTCCCAGTACGCAGCCGCGCATTGCCAGCCCGTAACTCAACTAATCTCATTGTAGAAATTACATTTTATAACAATCAGTGCTATAACATTTTTATAACGCTCAAATGCTAGCAGCGTTGGTTTAATACGGAATCATAATTATTAATATATTTAAGTTACAAATACAAACTACATATTTTATAATGTATTACAATTTTCCTCATTAATTTTTACATTCCCCATGGCGATTTGCAAGTCAGGCCTTAGTGTAATTTGAGTAATACATAAATTTGTTTCCAAGATTTATTTGCTTAAATGTTGCAAGCCTGCTAGGCTAGTGGAAAATCAATAACAGCTTTTTTTTTTTTTTTTTTTTTGACGGGAGAAAACTACATTTTTAAACAATAATACTTTACATATTACTCTTTAAAATATGTTTAAAAGTTATTAATAACGATCATTGCATATTCAGAGTTCTAGGTAACGTTTCTTCCATGCTCCTTATAGTTAGGAATACGTAAACTACTTATTTCAAAAAAGGAACGTTTCGAAATTACTGAAATACATTTCATTGTATTTATAATTACTATTTTATTTATAAACATTTTGATTTGCCTAAAAACAGTGTCTGATGCCCGTTTTAAAAAGATTTTATTTTGGAAATGAATAAGATTTGAAAAAAAAATCGGGTCATGGCCGGGATTTGAAGCATGGGTTGATTTGAACCAGCGTGTCCTCTTTCAAGTATGGAACCAAAAATCTCTCTCAACTGATTCTATATGTACCGGAGCTTCTAGAAAGACTATGGCAAATAATGATCTTACACACTTATTAGCTTAATACTTTCGTTAGAACATTCTCAGGGCATATATGCCAGTTAAAGAGAGAAAATGAAATGAGCCTTTGCTAAATTGACAACAATGCAGCAAGCTAGAAAGAGCACAGCAAGAATATATCAGTTTACAAATAAAAAGGTCAGCAAACCGGTTGTTTATTTCGCGATGTTGCATATATATTTACTTTCGTACAAATGTCGTATTTTTTATAATTTTAATAATTGTGTAAAATAACAAAACCTCATTAACATGAGTGAACTCGCTTAAGACAGATGCTCGGTTAATATGATCAATAAATTTGACCCCAGTAGGAACCTTGTTTTCTTTTACTAATAATACGTATTACATTTTTTGACTCCTTTGTCTCAAGTATTACGTGAAGAGGTGGCCCTCTGAAGTTTTACTTAATAGAACATTATGAATCGCTTGGCAAGGAAGCTTAGAGGATTTTTGTTGAATTATGACTCTTGTTTTTTCACTACATCATGGATTACATTCTTCCAGGTCTACGAGAGTGAGTGTTAACAATTTCTACAAATCTACGTACCTGATTTTAAAATATTGAGCTCAGCTATGCATGTTTTGATGTGACACACGACACAACTTAGTTCATTTGGTGGTACATTTACAACAAGCTCTTTCCTAAACTTTCTCACGGCTTGCTATATAGGTGGGCGAACTTTCAACCATCAATAAGATTAAAACATGACTTGCTCCTGGAAATGTAGGACAACCAACTGCCACCAACAATAAACGAACACAATATATAGCCGTTAACAGTGGGGTTACCATATTCTGAAATCTGAAAATAGTGACATCTTTTCCTCCACCAACGCATTCCATGAACCAACATCATCATTTGTATCGCTTTGCATATTCCCTACTAGTGTTTTATTATTTTTTTAATGTTCCATAATAGTCCAACACGAGTTTGCATGTAAAATGTCTGAAATTAAAGTTTTCTAAAATCGATGATACGACTATTTCTTTCCTTGGCCCACTATTAGAAAAAAAATCCCTTCAACACTATCATTGCAGCCTGGTATTGATGAGCGAAAATGAGATGTGCTCACAATCGCTGCATACTGTTCTTCAGTTCTTAATGTATTTTAGTGTCTTGGTTCTGCTGCCCCTTCATACGAAGTGACAAGTTCCTTCAAATTGGAAAACTAATCTAAATATTTACTGTCATAAAACTATATACCTTGCCCTCAAAAATGAATTAATATCACGCTAACATAACGCACAACTCGAAAACATCATTTTAAATATTAATTCAACCGGTCTATAACTTAACGTCTGCATTCTTCATTCACACGATGTTACCAACAATGAAAACAGAAAGAACGCTGAATATCGCCCTCCATATATATATGAAACGAAATGAATGAAGATTTTAATACGAAAAATGCGAATAAATTAGAAGATTTTTTAAAAAAAATGTATGACAGCTATTTTTATTCATAAAAAGCGAACATATTCCCATAAATTCTAACACTAATTAACAGGAATTTCCGTTTTTGCACTTTTTCCAATTCCTTTTCTAGCTCTTTACGCCGTTTGATATCAATTAACCCGAACTTTTTATGCTTTTAGTGCACATTTTAGTTGTATTTTTGATTAAATAAGCCTAAACGTAGTTAAAAGTAACCCTTGTATAATCAGAATTTATTTGCATGCTAATATACCTGTCAGATAATGTTAATATTATTTGTAGCAGTTAATTCGAAAACCTCTACCCTTATATTTTAACTAATAGACTCTAATCTATAATGTACCAATGAAAAAATTTAGTAAAAAAGCAACTTTACCATTATTTTGTAAAATATATAATTTTAATTTTTACCACAGTCTCCGCTAGCAAGCTTTCAATTTTTTTCATCTTGAAAAAATAGTTTTTCTCAACTTTGAAAAATACTCATTCGCCGAACCTTTTTTTTTCCAACCGAACCAAATTTTTCTTAAGTTCGAGAATCAGCAAAATCTACTTGAGGCTATATCCGGGCAATAAGGTGGATGAGTAAGCAATCCGTGCACTCTTGTCATTGCTACTGTCAAAGTAACGGCGATGGCGTGTTCTCTTTGTGAAAGAATAGTTCTTTTGTGCGCTATCCTATATTTATTTTTCTAACAGGTTAACAATGCTACAGTACAGGGGCGAAGCCTCCTTAAGGCTGCAAGGCTAAGCCTACTGAAAAGTAATGTGCTAGGTGGCATGTGTTAATTTTTATTCACGAATTGAAATATTTCTTTATTTGAATAGCGCGTTCTCTGTGACAGCGATCACCCACGATTGAGGTCTCAGTTTGCCTTGCGCAAACGTAGAAGCGATTTTTCAAGTCCCTCCCAGGAAGAGGTGAAGGAGGTTTTATGTAGAGTTTTCGTTACTGTCATGGATTCAGCCCAGTTGATTATGTCTGCCTTCTTCTGGGATTTTATAGAGCCCGAACCCCAAAAGAAGGACCGCGTTACAAACGATATAATTTTAAAATAGTGATTCTGCTATTCTGGTTACATTATACTAATATGAAATTGTAATATTTTTTTATATTAACAGGAAATCAAATCTTAAGTTTCGCGGAACCACGGACACATTGATATGTTGGTATTTCTTTTCTTTTTTTTTTTTTTTTTTTTAAATATTTCTACGCAATTGTCAACTGCAGCAGAGAGGCGCAGTATCTTACTAGGCTTGCGATAAAATGTCAAGAATGCATTTCAACAGTGATTGATATATTTGCATAAAAAGGGGCCAAGAATTAAGCTTATACACAAATGGATTTAAGAATGAGTAACGGAACATGAACCCTTTTTTTAATATTGCATGTAATTTATAATTCAAGTCGAACTTTCATCATTACAGTCGCAATGCCATAATTTTAAACTTAAAATACTTATGATAGCATTAGAGGGGTTTTTCATGGCATATTTAATATAAAATAGATTTTCCATTAATTTCGACATCCAATCCTACCCTACATAAATAGGCACACTTCGCTACAGTAGTAGCGTTAATTTTAGACACTTTTGCAAAATTTGTTTAATATTAAATTCAGCTCTTAATTTAATAAAAGTTTTAATATAAATTTGCCTAATAATTGATTACGAACTTTCAGGAAACCGAGAAAAGCATGTTCTAATGTCCGGTGTTTGGGTGTTTGAAAGAAAAAAGTAACTAATTACTCTCTTGTCAGCAGAACAAGAGTGTTAAAAGTTAACTTTCTGGTACACTTTCATATTGGGTTATGCAACAGTTTTTCTTATTATTTGTTGCTTAACCTATTGATCCAATTTGTCTTTGTATGGAGTCCAGCAAACGTGGAAGATATTCTGGTTATCTTCCATGAGTAAATGATCTTCTCTCTGATGTTGGGATTCTGGCACAACAGAAAGCTCGGTCTTATTCATTAGTTCTCTATCTGCTTGGCCAAGTCAGCAGATTACTAGGATAAACACTGAACTATATAGCGGTGTGACAACGCCACACATCCTTCATGGTACTTTTGACATTAATTGTGCCCTCTAGTACTGCAATGCTCCCTAATTTGCCATGCTACTCCAGGACAAGTCAACAACTTGGTGCCATCGTTTCCAAAATGCCGATTTGGATTTCATTACTCCAAATGATTTTAGCTCAATCTGCCCGAGTTCACTCCCTGTATACCACGCGTTTCTGCGTATTCTTTTGTTTGAAATGCTTTTTTCTCTGGAGGTTCTCGTTCGTAAACCATTTTCGAAAAGTGTATTCCTGAAATCTTCAAGATCGTATGTGCATCCTCAATCACGAAAGTTGTTCAATAAAGAATGATCATAAATTTTTTTACAGGCATAGTTTCTGGAGCTAAATTTTAACTTTAAAATATTTTGTTAGTTTAAACCATTATGTACTGTCGTCACTTCCGGTTCCCGCCTGTGATAGAAATAGTTGAGCTATGATCAGTTCCGCCTGTAGCAAAATGGAAGTGAAACAATATGCTGCTCTGAATTCTCCTTTCGTCTCAACAAATCTTCAGTTGAGGTCCATGCAACGTTACAGGAGGCCTATGAAGAATTTGCTCTTACCAGAGCTTGAAGGTAGTTTAGAGTGTTTAAAGAGGGAAGCAATCAATTTCAAAGAAAGGTGGGTCCAGGTCTTCAGTTTGCGTCCTAATGGAAGACAAAATGAACACAGCTGCTTTAATGTTGAGAGAGAGAGGATAGTCAAATAGCATTAAAATCATTTTTAAAAAAATCTGATTATCTGTTACACGTGAAACGTGATTTGCGCATGATGGATTTCAGATTCTTGATTATTAGAATAAAAAGTCAGTTCGCATGCAGTTGAAGATGACCAGGAAGATGCGGAGTTTCTTTCAAAGGCAATCATTACTGAGGAAACTTGGCTACATCATTTCCATCCTGAGACCAAACTTAAAGCTCTGTGTGGAAATACCCAAAGCAAAAGAAGTTGCTTCTGATGGGAAAGTTGTGATCATCTCATTTTTGGATATTCAAGGAATGGATTACCTGCACACACAACTGTAACCGGACAATATTACAAAGATAGCTTGGAAAAAACTCTGCAAGGTCATATTTCCGTGCAACAAACTGGATCATGATAATGTAGCCCGCAGATAGCAAACATTGCTGAATATATCTCAAAGATCAGAGTAAAGCGTGTGCTTCACCCTCCCAAATTGAAGAAAAACCCTCGTTGGAGGCATTTTCCATCATCAGAAGCAGATTGTGGAGATGTTTCTGCAGAAGGTGTCAAAAATGGCTTCCAGCCTAGCAGAAATACTGAGACAAGCACCTCGCATCCAACGGGAACTATTGGGTGAGAAATGTCATCAAAATTATAAGAATGAGTAAAGGTATGTTATAAAGTACGAATCTTCAGCATTACTTTTGGAGAAACATTTCTAGACCTGGTTTCTTGCAAAGTTCCCACAAGCCTGACTTTGTAGCGGCACCACCCAACATGTCTCCCTTATGAAAGCGTTATTGGCTTGCTCCTTTTATCCGGGGACCATTCAGTGCATTAGGAGGAATTGTTTTCAATTTCAACTTATGCTACACAGAACTTCACTTCATCAAAGATCGCTGCTGATTACAATGAAAACGCTTGCCTTCCTTGGATGATAAAATACTTGCATGCAAGCATTCTGCGATTGGTCGAAATTGAACACGTGATAAATGCATGTTGCTGCTGCACAAAGACGAAGAGCGTAGCATGTTCCACTTTTTAAAGGTAATGTAACATGGAAGAGAAACAACATACACAAAATAAAAACGTAATTTATTTACTTAGCCTATCACAATGTACCTCTTTTCTCGTAAGATCGAAAACAAATAAAATGTTGCTAAAATTGTACAGAAGAAATTCCATTATTATACAATATACTTCTATTATTGTTTTAGCGCTTTCTAAACATTCTACTGAAATCCTGACGCGGGCCAAAGCGGTATCCACTTATATACGAAGAAAATGTTATGCACTCGTTTACCTGGGAACATAAATATTTATTTGTTTCAATACATAATTTCCCTTTGTGAGGAAAATCGTATGTGGCCTAGAGAGCGTGCAGTAAAACTCGACTAATGTCATTTATACCTACCAAATCCGATACATGCATGTCCACGTGGGTAGAGTCAAGTCATGCAAGGGCAGAAAGCGAGTTACCGACGCTTTAAATTTAGAGCCAGTCAGTTAAGAGAAATTTCCTGACAGGAAATCAAAGTTGACTTGCAGTGAAGACTTGGATTGTCAAAGGCTATGAAAAGAAAGTTTTGACAGTTGTGCGGTTGGGCTTAAAACTCACCGAGGTAACACTTTAATTCATTCATCATCCTCAAAGAGATTTTAGTCAAGGAATTCAACACACGTTACCAACAGAGGGACTTAGAGACCATAAAGAAAATCAAGCTTTATCCTCAATTTTCCATTTTCCATTTTTTATTTTTTATTTATTTCTTTATTTGTTTATTTTTTATTTGTTTTTTTTTTTTTTTTTTACATTTAGGCATTTGTCTAGATTGCACTTTATATATCAATCAGTCATGGTTTAGTTCTCATTCTCAATTAATATTTTCCCATTGTTCACATATATGTATGTCAGACTTCGAACGGGTAACACTTTATATTCTCAAAATATTTTTGATTTTCTTCGCAGCACGTTCCACTCTTCCTGTTTGAGTAGCGCAATTAACTTTCCCTTCCGTGATGCATTTCATGACCTTAACTACTCGTACATGAGTTCCCTACAAAGTTCATGTCCGCTTATCTACAAAATTATCTCAAGGCCAAGGTTAGAAAGAAAAATTCTTGCATTTTTTTTCATTGAGACTGTAGAATAAAGACAAGGAAGCGGGGGCTGCACATGCAAACTGCTTTAACACAGCCTGGAGACATAGTGAAGTAATTAAGTCAACGAATTGGATAGTAACTATGGCTGCCAATATATTTGCTGGGATGAATGCATGGAATAGAGATATCTGGGACTGGGAGTTTTGAGGAATTTATTAGAACCAAATGCTGTAAATACGCCGCGGCTGCTGCTGCTGTTTGCTCCAGTGGAATGTGATGAGCAGAGCCCGAAAGTTATGCAAAAAGCCTTTCTATCTGGGTGGATATATTTAAGAGTCAAATAAAGATGAACGTGCTTCCGTAAATTTGGATTTTGTTTTGCCTTTTTTTGGCCTTTACGATTATTTACGCATTTTAAAAGCACATAAACGCTTTGAATATATCGAAGTGAAAAGATTTATGTAAATTAAATGGCATGTTCACCTTACAAAAATATCTTTTATTTCTCTTCAAGCAGCCAAAAAATTTCCTCAATCCATTCACTTAAGCTCTTTAAATAGCAGAACCTTCATTAGTGAAAGGAACGGACGATTACTTCGGGCATATAAATACCAGGAAATAAACAGGATAAGGGAAGCACTGTAGTTTTTAATAGTCCTGTATAGATCTGAGCAAGATTATTCTAGGATATTTGTGGGAATAACTTCTCAGCTGCATAAATGTAACAGATGAAAGCGGTATAGCTGTGCAATAAACCGCCCTTACAATGTGTTCAGTACGGAAGTAAGACAGACACTAACCTGATTCCCATATAAAAGCATAAACAGAAAATGAACTCGACCAGAAACCACTGCGCACCTTTTTCTCATTCGCCAGGTCTATTCAAAACTACTTTACTGTGTCTTGATCAACACTTCCATGATGTCCGGAAAGGTGAATGTTACTCTTGAGTTGTAACTGGTATGAGTCCTTCCGAAATAGCTTGTTTTAAATAAGCTCCAGTCACTTCAGCGGAAGTAGAACGTTCTTTTTCCATGATGAAAAATGTTCTCTCTGACAAGCAGCTGACTATGACAGTTAATACCTTGAAAACATCTTTTTGTTACTTGTAACCAAGAAAAGCGAGCTTAAGTACTTTAATTTTGTTATAATGAAATTATCAAATATTATAAATATTTATTTTTATTAATAATGAGCGATATTACTACTTGGTTGGTTTTTTTTCTTTTATAAATGCCCATTTTCGTTATCTTTCAGTATAATAAAGGGCTTTTTGCCTGCCTGTTTTATCCAAAATAAATGCCGAATTTCCGGACTCTGGTGATGAAATAGCATTGGAATATAAAGCACAAGAAGTGTTGACAGAAGGTGAAAAAATTAGAATATATCATTCCCGTTGGAAACAGTGACCACCTTCTATATGTTAGAAACGAGTGGATTCGCTCAGCGGGAATGCTTGAGGTTTGCATTCCAATCCTTGGTGACCAACCGTCCTTAACATGAATTTTTTCTTGATTTCTTGGTTGGTAGGCGAGGCATTTATCATCTAAAGAAGAAGTGGTGAAAGTTGCCCTATTAACAAATGGTTTCCAGCATGTTCTTGAAGACTGTCAGAAACATCAGGATCTGTGTATTGCATCCAACGGGGACTACTGTGAGAAAGATCATCAAAATTGTTAGGATGAGTAAACGGTATGTAGTAAAAAAAATGTACGAACATTCTTTATTGAACAGTCCTCTTAATTATTTAGAATGACAAAGACAGTAGCTGTAGCGACAATAATAGTGAGATGATGAGCTGTCAGGATGTTTATGACATGCCTTATAGTTTTCCATTTATTTCCATCGCAAACTTAAATTAAGCACGGTTTCACCTAATTACTGATCATATTATGGATGGTATAGCTTTTTCTTTTGCCATTTTTCACATAATTTTTCATACTTTTGTACTTTTTCTTCATTTTTCATCCATTTGTTTATGGTTGTCCCAAAGATTGGTTTTTGTTGCTTGAAATGTCTTGGACTTTTCTATTCTAAAAGTACTTTTACAAAATATCTAACTTTCAGTGAAGATGAGTCTAAACTCAAAAATAATGGTTTGACTTACTTCAAATATTTTGAAAACACATTCAGTGATGTTCAGTTTAGCTTCCCCCCCCCCCATACAAGGTAATGCTGATATATAAAATATATATTTCCTACATAAAAATATAGGAAATATATTTTAATTGAACATTCTGAACTGAATTCTCTTTGAGCGTCCATAACATTTCTTTCCTTGTGTGAAGTATTGAGTGTTATCCCTTGATTGATTAAATAAATTAAAAATTTAATAAGTAACATTAACTTTTTGTGTTATATTTTAAAGTATTTAGTAAAATATTAATTTAAATAGAGGTAAGCTTTTTAAAATGTGTTAGAAAAGTTTATATTTAGGTTATATTACTGTCATATTTTTATAGTTTTATATTTCTAATACTTTTAAGCCATATATATCCGGGCCTAATGATGAGTTTTCTTAAAGTACATATATAGATAATATCCCATCTAAATTACGCACTGTATATAGAGAGAAATATATAGAAATTTGTGATCAAATGTGTAGGATGGATTGGGCGTGGATGCATACAGGAGTAATACTCCTGAAAGGATATACAGGAGACTATAATGATAAATGTAGTATGTGTGGGAGAGAAGTCAGTGTGTCCCATTACTTATTGGAATGCGAGAAAGTCAAAATGTTTGGGACAATTTACAGAAGGATTTAGCGTTAAATAAAATATTAAGTAACAAGAGTGTAAAAAACATTCAGAAAATGGGAGTTTTGGGGTAAAGTTAAAGAGAAGTGGGAACGAAATAGGAAGAAAGTAAAAGGAGGTTTCTTACAGACAACCACGTGGTTAACAAAGTAGGAAACTGTATTTTGGAGCATGCTGCTAGAATCTAGAGTAATACGTGTAGGATAATAATGCATGTAAAGATATAGTTGTTATTGAAATTGAGGATATATTGTTGTAACAAATTGTAAGGTTAATTGTGATGTTCAACATAACTATCTTTTCTTACAAAGCAGAGTTCAATTAGTTTATTTTCAAGCTAGATCCCAATACAACAAAATACATTTTAATAAATTTAGACTTGAACAACAATGCACGTTATTATGATTGCTATAGTCAACAACATGTTACCGCACACATCTAACGTGAAATCCATTAGAAGATAGTCAAGCAAGAAATAAGAGAATTTTTTTAAGAAGTCAGTTAATGCGCAAGGGAATTATTCCCATCCCACATCAGAGTAAAACGTAAACACTTCCGCACCTTGGTCATTAGTCTAACTACCTGCGTTGGAAGAGGAGGATTGTTTCTAAGAACTTTGCAGCTAACACCCCACCAGATGAAATTTCGTTTCCCCGCACAATTTTGTTAAATATATTTGATCAGAATTTGCATCTTTCGAGTGAAAATAATCATATGAGTAAATGGTATCTTTGGTTCAAATTAAAGTTATTCTTGCAACTTGCGAAACATTGCTTCACAACAGTCGTTAATATAAAGGCACAAGGTTGAACGAGAGAACTAAAGGTCCTAAGAATTTCTAATGCAGCAACATGCATGAGCGTGTTACACGTAATGAACAAGCAGTTACGTTTTTCAAAGAAAGGATTACCACTACTGCAGCTATAACTAACAAAAACTGCATGGATGCAAACACTTTGGTAGTAGAACGCTACTATTTCTAATAAAATGATATATTAATCATCCCCATGACTTACACATTACTATTATCATGCATCCCATTGAACCATCTGCCGGCGTATTGATAACGCTAATGCTCTATGGATTTTTTTTTTTTTTTTTTTTTTGTCTGCGGCTGTCGTTGCATGGGTTAATAGATGGTTGACTGAAACTCGTGGTGTACGCTAAATAGTATTCTGTGAGATATATACTTGCATTTGTGACCCGATATACAACGACCCAATTAAGATTTGCATTCCGCGTTGCACAGCTACAATGAAGAAGAAGAAAAATAACCATATCATTATTTCAAGTCATCTGCTCGCAGCTTTAGGCACCTATTGAAAACATAGTTGTTTGAAATGTATAGATGGACAGGTGTATGAATTTATGGATGAATGGTTGATGGATTGCGGTTGCACGAAGTGTTTATCTTCTTATTGTATTTTTGTATCTAAAAAGTCAAGTTTTGTGGTTTCTAGAAGCTTTTAGTTACTTCAGTCAAAGTGAAAACGTATAATAATTATGTACAATCCGAAATATCCCACAGCAATTAAAGTTCTTGTATGGTGTGCGGGTTCGTCTTGTATGCGGCATTTTTAAATTTACACCCGAGATAATAATCGCAGGCTGTTAATCGAGGTACCGAGGGGGCCACAAATCCCTGCCAATAACTCTTTTCTTGTGGAAACACATCGTTAATTGCTCTCGTGGAGTTATTCGCAGCGTGAGCAGTGGCAGAGTCCTGTTGAAAAAATGCATGATCACGCATTCCTGTTGGTTGATTCTCTGAAAAAAGGGGTTTAGTATGGTATTCATATAAGTAACAGAATCAACGTGTGCTAAAAATGTTGGTCCTATGATTCTTGCACCGTTGATAATGTTAATACATATGAATCATACATAAAAATGTTGTACCGTTGTAAACACACGAGGCATAATGCTCTTTATGTACACTGTCGAATTAAGAAACAAACAACACAATACACAAATGGGAACAGCTAGCTGCGATTGCGACAGCCAGCAAGGTCAACAAGTAAGCAAGCAGGCTTGCCCACCCTCCACGGCGCGGCAAACGAGTGGGAAAGCATCGCTGACCGCACTGTAAACTTGTCCTAATACCTAGAAATAAAGGAAGAAGAAATATACTATATAAAAATACTGTTATGTGTTCCAGCTCTATTCCGGGGCCTGGGTAGTTCCAGATCGCATGAAAACTGTGTAACGAATGGTTTCTATAAATATGCCGTCAGTCCAGCTCTAATTACTTTGGGTTGAGACTAAAGTTGATGAAGTGTTAAGCGTATTCTAAATGGATAAAACCAGTGATAGAAATTCATGAACATGGGGATTTAGAAAGAATTCCAAGGTATCCCCAAGATGCCCTTGCTGCATCGCGTTATGAGACGTTGGCTTTCTATGATGGTTGGTCCTTATCCAAGAACTCCGTACAGACAATTAAATGAATGAATTTATTTCAGTAAACAAAATTACAATTACTTTACATAGCAGTACCAAAACTAAGGTTCTCCCATACCTTAACCACCAGGTTATATGTAGTAAAGAACCCCTAAAACAAATTACCATTTCCATAATTGTATGTGCTCTCAAGTTCCTTTCTTATAATTCTCCACTTATCCCTTACTTTTCCTAAGAATTCACAAATCTTGTATATTTACTCTACCTTTAGTGTGATAACATTTTGTCATATCTTGCTGTAGTTTGCCCCAAAGTTCATCCCAGATACTATCCCTCCATCTTTTATACAATTTCACATTCTATTAGACAGTGGAACACACTATCCACTTTCCCACACATAAAACACTCCCACTAAAATTATTCCTAATTCTCAATAGAAATCTTACTCCTGCATGCATGCATGCGAGATCTATTCTTACGAATTGATCACAATTATCTACATATTTCGGCCGTCCACAATTTCTTTAACTACTTTATATAAATCTAAAGAACTTTTATCCTCTAAGCTAGCCCAAATATATTGCTTCTCAATATCTTCCACCCTCTGTCTCACTTGTTTCCAGAATCCACTGATATTACTTTCATCCAGTCGTCATACATCCCCCATTCGAATTTTTCCTAATAGTTTCCCATCTCCCCAAACCAAATCACTCTTCCCAGTACATTTCTTGTACAGACAGTTATAAAAGTTCACTACTAATGGTGATTCGGTGACAGCGTCCTCGAAAAATCCTGTTTTCTATGATGCAACAAATGCCCCATCTCTAATATGACAGACTTAAAATCATATCGTCGTTGTTCATATCAAAAACAGTGTTTTTGATACATAATGCTTTCTAAGTTTAAGGTTAATCTAAAAATACTTCGGCAATATTGACAAATTAAATTACTCTTGATATTGGTAGATAGCTGTACTTATAACAAGCATTTAGTGTTTTCTCTTTGACTAAAAACGTATTAATCCTGACTTAATGGAACCTGTTACAGACAAAATTTAGGAATAATACTGCTAGAATAAGTTCCATTTCCTTAATCAGTAGTGTTATTATCTCAATACACTCAATTTTGGACTTAGTGACTTCTGCCAGAACGACGGCGATATGTAATAACTGGTTCAGTGTAACTTCTCATTGGTTCCGGCAAAGAAGTACGGGTTCTCTGGCGTGTGGCATATTTGGAGGTCATATCCTTGTGCCCTACATGTTTCAGCGGCTGGTGGGCGCACTATCTGGAATAGGCTGACGCTAGTCATTCTGTAAGCCCCACGGACTGGCTGCAAATCACAGCTTCATTGGATAACACGTTCCCGCTCTGCTGCTGGCATGTGATTCGTCACCTCGACCACACCTACCTACAGAGAAAGATCGGTCCCGATGGACGTTTGTGCTGACTATCCGATCGCGGCATTTGGCATCATTGGAAAGATCATGTAAGAGGTCATCTTGAGGGGACATCGAAATGAAATTTGGAAGTTTTGCATAGTTAAAACTGGAGCTTTTAGGATGGTTTTTTTAGTATTATCTATACAAACATTAGCTTAATTAGTCAATTTTTCAATTTTCGTTTTTTTAAAATTTTAATTTGTTATTTTCTGATTTTTTTTTATTAAAATCAATTGCTAAAAACGTATATCCTCCCATACAGCTTAAATTTTTCTGCAAAACTTTGTTAATATGTTCTAAATATTATCTTACATAAAAGTTACAATTGATTTTTAAAATTATGACTACTGGTAAAAAAATGCATTCAAATGCAAAATTATGGGAAAATTAGTAACTGGCTGTACTAAAAATTTTTGTTAATATCCTTTTGCTTTTACAGAAAAACGTATGATGTTTTTTATGAAGCAAAGTCTAGAGAATGCCTAAAAAATTGTCAGACATGTGCATAAATGTAATGGAAGGAAATAGGCTTTGAGTGCAGGCAAAGATACTAAAAGTTCCGAGAAAAAGATGTTTGAAGTTTTGGATATCTGGAAGTAAAAGACCAAGAGAAGGAGATTTAAAGGATGAGGACATTTAGAAATGGCTGCTGAAAAAAACAAAACGCTCCAAAGAGCTTAGATGTATGAAATGTCTTAGATAGTTTCTCAGGGGATCAAAGGAGTTTTAAGAGCAAAAAACAATGTTGTTTTTCCACTTCGGTGTCCCCTTAACCCTGGGGTACAAGTGTACGCCAATCGTAATTTTTTATTACTATGTGCATTAGACTTCACCTATATACTTTACCCATAATTACATTTTCAAATAGACTTTGCTGAACATTGTGATGCTCACCAAAGTTAAAAATAAGCGTTAATTATCTCATTAAGCTTCTTAATATTGTATTGGGTGCAGTTGTATCCCGCTTGGTAAATTGGTTCTGGTTCTGGCTAATCATACTTGTCTCCTAAACTCAAGATCGCGGGTTCAATTCCGGCCAAGTTCGATGGATTTTTCGGGCGTAAAAATCCTAAACATGACTTGCTTCGGAAGGGAAGTAAAGCCGTGGGTCCCGTGTCGTACATTTATGGCATGAAAAAGAACCTCAAGCCTGAAAGAGAGGCCTCTGAGCAAAATTTGTCGGCCGTTTCACGCCCTGAATTGAATGGGACGCTGATAACCTGAGATGTTAAAGAGCGTCGGTAAATAAAAATAAAAAAAATCCTTGCATGTTTCTTTATATATTTTCTTGTATTAAGTGTTTTGAATTAAAATTAAATGTACACTATAATAGAAATGCCATCCTTGAAATGATGTAACATGCGTGATTAGAAAAGTAGCACCATTCAATGAGGTTTGTCATTTAGTCGCACTGTATGTTATTTTATGCATTCATTGAAATCACAGGTATGCCACTGTTTTCCCTTCCCCTCTCATTACATACACTCCTCGTACAATTATTCTTTTTTAATATTTTCTATTGTTATATATAAGTTTCACCCATAGTGATTCTGTATTGCATTCTAACAATGAGAACACAACATTCTTCCAATTGTTTGTGTTGCCTATTACATTACATGACTTTTCTATAAACTATGTATCTATCATCAAAAAGCTCTGAATTAAACATTCCATCCATGAGCCATATTTTTGTTAGGCAGGCATCATCATGATTGTTTGAATATATTAATGTATAACATTTGTTTTACTTTGTAGACCACGAACCTTTTTATAGTAAATAATAAATCCATCATTAGACGAAATAGTTTAAAAACACATTTCTAAAGTTTATCAAAATCATTCACATATTTATTTGAATCACCACAGTTTGATCATCTCTTTTCATCAACATTTTACCGATGCGAGTGCATGCATAAAAGACACCATTTTCAACCTTTGAACTTTTACTTTAGCATATTTCTTGCATTTTCCTCATCTTGTTAGGCGTCAACGGGAGGTCACCTTATTTAAAGGCCTTTACAAGTCATGCAGTCAATTTCTGCATTTCGATTATAGATGTCATCCTTTAAGGGATCTCGACGAAGAAAGTGAAAAAGTTAGAAGAAACATTTTTCTTCGACCTTTCATAAATATGTACAAAAACGTTTTGGAAAAAAGAGACGCTTGATAAACTACTTTCTCTTTAGCTACTGGAATAGCATTACTGTGCAAATGTAAAGTTGGCGGTGTAGGGGGGGGACCGTGACAGCTACCCCATAGAACCGTTTTTTTTTTCTGGCAGAGAAAAAGGCCACTATTAGGTTGCAACAATTGCATAATGGGGATGGAATTGTTAGACTGGTAAACAGTTTAAACGTTTAATGAAAACACCTAAAAATGAAACACATTTTAGTCTGAATAAAAAACAAACAAAAGTGCATTGCATTTAAACATTTACTTATAAGCACTTAAGTAAACATTCAAATAGGTACAATCTTTTTAGTTGAATTATCATCGAAGTAAAGAAAAAAATACTCTATCATTAAATGAAACTAAAAGACGAAACATGTTACTTAATTTAGAGGAATATAATGAAAAGACAATAATTGCATTTATTTCAAAGTTGTCCTTATTGTGCAGGTATGTGCAAAGGTGCAAGTTGTAACTGAACGATTAATGACTGTGTTGAACTCCAGTTTTAAACCTATACATACTCAGTCTTTACAGAGAGCGCATCCCCTTATACCAATTCGCTCTGAAGTGTGTACAAGGTCAGGAGACGTGCCTTCCAAAATTCCACCAGCCTCGCACTGTCAGGCGCTGTCAAACATCGGACTTAGATTAAAAAGTATACAAAACAAAAACGCTCTATTGTGCCGAAGCTTAAGGAACGTGAAGGGATTAATAAAAATGAACAAATAAATAATAATAATAATAATAATAATAATAATAATAATAAAATGCTGAACAACTATGAACTATCGTGTCCTTCAATATGCTTTATCCTAATCATTATGTATTTGCTTTATAAGACTATGGAATAGTGCGCAAAATGTTTCCAAGGTCTAAAGTAGTACAATATTTGTCTGTATAATAATTTCTTTAGCTGATAGTAGCCCTTTCCACTTTGTGTACCTCAATTGAAGGAGAGTAGTAGGATGGAATTAAAAATAACTGAAAAACAACTTAGACAGCTTGTGCCCCCTTCCCTTCAAGCCTTGATTCTAACCTGCTATATGAGTAACTCGCGATGTTATTTGGTATATGATTTGCACAGATTTTGTGCCAGCATTGATGAAGCAAAAGATTTCGCAGACCGTAAAGACCTAAGTTTCCTGGCATTTTCTTTTACAGGAAAAGCTTTTCAACTGAGCAGTGTGCAGCCCTTTCTACAGAATTACATTTTCCACTCATTTGAAGCTCAAAATATACCATATATTTTATATTTTACTATTTTAATTATAAGAAGATGTAATTAAAATATTTTATGTTCCACTAAATCTTCGGATATTACTGATAAAGCTGATATGTCATTTATTTCATATTTTAAATAAAAAAGGATGAGTAGGCTTTGAACAGCAGCTTTTTAGTGATATCTAGAATGTTGCTTCACGAGTGCTTTAGGCCTCTTGGCTACTGCTATAATAAATTACGGTTTCACCGAGGAAAATCCTTTCTACGCTGCGAGCCATGTGTTGCGATTTGTTTCATGTTACGTTACTAATTAATTGCAAACGGTGTTTATTGATTTCTTCAGCTATAGTAACACTTAAAATACGTTACAATGTATTTATTGGAAATTAAAAAAAATAAACGATAGAAAACTGAAATAAAGCCGAGTAAATCCAGGGAAGAGAACGCAAATAGTTTGAGTTCATTTGTCGATTTGTTTTCACAGCCATCAAAAATAAGATGGCAGCGTGCGAAGCGTCTATTAACGTATAGCCCACCCAAAAGTAGTGATTGGTTGTATTAACTTATAATGGAAAACTGAAATATTTGAATAGTGCGTTATCGGTGAGGTAAATACCCAATCATTAATAATATGGTAGAAGGCTCAGTCTATCTTGCGCAAGGGCATTAGTGATTTTCCAAGTCACTTCCTCCATTTTGCAGAACATGAAGCACAACAATAGAACAATATACTTAACATATAATAACGGTTCATCGACAAGTTCCTCCGCACTTGGGTGACGTGCACCGCAGGAAAAATGTTGTGCTCTTACATTTCTGACGTTCCTTCCTTCGAAACCGGCTTTTGGCAGGTAATTCGTCCATGTTGCTAAGTGTCGGACTTTGAAGTGTACGCTTGCCTTGGAAGTGAAGTGAACACAAAAACTATACGCTCGGTGCGCTGTCAATGCAGGTGTCCATTTCGCGCGTCCCTAGTGAAATCTTGGATAGACAATGGTTGTGGAGTGACTTTTCCATTACCCTTTATTTCGCCCGTTTCTATTGTAATAAATTGGAATGGTATGGAAATTTTACTTAAACAATAAAGCTATTAAATTACTTATTATTTTTAACTCTTGAACTCCCTCAGTTGTATTTTAGTTTATATGGATTGGTAGCTCTTCACGCTAGCCATTTATAACTGCTTCCCTTTCCTATTTGTAATTGTCAAGTACAGCGAGCATTTGGCTCGGGTGGTACTCTCTTAGACGTGCAATTAAAGTGCAACGATTTGTATTTTGAAGACAAAAGAACCTAAAGCTATGAACAAGTAATTTATTATTAACTATCTAACGTATCTGCATCAATAGATGCGTTCGTTACCAAATAACCTCATAAAACCCATTTTCTTTTTCTTAGCTTTATTATGAGGAAAAGCTTGCGCTAATTTCCACGTCCTATGCTTCAGACTATCATAAACAAAAAGCCACGCTTTGCCACTGGATGGTAATTGGTAAAATATGTTGGTTTGCATCTCTGAAATATAAAACTCTTTTATAACCCCTAATATTTGCTTACAAACAAGATATAAAACATGCTTATTCTCATAAATTTGCACCAACCCCCATATTTTGTTAAATATGTTTATTTTTCTATCACTGCTTAGTTAAGAAATCGATCGATGAAAACAGATGAAAGTGGCGGAAGGGCGCTTGCCAGTACTGGCCAATTTAAATTACTATCCAACCGATAAATGAATACGGTTAGTGGAGGGAACCACTGCAGTGTTGACCTCACGTCATCGTGTTGCAGATAAAGAACTACGGTGGGAGAGGATGTTACGTGCCTGCCCTTATAATCCAGAGCATTGTTTACGCAAGCCTTTAGTTCCTATTTCGACCAACACAATTAAGATGATATATGTACACATTGTTATTTCATATGTTCAATGTAGGGGTTGATTCTCTCGCTAGAGGTCCCAAATTATTGTCTATAAAAATGTATGTTATTTAGATTATCACTTGTAAACCTGATTACAAATACTTTTAACGATGCAAAACGCAGCCTACTAAATATTTATGCTGAGAATTTGCGATTCTCCAGATTCTGGGATTCTTCTCCCATAGCAGCCACGCCTTTTGGCGTATAGCATTTTTGAGTCCTTCAATTGTACAAATTTTGTACATTTTCCCCATCAACAGGCCTCAAAGAAATGAGTAGGGAAGCGTTACATCGGGAAATTTGAGCATGTTTCACATTCAATTCTAGAGCACGTTTTTTTTAAGTTGCATAAGGCAGATTAGTTGTTGGGAAAATCTTCATATTGCTTTTGATGATGACACTAGTAATCAATCCTTTATATCACCGTCACGGATGACCGAGGTCGTTAAAGCGCGAACTCGTAAGCGGGAGGTCTGGGATTCGAATCCCGCCAGAACCGTCCTCCCTGACTGAGGTTTTTTCCAGGTTTTCCTCAGTCCCCATAAATGGCAAATGCCGGGGAAGTACCCTAGATTTAGGTCTGGAACGTTTCATTCCTTAAAAAAAATCCTTTCCCAATATATCACTTCATCTCATGTATCATCAGTGTCCACCGCCTGTGGTGCCTCAGTAGTAAAAACGGGCGTAAAACACCATTCAAAATCCTTTATATCATATATTGCTTCTTTGCGGTATTCTAATGTTGAGTGAGAAGGCCTCTTGTTGTATCTAATGTTTTAACCAATTTCTGGGTGCAACAATCATATAATACACGTCATTGCGCCCAAAATGCCAATATTTACGAACGAGGAACTAGCGCTATGTAATTAATTACATCGTTAATCACGCACGTTTGCCGAGATGTGGTGGCGCTGAACATTGAAGGTCATTGAGCGAGTCCACAATACCGCGGGGTTTTCATGTTGCTTTGCATTGTTGTTGATGTGCGTATATAGATTTTCAAGTTATAATATAAATAACATAAATGTTATAGACAATAGTTTAGGCCTGTAGCGAGAGAATTAGTCTGTAAAATATATATTAACATTTGTGGTTTGGCTTATTTTATCATTCTCCCGGACCACTTAAATTATGAGATCACTGTTATAGGTGAAAAAACAGTTTTGCTGAATATGATACAATTTGAGGTGTATTTCAAACTTGATTTTATAGTGTCATGAGAACCGAAAGTTGAAAGATTTGTCTGCCCGTTTTTAACCGATCCTGTTCCCCTCCACTTTCCCTCTCTGTGTGCTGACGCGAAGTCTTTGTGTTGTGCATGAGTTGAAAGTTATGAGGCCACATGTTTCTGTGTTAGTGCTGTTATAATGCCAAAGAGTTCGTATACTTTAGCACTCAGAATATTCTTGTATGATTTCTATGTACAACAAACTCTTGTAGGTAAGTGAGACGGCGATTTATAGACAGATTCCCTATTGTTCGTGCCCGTCAAAGAAAAATTATTCATAATCTTGTGAACAGATTTAGGGAAACGGGATCTGTTCTTGATAAGAAACCGAAAGTAAAACACCCTGTTCTTACAGAGGAAAAAATCGATGGCATCGGAGAAAAGAGAGAATGATCCAAAGAAATCTCTGAGAAAGCTTAATCAGGAATCAGAAATTTCGCAAACTTCGGCTTGGAATACCATTAAACTTTCAAAATTATAAGATAAGTGTAGTTCAGGAATTGCAATCACGCGATAATGTGAGTAGAGTTAATTTATGCAATTGGATAATGTTAGTGATCGCTCTATTGATTCTTTTTATTTATTTTTATTATTATTTTATTTTATTTATTTATTTTTTTACAGATGAAGCACGATTTTATTTACACACCAAGTAGCGACACAAAACAACAGATGATGGAGTGCCGAAAACCCGATCATGTACACGAAATGCCATTGAATGAACAAAAAATTGGTGTATTTAAGAGGCAAACAGCATGCTTTCAGATGCCAAGCAAATATTCGTTAAGCCAGCCACGCGTCCAAACGAGAACTTTGTAGTAGAATCCCAGCCAAGTAGAAAGTCAAAGGTTCAACATCTGCCAGCTGCAGTTCAGGAAATGTGAAAGGAAGTATTAAAGCAGCTATAGGTCACTTTCAGGTATAACCTTTCACTATTCCTCAGAGTTGACGCTATGCAAAGATGCAAGTATGTGTAAGTTTATATTATTTTACAAACTGCTGCCACAAGCTCAAAGACAATGCAGTTGTCCTGATGAAAAACAAAATATACTTTTTGCTAATCATTTTACTGCGGGAGTATGCTGTTGGGACGCCCATAATTACCTTGTTTCTATACCAAAGTTTGGAATATATTCGCAGTTCTATATCAATTTTAGAACAACATAAAGATGAGTTTCTATGCCATATTTTAGAATGGAGGGAGTATAACTTCATTTCAATTATGGGTGTTGTTCAAAACTTGGCATTTTGACCCAAAGACCATCGATACCTTATCTCAAATTGCTTGTCTAAGATCTATAACCAGTGTCGTTTATCATACCCAATATATTAAGCATGTAATGTATAACGCATACAGTGATACATCTTAATGATATTAGATATACATAGCCATTAGCATTGCAAGTTGCAGTAATGCTTTTATGAAACTTCCATTCCAGAGGTATCTTCCGAGGCATTAGGTGGTAGCTACGACATCAGCATAGCATTTTCATCTTCTTATCGTTTTCCTCTCCTTCCGCACGCGTTCTTTTGGTTAACAATAATAGAGCAGATAAGAGGTATTTGAGTACCCTTTGGAGAGTACAAACATTAATTCCACTAATATGCACTGTGCCGTTAATGTTATCAGGGAGTTCACTATACCAAGAAACGGTTTTGCATTTCTTTGCTATTGGAATATCGAAGTTGGTAACAGCAGTAAGAAAGTATGAATGTACTACTGAATAACTTATGATGTGTTGTTTAAAGATTTATTCACATTCTGTGTTGAAAAAGCCTGAAAAAACAATTTCCTTTCTTAAGGAGCTTTTGATTTTAACAGCTATTCATATTTGGTTATAAAGTTTCGTGCTTTCAGAGTATTCCTTAGACATGAGAAAACCTTGCTTAATTTCCTCACATTTTACTTCTTGTAAAGGAAACTTATTGAAGGTATTTAACACAGACAACTTTCACAGTCTCCTGAGACTTTGCAAGAAAGCGATCCAAGAGCACGAAATGTTACATTAGTTTATTAGCATTAGCACTGATTTAGAACCTTCTTCAGCAGCAATGCTATTTCCTCAAGCTTCATTAGATCCTTTTTACAGCGTGACCATAAAAGAATGTTCCATTTTAAAAACTAATAGCATATGTTTACAATAATATGCACAAAAGATGCAATCCCATCAGTATCTGTCATACGTTCCTCCACCCTTCTAATTTTACATCTCGCTACTTGAGGGCAGATTGAGCCAAAATGGCGGCGCTACCTATGAAGTTTCTCTGCGTGATGAAATTGAAACACCAAGGTCACCCAGGGTAAAGGACCAAGCTTACGTTCTACCTTTTCTCAAGGACATTACTGAGACTGTGGCGCCAAACATTTGCTTTTTTTAATGATATTTAACGCCCTACTGAGGCACCACAGGCGGTGAACACTAGTGATATATGAGATGAAATGATAAATTGGGAAAGGATTTTTTTTAAGAAAGGAAACGTTCCAGGCCTAAGTTTAGGGTACCTCCCCGGCATTTGCCATCTATGAGGACTGAGGAAAATCTGAAAAAAAAACTCAGTCAGGGAGGACGGGATTTGAAGCCCAGGCCTCCCGCTCACGATTCCGGGCCTTAACGACCTCGGCCACATGGCGGTTAAAGATTATTGATATTACGCTACAGCGTTTGAGTGAGTGGAAGGACTTTAAAGGTATCCTTACAAGCTTTAGCGGTGTATGAATACATAGTTAATTCACTTAAAAGGAATAAAGTTAACGTGACGTTGGAACATTCCTTCATTGTTTTGTTATTGGCAGTAATAAGTACTTTCTCTTTACTATTCTGTATGGCTGGCTGCCTAAAACTGGAAATAATATCTGAACCACGCCACATGCATGATCTGGCACTCGATGCAATCCCAAAACTTGCCCGATAGCATTTAATTTTACGTTTAATGAACAGCGCATTCCCCCAATTCATAATGGCTGTTTTGTGAGGCGAAATGCGAACACACAGTTTATTCAAAACATTTTCTGTATGATTTATTTCGCTAATTTTACAACACGTGGATGACCATCCTTGAAACGATGGCCACTGCAAAGTCTGATTTCCCTGAACCCTAGCTTTGAGAATCATTTTCAGCTTCATTACTGACCGCCACGGGTGGCCGAGGTCGTTAAGGCGCGGACTCGTGAGCGGGATGTCTGGGTTTGAGCCCCGCCAAGACTGTCCTCCTTGATTGAGGATTTTCTAGGTTTTCTTCAGTCCTTATAAATGGTAAATGCCGGGGAGGTATCCTAAACTTAAGTCTGGGACGCTTCCTCCCTTAAAAATATCCTCTCCCAATATATCATTTCATCTCATGTATCATAAATGTCCACAGACTATGGTGCTTCATTAGTAAAAACGGGTGTTGAACACCACAAAAAAATCATTACTGCGACCCGGTCAGGACCGATGGTTTTTTTCGGGCGTAAAAATCCTAAGTATGGCTTCCTTCGGAAGCGAAGTAAAGCCGTGGGTCCCGTGTTGTACATTTTTACGGCACGAAAAAGAACCTCACGCCTGGAAGAAGAGACCTTTGAGCAAAATTTGTCGGCCGTTTCACGCCCTGAGTTGAATGGGACACTGATGACCTGAGATGTTAAAGAGCGTCCATAAATAAATCAATAAAAAAAATTTAACCTCTCAAAATGTGCGAGGCACCATCAGAAATAAGAATAACAAACTTTATTTACAATAATAAAATACATCAAATTATTGCTAATGAAAGTAGCAAGATGCTCGTAAGTTTTCCGACCCACACATGTGCGTCACCAATCGCTGCATATCTTTAAATCTAACGGCCCGAAATAATGACTTTCATTTATTCTGAAATGTGTTTCGTAATACCTGCACATGAGCAAGAAGATCTTCCCATATGCAAAACATTCACAGTCCACATCCACCGAGCACAAGTTTCTTCTTTCAAACTGCATGATAAGCTCTTACGATCCGGTATTTTCTTTCTTATTCTCCTCTTTTATCTCTCACCATCACTAAAATACAAAACAATGCTTTTTTTCATTGACAAGTTTAATCCTTAACACTTGCACAGTCTTTAAAACGAACCCTGAACATACTGTATTATATATTGTATTTCCCCCCCCCTTTTTTAATTTTTCAGCACAGGAAATTAAATTAAAATGTAAGATATGCTGAATTCCGTTATTTCGGAGACAACACTAGCATGAATGACAATAGAAAAATTATTTGTAGACTAAATCACGATTTGAAATACAGAAATATGCACCTACGATAATATCACTGTCACTTTTTCGCTCCATAATGATAAATACGCGTTCATTTTCTCAATTAGACAAGATATGAACGTAAAAATGGGTACTTTCAGAAATCACCTTATGGCCAAATATCCAGAGAAAAGAGCGAAAATTGTATATATAATGAATTGTTATACAGAATCAGTACTTGTGATGGATAACACAGACCTTTGGGGGGAAAAAAATGCCTGCTGTTTCAAATGTGAACGGTGATTTTAACTAATTCTAGCATGCTAAATTTAAAGTTGAAATCCGTTTTCCCCTACCAGGTAAGGTTTTTAAACAAATCGTAAAAATATTTTTTTAAAAGAAATGGATTTTTGTGAAATAAAGAGTATCATAAAATGAAACTAAAATGTCATGTTTCTATCTAATATACAAAACGAGTATCTACAAACCTTTAAGAAATTTCGATGTTTGAAGATGGGTATCTTTTCTTTGTTTGTAAGGAATGCTGTGTTGATTTACGTTTGTGTTTTGTTTGCACATCTCTCTTCAAGCACCAGCAGTAGTCCGCCAGCATTGGTTCGTTCCACCGCCCCTGATATCGTCTTTCCAACCCCTTAATTTCTTGATGAAGTCTTTCACCTTGCTGATCACTCCTAAGTCCCAAATTAGGTTCAAAGTAATCAAGGTGAGCTCAAGAAGATATGTTACAAACTCATATTGCAACTGAGAACTTGGCATGTAACATATTTCTTACAATTTCTTTGTATTGCACGTCTTTTACATTTCCAAGGAACTTATTGATAACATCCTTGAAAACATACCATGCCTGAAGTTATATATCGTTCATTGTGCTCAAAAAGTCTGTATCCTTCATTAGTTGTCTAATTCGAGGTTCATTAAATACACTCTCTTTTATTTTAGTCTGGGACAAAAGTAGAAATTTACGGTATAAACACTTAAAACACAAGCCATTCTTGTCTAGCGTTTTACCAGGTTTAATATGAAGCGGAGACAATAGCATCTTTTCACGGTCAACTAAACTGACATATTTTTTTAAAATTAATTTGGCAACTTAATATGTGTTATAATAGCCTATTAGGAAGCACTGCTGATCAAGGGATTCAAAATATAGCCAGAGAAGCGCACAGAAACAAAATGCCCACAAAAGAAAATATTCAGAAGTTCAGAGCAATTTGGGAGAGGATTTTGTTATGAAGTGCTCATTGCAGCAGATGACAGAAGAAGAAATTGAAGGAAATTATCAAAATGTTTCAAGGACACGACAGTGATGAGAGCATTAATCCCAGCTTGTCACCAGATTACAAGATTCGTCCCTTTCATTTATGTAGCGTGGAAAGGACATGCTCTATGCACAAGTTTATTTTTACGAACAGGAGGAAATAGTTGGTCAATGAAAATATGAAAGAAAATTGCCACAAAATTTCATACGGAATAACTAAAAGTTATTTTGTTTATTGTTAACCAAATAATTTAAACATTTCCTCTTATATAGATAGTGTTTTTCTCTCTCCCCCACTCCTCATCGGATCTGATGCAATGAAAAATTTCGTGTATTTTCATGTTACGTCACTCACAGCTGACCGCTACATATATGCATTGTGCAGTTCATGTTCTGTTATTCAGCTGAAATATAGTACTTTATGACATCATGACAACCAGCGCAATCTTCGTGCAGATTACACGCCTGTTCCTCCGCCGACCAATCTCAGTTTCCATGTTTGATAGAACTGTAATTGAGATGCTTGAACTAGACAGTTGCATTCTTCATTATCGAAAGTTTCGGCTGGTTTTATAATGTTGCACGGGGTTGAAGAACACTCCTAGTACAAACAGCTACAAGAATTGTAATTATGTAGTAACATTAAAATATTGTAACCGGGAGGAAGGATGAAGATCTCTAAACGATACCATGCACAGTTCTACAAGTACAGGATGACACTATGACACAGAAGTGTAGGAGGAGAATACGTCAGTTTGACCCCAGTCAAAAAGTTCGAAGGATCCAATTGCCTTGCCACATACAGACTCGCCACGCTGAGCAGTTCAACAGAAGTTAGTAGGACGTCACCGCTACAAACTGAGCACGTAATTTTACTTTGATTATAAATATTAACTGCAATAATAAATGCACTACTTTCAGCTTCTTTTGCAAGTGCAGAGAAAAACTTACTGGGTTAGCCTCTTCAAACTCGACATTCTCTCGGCCAACACATGAAGATGCAACACAAACACATGTTCAATCTCTTGAGCCTGACCTAAAAGATAATATGACGGCTATTCAATAAAGAATGATCTAATGCTTTAAAGCTATAATTTCTCTAGCAAATTTAAAAGGTAACACGCAACGAACAACATGGTGTTCTGAAGTTCTGCTTTCATCTCAACAAATCTTCAGCGAGATCTATGCAGTGCTACAGTAGACCTAATGAGAATTATTATGATCAATTATGACCACTGTCAATTGAACAACCCTCGTAGGTGAATGAAAAGAAAATTTATTAACTTTCCAAATTCTCCCTCAACTATATCAGACGGATCAAGCAATGCAATTATAACTGATATTCAAATACACACACACACACACCATGAAAGTCTGGCTAGGAACGGAAGACATTCCATTAAAGGATTGTGCAGATCATTCAGGGCCCTCTTCTTCTTCATTTGGCACTACAGCCCGGGGTGAGCCTTGTCCTTCCGCGGCGACCTCTGCTTCCTCTACCTGCATCTAAGGACTTGATTGATAGAGGGCAGTATTGCAGGTGGGGGGGGGGGCTTCGCGGCATTCGTGATAAAAGAGCGAATATGAAATGTGCCTTCAAGGAGTAGCCTCTCTATTGATGTCCTTTCGTATCCATATCTCTCATGCATTTAAGGGCTAAGCATACCAAAATTTAACTTTGAAAAATAGTGGGATAAGCTACAGTAGAGAGGGAGGGATTAAACTAAGCCAGAATATCAGGCAATAAAGTAAGTGAACGAATTAGAAGGGGGGGGGGGAGAAATAGAAAAGAAAGAAAAATGAAACGCGCACAAACACTGGCTCCTTCAGCTGCATGCTATTTTCTTTGTTCCAACAGGCTAAAGTTTGTAGCATTCTAAAAGTGCTAATGTCACTCGCACTTAATACATAATACATGTATAACAATTAAATACTAAAGCATGAACAGCAATGAAGTGAGTACTAACCTTTGCTATTTGAAGCATCACGATGGAATGTTTAATAGAGTCCAGCAAATTCTGAAAAAGAAGGAAACAATGTTTTATAACATGTAATTATGATATTATTACTTAATGTCTTATTAATTATAAATACAGTGCGTTCCATTCAACAATCTGCGAACGTATCGATAAAACACCGGGTCGGTGGCTGGTCGTTGCAAGCGTGTCTACCAGATGGTTGACTGGAGCGCAAGGTATTACAATACTTTTTGATCCGACTTTAATATCAATATGACAATTTCGGTTTAAGACTCAGTTGCGTTACTGTGATCAAAGCACAGTACACAGGTGGCTCATTCCCACTTAATACTTAACAGAATTGCTAACGACTTTTAAAGTCTAACAGAGTTCGTCTGTCAATTAATATTTGGAAGGCATTAGACTGGATCACCATACTAGCCAATCTGATATGATGATCCAGTTTTCCCTCTCCGTGGTTTTACATACATGTTAAATAGGGAATTTCCTTCCCATGACTAAGAACGTTACCTATAAAAAGATGTAGCCCTTTCCAGAACTGCAGTGTATACATTCAATTTACCTTAGAAAAGGAATTAGGGTAGTATTAAGGGAATAACCTTCTTCAAATCATGAATTGAATTGCGGCCTCTAAACACCCATTTCCTTCCTTTAAAAAGTAATAATCATGATGATGATATCTATTTATTGATTATCGAACATAATACACCAAATGTACATTCTTGCGTGAATTATGTGCACAAGCACGTAATTTTTGTAGTTATTCTCAGCTAATAACTGTTTCCCTCCAATTCTACACATTATTGACACCCATTGTTGAGTTAGTTAATGATAGTTATTGTTTTCATTGGTTGTACTAGAAGTTAAGAAATTTATATGTGTTTCTCCATGTTTTAAATTCTTATTTAGCAAGGTTGACGTAATTTAAGTTGGGGTGCTCTTAATAATATAATTAGAAGGAAAAATGAGTTTGGAACAATTTCACCTTAAAGGAAAGCATGAAGTGGCCGAAAATGAAAAACGTTCACAAGATGTTTTGGGACTATTACATTGACAAGCACTAAATGTTTAATTCTTATTGACGGAATGGCGAATAGCGACAAGTACATCCCACTTTTAGAGGAAAAAAGTCGCCCCAGAACTGAAGAGATTGGCACAGGAATTGAACCCAAGGCGACTTTCCTCAAACCTTACCCCATGTCATGCACTGAAGAGAGTTAAAGACTGCATAGCGAAAAATGGTTTTCACATTTGCAATGGCATGGAAATTTGCCGCATCTCAACGCTACAGAGATTTGTGCGATTGTCAAGAAACGGATGAGTAAAATGGACAGATAATTTGTGTGGTTTCATGACCCAGCAATAAGTGCAATATGTAAGAACTTCAATGGCTCTATTCCCAAACAAGTGAACACTGTAATTAAGGCCAAAGGTGGACACGTCGCAAATGCAGTCAAATTCGTTTTGAGGGATGGGGTTGTATATACCAGAGGATACAGGGAAGAATCATGCCAAAGCAGATCACTGTGGCCAATAAATTCGTATGTTAATACTAAAAAATACTTTGAAATTGAGTTAAAAACGGAAAACAATGAGAAAAATGATTAACATATGTACAGAATAAAAGATAGAGCAGCCGGGCTGTGCCTGCTGCACCTGAAAATCTCGTCCTGATTTACAACTGAGATCCCTAACAATACAACAGGGCCAGTTTAGGGGGGAAAAAGAATATTATTTAAACTGTTTAATTCTGGGCTGCAATTTACTAACAATTGTCCAGTAATTGGAAAATATAATCACCTTGTATATATTAGCAATTTTTAATGTTTGTTTACTTGTAAAGTACTGAGTTTGAAGGATTATAAGCTTGATTTGGCATATTGTTCTACATATAGTCCTTAAACAAACTGTACTCGACTCTCCTTCAATATGACCATACTAAATATACAAAGGGTTACATATGGACAAAGTAAACATACAAAATATGCTTAAAAGCTAGCAAG